>BLSH010116141.1:1026277-1045892 GCA_018402905.1 Glandirana rugosa
ACACATTACCAAAACGTGTCTCGTCGGACCTAGGAGGAGAAGAGTCCAGGGACCGACCTCGAGGACCGGGGAGGGAGGACAGCTCGCGGGGGTGTCGGTCGGTCGTCGAACTATAACCCCGTGGGCTTGGCTCGACGTCGAGACACATAGGTAAGTCTGTACCTCGACGCCAAACCGGGTGGGGGAGAGAGAGGAGTAACCGATTGACCCAACTAACTGTCGTCGATACAGAGTCGGTTAGTCCGGGAAAAAGAGAGTGGGGGGTTAGAGATAGAGGGGGTGAGAGAGGAGGAGGGGGTGGGAGAGAGAGAGTGGAGGTGAGAAATGGGGGTTGAGATAAAGGGAGGGTGGTGACATATAGAGGGGGTAGAGAGTGGGAGGATGAGAGAGAGGGGTGAGGGAGAGAGAGGGGAGATGACAGAGAGAGGGATGAGATAGAACACCCCCTAATTATTTACCTGAGCCCCATCTCTCCCCAGCGATGTCCACAAGTCCCTTGGCCTTCCATGACTCTCCTGATTGGCTGAGACATAGCTGCTGTCAATCAACCCAGTTAGCCAATGAGGAGAGAGAGGGGGTGGGCCAAACCGCAGCTCCATGTCTGAATGGATACACAGAGCTGCAGCTCGGTTCGGGTGCCCCAATATCAAGCTGCTGGCTGGCTGTGGGGGCGCTCGACAGGAGGGAGGGGCCAGGAGCTCCAGCCAGGGACCTGAGAAGAGGAGGATCCAGGCTGCTCTGTGCAAAACCATTACACAGGGCAGGTAAGTATGACATGTTTGTTATTTTAATAGACTTTACAATCACTTTAAACTTAAAAGTGAGAATAGGTTATAATTAACTTGAAAGTCTTTAACTAGCATATCATTTATGTTGCTTCTCATAGAATGGACTTTACTTCTTATATAATGGTTAATACTACTCATATCATGGATGGTACCTGATTCTATCCAAAGTGCAGCCCAGATGTCGCAGATCATCAAAGCAGGGATCTAAGTGTGAAATCTTCACATCAATCTTAAATCTTGTCTCCAGTGTGCTCAGAGTTTGTTTTGTAGAGATAACTGAGCAGAGATCAGCACAGCACAGTAATGTCGTCTTACAATAATAAAATCTTGTTGGAGAAACAGGAATTGAAAATTGTGATTATTAGAAAGCAAGGATAATGCACTGGACACAACTATGCAAATAAGATAGAAAGCACCAACAGCCCTCCAGAGCTATATCTAAATCTAAATCTATTATTATTATTATCATACAGGATTTATAGAGGGCCAACAGTTTACGCAGCATTTAAATATATACGTTTATAAACAGCAGCCGCCGCCGCCGCCTGATAAAAAAAAATATTTCCCTCACACAGAATGTTTATTTCAAAATCCTGCAGATTATTACATAATTTAGAGCAGGGTTCCCCAACCCTGGGGCTGCGGCCCACTGCCGGGACGTAGCCTGCTTGCAGTCGTGCCACGAAGGCTGCACTGCCTGATGTGCGGCGCCGAGCGAGCAGAGAGATGTGATCGTCTCTTACCGCCCGCCCGGATCACCGCTCCTTCGCCCACACAGCGGAGTCGCTACACTGCAGTGAGGTGGGGGAGCAGAGAGATGAGATGATCTCTCACCGCTGCCTGAATCACCGCTCTTCTGCCCACACAGCGGGGCCGCTGCACTGCTGGAAGTGACAAACCGCATCTGGTGGCATGTGGCAATCCACATCTGGTGGCAGGTGGCATTCCAGATCTGCGTGACAGATGTCAATCCACATCTGGTGGCAAGTGACGTGGCAAGTGACAATCCACATCTGGTGGCAGGTGGCATTCCAGATCTGCGTGACAGGTGTCAATCCACATCTGGTGGCAAGTGACAATCCACATCTGGTGGCAGGCGACCTGGCAAGCCACAATCCATATCTGGTGGCAAGCGACATGGCAAGTGACACTCTGCATCTGGTGGCAGATTCTGCATTATGGTGAGTTGAACTATTTCATTTTATCTTACAATGTAATGACAGAAATAATGTGCTTCAATCATCCTGACACCATATCAGCCATGGTGCTGTGGTGATTGAAGCACTAACACCAGCCATTTCCCCAACAAATTGCCCACGAAAAACCACATAAACCCCTCACCCCCCCCCCCCCCCGGCCTTGGCAATATTTTATTCCACAACACCGGTCCACAGTGCCAAAAAGGTTGGGGACCACTGATTTAGAGCATAATCCTTATTACAGCTCCCTGCAGGGTACCACCTGAATAGTGTTGGGCAAATAGTTTGAGTCAAGCATAAGTTCGGCCTGAACAACCTAATTGTTGGGGCGTTTGGCTGTTTGTTCAGCCAGCAGAATGCCCCACAATGCACTGCATTCCGCACAGTGCATTGGAAGCCCTGATTGGCTGAAGCAATGCAGGTTTTGCCCAATCGGGGCACAGAGCACTGTCATAACTCATTGCTCATAGACCCACCCCACACTATGAAGGTTCCTTCCCAGAGCAGCCATTTGCAGTGTGATATTGGAGTGGAGATAGAACAGGGCTCTGTTCATTGCTACTAGTGAGTTAGTGTGCTATAGTGTGCTACTGTGATTCTGTTGTCAGTGTAAGTGTAGTGTGAATATAGTGATGGTGTAGCATGAGTGTAGTGGGACCTTTCATTATTACTGTACTATCAGTTTACTGTGTCAGGGCAGATTTACTGCAGTATATTGAACTGTGTCAGTGTAGAGTGTCAGGGCAGTTTTACTGCAGTATATTGTAGTGCATCAGTGCACTTTTACTGCAGTATATTGAAGTGCACCGGAGCACTATATTGAAGTGAGTCAAGCATAAGTTCGGCCTGAACACCCAAATTGTTGGGGTGTTTGGCTGTTTGTTCAGCCAGCAGAATGCCCCACAATGCACTGCATTCTGCTCAGTGCATTGGAAGCCCTGATTGGCTGAAGAAATGCAGGCTTTGCCCAATCGGGGCACAGAGCACTATCAGAACTCATTGCTCATAGACCCACCCCACACTATAAAAGGTTCCTTCCCAGAGCAGCCATTTGCAGTGTGATATTGGAGTGGAGATAGAACAGGGCTCTGTTCATTGCTACTAGTGAGTTAGTGTGCTATAGTGTGCTATTGTGATTCTGTTGTCAGTGTAAGTGTAAGTGTAGTGTGAATATAGTGATGGTGTAGCATGAGTGTAGTGGGACCGTTCATTATTACTGTAGTATCAGTTTAGTGTGTCAGGGCAGATTTACTGCAGTATATTGAACTGTGTCAGTGTAGAAAGTCAGGGCAGTTTTACTGCAGTATATTGTAGTGCATCAGTGCACTTTTACTGCAGTATATTGAAGTGCGTTGGAGCACTATATTGAAGTGCATAGACTACTATAGAGCATATGCATATTGAAGTGCGTTAGTGCAGTTTTACTACAGTATATTGTAGTGTATCAGTGGAGTGTGTCTGTGTAGTGAGTACTCAAGTTAAAGTGCACCAAACACCATTTTCCATTGATTAAAGTACATTCAAGTACACCTTTCCCCAAATGTATTGCATTCCTGTAATAAGTCTGGGAGGATAACAAGGAGAGGAAAACATTCCCATGGCACTGTAAGGGGGTCAGCAGCGTATGTGTCCAATGGCAAAGGTGGACGTGATCCGTCCTCAGGCAGGGCGCCATTTTCTCTGTTTAGTGTTGTTGTGCTATCCAGCCACAGCATGCAGAGGAGGTGGGACTGGCTTTCCAAAGCCATCCTCAACCTCTATGACCCAAGCAGAGATTAGTGTGCAGTTCACTGCAGCTGGCAGAGTGGCTTATTCTGCCTCCTTGTCCACAGCTATTCCTGCCATAGTCCCAGGATCATGCATGGAGGAGTCAGCTGAGTTATTTGAACACAGCAGCAGCCACTTACTCCTTGACGATGCACAGGCATTACTTGATTCTGATGTTGGGTGTGAGGTAGAGGAAGGTAGGAACATGGGCCTACATAGAGGGGAGAACACTTGGCAGTCTTGTTCCCCCTAGCTGCAGCGTATTCACAAGTTGGCTCCAGTGATGATGAGGATGGAAGGGGTGATGATGATGAGGTCACTGGCGTGACTTGGGTCCCGGATAGAGCAGAGGAGGAAAGTGAGGGTGAGGAACAACCTCAACGATGCAGCCATCATGGAAGAGTAGAGAGCAGCCACCCTATTCCATCACATTGTGGAGCTGTTATCTCCCGGCCCACTTCCCATAACTCAGCTGTCTAGGCCTTTTTTAGCACATGTGCAGACGATCGCACTGTTGCAATTTGCAAACTTTGCCTCAAGCAGATCAAGCGTGGCAAGAACACCAGCCATTTGGGTACCACATGCTTGACAAGGCATTTATCCTCCCACCACTCAGCCAGTTGGCAAGAGCAACTGAAAGCCACACAAAAGGGAGTGCTCCTCCTCACTCCTCATCTCCTTTCAGGTCTACCCCCCTATATCTCTTGACCTCTCAGCAGTCTCCACTGATAGGGATGATAGCGAAGGGTGTCACAGGTCCTTTCAGCACGTCTGCCAGCAGCACATCACGTGCTGTAGAGTATAGCAGGCAAATTTCTCTGCCCCAGCTGCTGCGGCAAAAAAAAAATACAGTCATTACCACCCAGAAGTCCAGCTTCTAAATTTCAGCTTGTCAAAGCTGCTGGATTTACAACTCCTGCCTTTCAGTTTGGTGGATTCTGCCCCCTTCCATGAATTTGCAGAATGTTCTGTACCACAATGCAAAGTTCCCAGTCGCCATTTCTATTTATGTAAGGCCATTCCAGCTCTGTATCATCACATGGAAGACAATATTATGACTTTATTGGGCAAGGCAGTCAGCCGCAAGGTCCATGTTACTGCTGACTCATGGTCCAGCAAGCATGGTCGGGGACAATATATTTAGTTCACAGCACACTGGGTAACTTTGCTTGCAACTCGGAAGGATGCAGGACAGGGCTCAGTGCTGCAACTTGTTTTGCCGCCACATCTCCATACAGCTGGTGGTGATGATGTGAGATTTGTCAGCTCCAGCCCCTCCTCCTCCATGCCCTCCTCTGTTGTATTGTCCTATGAAACACTATTAGCCCCTAAGCATTCCAGGAGCTATTCAATGAGTCAGGCTAAAATGCAGTGCTTCAGCTGGTTTGTCTAGGGGACAAGAGCCACACCAAAGCAGAGATTCTATGAGCTCTGCAGGGGCAGGCCCACAGGTGGTTCATGCCACACCAGCTTGAGCCAGGAATGGTGGTGTGCGATAATGACACTAACCTTCTGTCTGCCCTTCGACAGGGAAAGTTGACACATGTGCCATGCCTGGCATATGTCCTCAGTTTGGTGATGCAGCATTTTTTATGCAGGTACCCAGGGTTGGAAGATCTGCTAAAGCAGGCCAGAAGAGTCTGTCTCCATTTTAGGTGGTCATACACAGAATTCCACCTGCCCATAAACCGCCTGATTTGTGACATGCCTATTAGGTGGAACTCAACTTTGGCAATGCTGCAGTGGTTGCACATGCAGCAGAGGGCCGTCAACGAGTACCTGTGTGAGTATGGCACACGGGCAGGCTCAACACGCCTCATCTTTTTTTCCCCACGCCAATGGCTGATGATAAAGGATCCATGCAAGGTATTGTCACCATTTGAGGAGGCAACAAGGATTGTAAGACGTGACAATGCATGCATCAGTGACACGATCCCTGTTGTGTTCCCACTGGAGCAAACCTTTTATGACTTTATGGACAAGGCACTCAAAGCAGAGCAGCGGGAGGAAGAGGAGGACTTCCTTTTCTCTCAAGGCCCTCTTTATGCAGACACCATCCTTGTGCACCACAGAACCCACAAGAGGAGAGCCAGGAGGATTCTGGCAGTTTTGGAGGCATTAAAGCAGAGGAAGACATACGTCAAACCGTAAGAGATACTTTTCTATCCCCAGAACTAAACTTGCATGTCTGAAAAAATATGTTCTTTTTTAATTTTTTTGGAAATTCGAAAAATTCGGAATTCGGAAATTCGAAAATCAGAAATTCGTGAATTCGGCAATTGCAGTAATTCGGAAATTCGCCAATCGGAACAGCCGAAAATCCGAAATTCGAAAATTCAGAAATCCGAAAATTCGAAAATTACAAAGAACAATTGAAATAACTAACTAATAATTAACTAACTATTACATTATAGGTATTGGAATTTCCATGAAAATATGGCTGTTAGTGATAATTTTTTTTTTTTTTTTTATAATTCTGTTTATTGAAAATTTTTCAACGACAAATACAAACAGTGGCTACAGCCACAACACATACAAAGAAAACAAAAGCTGCCTCAAACATTACAAAGGCCGGTGCATATTCAGTCTAATCTTTGGCAGTACATTATAACAAGACTTCAACAAGCCTAAAAATTGGTGCCGCTCCCCATTCGTGCCCACCCAGCTCCCCTCCATCCAGACCCACCTATATTCCTCTCGCAGGTGACATCCCGCCCCCCACCAGGCCCAACACCTGAGGGGAGACAAGACACCATGATGGAGTAAATTGTGGCTCATGCCGTTGAAGGCTCAGCCAACCAGGCCCGCCACACTTTGTCATATTTTGATTGGCAGCCTCTTGAGACACATGTGTCCCTATATAGGGGGAGGCAACCGTTTACTAATCTCTTCCACTGCACCCGGGACGGAGGGATGGATTTTTTCCACTGCATAGCAATATTCTTGCGGGCATAAAAAAGGAGGATCCCTATCAGTGTCCTTTTTGCAACAGTCGGTACCAGAGTCTCCACTAACCCCAGCAAACAGAACTCTATGGAGGGGATGATGGATGTAGAAGCCACTAGATTGACCAGAGTCAGGACCTCATTCCAGTAGTCCCGGATCCTGGGGCAGCGCCAGAACATATGCAGGAAATCACTCACAGCATCTCCACACCACCAGCATTCCGCAGACACCTCCGGATGCATTTTATGAAGCCTATACGGGGTATAATAGGCCCTATGCACAATTTAAAATTGTACCATGCGGTCTCTGATTGAGAGCAGAGAAACAACGGCGCACTGGCCTGGCGCATTACCTTTGACACAAATTTTTATTGAAAGATAAAATAAGATATACTCACAAACGAGCTTGATAAATAAACATTTAGGACAATTCGTAAAAATTCTGCTCGTTCCTCCGAACTCCAAGTCAGGATAATCCTCACACCGTAAAGGCCTACGCGTTTCGAGGTTCTCAGACCTCTTCGTCAGAGCCTACTCAACACCAACTGAATTGCACTTTTATATTATGGATACTGACATAGTGGGGTGTGGATCCGTGGATCACCGCCCTCTGTTGGGGGCGTGTGCTCCATGGGGGAAATTTGCAAGCTCCACCCACCCGTCACCTCTGCCCCATGTACACCTTATGTTACCAATATCTAAAATCATAACCATGTGTTAACAAACCTGTGCGCATGAATATGCACAACACACTCTTATATGCACATTTGCCTCAATGATGCGTGGGTAAATCAACATCCCACACACTCCCCTTTGGGGCCACCCAGGACTTTTTTTGATGTTACAGCTAAATCTAAGTGGGCATGATAACAACATATTTTTAAATCCCAAATTATATATTATATATTAACCCCACTGGCTGTTTCTTGTGGCTCACGTTCGTTACTTCGGAATGACTCACCGGGTCTATTTGTGATCCGCACCGCTCTGCATTGACTTGAAACCTCCTTTTGTTCCTGCTTAATTCTGGAAGCTCCCTTGTCTTTGTGTGTATTTTTTTATTTATTTTCCTGAGCGGTGTTCTGCTTTCAGTGTGTGATCCGCTCGCTCAGAGCAGCATGTTGCTGTACTTCGTCCCACTCCCATCGCATCATCAAAGGGAGACGGACGAGCCGACACAGCCTCCGCCCACACTCCGTCCCATCTTGACCATGGGAACCGGGAGCTAACTGCGTCACTGTGCTTCTCTGTGCACAGTTCCTGGAGCCACACTCAGCTACTCCTGAACGGCTAAGCTTTCTTAGGGATGTGTAAATATTCTTAATCTATCTCTATTTTGTTATATTAGGTGTACACAGGCTTACAGGGACAGTGAAACAGAGGGGTGCAGCCGCAGATTTACAAAGCTCAGGATATATATTTTTTGGCATATACATTAAATCTAAAATAAGCATTATAAAACCCCAAAACTATGTATTTGTCCCTATGCTGGTCCAGGTGGATAGTTTTTTATTTTTTATTTTAACCCCTTCCTTACCGGGCCATTTCTGACACTCCTCTCCTACATGTAAAAATCATCATTTTTTTGCTAGAAAAAAACTCAGAACCCCCAAACATTATATATGTTTTTTTACTCTAGGGAATAAAATGGCAATCATTGCAACTTTTTATATCACATGATATTTGCGCAGGAATTTTTCAAACGCGTTTTTTTTTGGAAAAGAAACAGTTTAGTGAATTAAAAAAATACAAAACAGTAAAGTTAGCCCAATTTTTTTGCATGTTGTAAAAGAGGATGTTTCGCCGAGTAAATTGATACCCAACATGTCACGCTTTAAAATTGCGAACACTCGTGGAATTGCGCCAAACCTTGGTACTTAAAAATCTCCATAGGCGACGCTTTAAAATTTTTTACAGGTTACATGTTTAGGGTTACAGAGGAGGTCTACTGCTAGAATTGTTGCTCTCGCTCCAACGCACGCGGCGATACCTCACATGTGTGGTTTAAACACTGGTTACATATGTGGGCGGGGCTTACGTATGTGTTCGCGGACGGGGGGACTTAAATTTTTTTTTTTTATTATTATTATTTATTTTACTTTTATTTTTTTATTTTTACACTGTCTCTTTATTTTTTATTTTTTGATCACTTTTATTCCTATTACAAGGAATGTAAACATCCCTTGTAATAGGAATGGTTCGTGACAGGTCCTCTTTATGGAAAGATATGGGGTCAATATGACCTCACATCTCTCCTGCAGGCTGGAAAGACTGAGATCAGAACAAAAAATTCCGATCCCAGCCTTTCCAGCCGTGATCACGGCTTTGTTTACTAAAGCCGGCCCGGACGTGACGTCATAACATCGCGCCCGGGCCTCCGAGGGTCATAGAGATGACTGGTGACCAGATGGTCATCAGTCATCTCCCTGACGACAATCCGGCGGCGACGGATCTCTTCTCCCTGCCGCCGATCGTACGGGCGGCACGGGAGAAGCACCGAATGGCGGCGGGAGGCTGCCTACAAGAACGATCAAGTGGCTGAACTGCCGCTATGATCGTTATCATGGTGCACAGAATCGCCAGCCTGAAAAAATGATATCTGAACAGTGCCTGTAGCTGCTGGCACCGTTCAGATATCACCCCTCAAAGTCCAGGACGTCCATGGACGTCCTACCGGCGGGAAGTGGTTAAAACATTTTTTTAGAAAAACATTTTTCTAAAAACATATTTTTATTGTTTGTTTATTTATTTATCCAAAATGTCCTATGTCCTGAAGTTAATTTATCTGGGGGACATTTTACGGACTTTCATTCTACCTCCTGGCGCACCTCTGTATAAATTTACTTTTATTACTTCTTTTATGCCTGATAAAGAAACTCTTGAAAAAATCTCATAGAAATATCATAAAATAAAATGATTTTTTCCTAAAAGGTCTCATAGAAAATCTCATAAAAAATCTTATTTTCATAAAAAATCTCTCATAAAATTCTTAAAAAATCCTAAGAAGTTCTTGATTGAGACTAGGGATTTAAATGGAAAGTCCCATATGTCATCCCAGTTGTCATCTTCTAGAATGGGAGTTGATAGAGAAAGACATGGGATAGCCGCACACTGCACAATCCAGTTCCAATTGCTTTATTCATGGAGGGTGATACAACAAAAATGAACCACTGGTCTCAGCTGACGCGTTTTCCACCCTACATATGGTGCTTACTCATAGCTTGACCAGAAATGAATAAAAGCTGCATATAAATACACTTACATATGGATGTCTAAATAGAATAATTGGAAAATTGGATAATTGAACAATTCATATCAGCTGAGGCAAACTAAAGGCTCATGAAAACCAGAAGCAATCCTGAGATGGCCACAAAAACCCGGTCCGAACAAAAACAAAAGCAAAAGCAAAAAGGGGGAATAACATAATACAATGTAGACACGTATATCAGTGTATCAGACAGAAATTATGTGGCCATCATATACTCCAAAATTAAACTTAAAGAGAGGGGAGCCAAGCTGTATTACATCTGCCTCTATTGCAGCTGTAGTCCACACAGTACTGTGGACCGCAGCTGCAATGATCCAATTAGTATGTACCATACAGCATCCAAACACATATATCCACACCAGAGTGAAGAACAATAGTGATAATAATTGGGCACAAATTAATAATAAAACAATAATGAAAAGGAACATAAAAAGAAAATGAAAAGGAAAAAATCGTGCCCAAAATGTGAGTAAGAATCAATGCATGAAAGACATAAAAAGTCTTAACATATGTGTTTTAAAAAACGATCCTAAAAAAGAGATCGCATTGTGTATGGTAACACACCCAACCACGAACTGCGATAAATGAGCAGGCAGAGCAAAGAAAGGAGGAGCGGTATTTCCCATAATGATGAGACAGATATGTATAATTGTATTGATACTTGAAATTATACCGACCCCCCCTCCAAAGCACCACCTATAAACATAACAAAGAAGGAAATGTGGCCTGGCTTATCCTTATGAATGTAATATTAGACACCAACTATTCTTTGCATGTGAATCAATAAAGGATCGTGAAATATCTATGTAAAGCAGAACCTATGGCAAATTTATCATTTACCAAAAGTTGATAGAAGACCCAGGTAGCAAGACCCTGTATAAGGACCATACTTATTAACTCTACCTGGTACTAATATAAATCCCACTATCTATGGTAATGAAAACCCAGGTTAACCCCTTGAGGGAAGGGAATATCACTCATAAAAATGAGAGACATCCCATTTAAAATTGAGCCCGAGAGGCTGTCTGGTATTCATCATGAATATCCAGAAAACCTTGTCTTTCTCTATCAACTGCCTGATTGTTCCACCAGCCAGCACCAACACCCAGTAATCAAGCCTGATTGATCCACTGCAGGTTGGAGTGTCTTGGAGCGGTGTCATCTTGTTCTAGAATGGGAGCATCTTGCTGCCATCGCCCCCCCGCAACCGCTCCAGCGACGACAAGGAGGCAAGAACCAGCCAGGAGTATAATTGTGAAGTCGGCTTTTCCCCACGGGACTTCCGCAGTGTCCGCACTAAGCCTGAGTGAACAAACGTGCAGGCAGATTGGGAGAACTGAGCGATGAAGGCATGGGAGAGCTGCATGTATCTAAAGAAATAGTGTCCTGGAAGTCCATACCTGGACGAGGCCTTGGTGAAGGAGAGCAATTTGCCATTGGATACCACCTGCGCCACCAATTTGATCACGTGCCTCGTCCACGCAGAGGGATCTTGTAACTGATAAAAATGGGGCAAATTAGGGTTGAGCCATAGTAGCGCCTCGGGCAAAATCGCCATATCACACTGCAGTCCCACTTCCCAGGCCTTTAGGGTAGTGCGCATAGAGGGGGTCAGATCATGCGGGGCCCTGGGTCCCCTGAAAATTAAAAGTCTCAGGGCCCTCAAGGAGCCCACTACCACTGCCTCCAGACTCGTGGCTGAGTTAAAGAGGTCTGGGTTGAGCCACCAGGTCACCGTGACCAACTGGGTGGCTAGAAAGTATTAACCACTTCAATGCCGAGCCTGTTTTTGGGGTTTGGTGTTTACAAGTTAAAAACAGTTTTTTTTTGCTATAAAATTACTTAGAATCCCCAAACATTGTATATATATTTATTTCTAACACCCTAAAGAATAAAATGGCGATCAGTGCAAAACTTTATGTCACACTGTATTTGCGCAGCGGTCTTCCAAGTGGGATTTTAGTTAGGCCAATTTTTTTCCATATTGTGAAAGATAATGTTATGCCGAGTAAAATGATACCCAACCTGTCATGCTTCAAAATTGCGTCCGCTCGCGGAATGGCGACAAACTTTGCAACTAAAAAACCTCCATTGGTGACGTTTAAAAAATTCTACAGGTTAGCAGTTTTGAGTTACAGAGGAGGTCTAGTGCTAGATTTATTGCTTTCGCTCTAATGATATTGCGGCGATACCTCACATGTGTGGTTTGAACACCATTTTCATATGCAGGCGGGACTTACGCATGTGTTTGCTTCTGCGCGCGAGCTTGCGGTGACGGGGCTCTTTAAATTTTTTTTTTTTCAATTATTTATTTTACTTTTTATTTTTACACTGTTCTTTTTTTAAAAAAAAAACTGATCACTTTTATTCCTATTACAAGAAATGTAAATATTCCTTGTAATAGAAAAAAGCATGCCAGGACCCCTTAAATTTGAGATCTGGGGTCAAAAAGACCTCACATCTCATATTTACAAGTAAGAATTTGAAAAAAATTACAGACCAAAAAAAAAAGAGGGCCCTTTAAGACCGTTGGGCGGACGTGACTTCTGACGTCATTTCCGCCCCGCCGTGTTATGGAGCCAAGTGAGTGGCTTCAGCCGCTCACTCGGCTCACGGACACTGGGGGGATGGATCGGATCATCTCCGGCACTGCCGGCGGGTCCGGTAAGCGGCGGAGGTGACTAATATAAGTGATCTCGCAGCGAATCCGCCGCTAAGACCACTTTTATCTTTTTCAGAATCGCTTCCTGAAAAAAAAGATAGCTGCAGACACCATTCAGATATCTCCACTCAAAGTTGTGACGTCATATGATGTCACTGTTAGGAACGCTTTCACCAGTTGGTGGCACTGTAGCCCCCAGACCTAGGGGCTGCAGTTCCAGTGTCCACCAGCAGGTGTCTCTCCACAGTCAGGACCTGATATCATCTCCTGCAATCAAGCATCACCTGAGACTGTTTGCAGGAAGTGCTGTGTTAGCTTGCCTTGGTATTACTTCCCTGTGCCTCTGAAAACCTGTCTCCTGGAAACCTGCATCCCGAACCCTGAATCCCGCTTTGTCCTGCTCCCCGGTTCCCTCTGACTGATCTCCCATGGATGACCCTGGCCTGGCTTGAAGTTTATGGTTTGGACTTTTCCTACTGCTCTAGTTATATGCTTTTGGTTGGCTTCACTATTTCTATTTTGGTTGTGCGTTTTAGTTCTCTGTCACACCTTATAATCCTCTTATTTTAGTTACGCTTTTGTTTGGTATTTTCTGTGCAGTTCACACATTTCTGGTCACACCAGTTTCCTGACATAATACCAAGGCCTTTCCTGACCAGAAGTGGCTGCACAGAAAAGCAATCTTGTTTTGGCTGGTTGTGACAACATGTGTTTGGAAGAGGTTATTTATTTTTCTCTGCTGCTGACAGAGGATCGTGACCATTGCTGCCAGGCATTAAAAGAGTAGACCAGTGACCAGCTATTGGAGTGTATGCGTCTTGCTCATTCCCTGGTTGATCAGGGCAGTGTGACATTTGGAGAGGTTCAGCCTTTGATTCAGCTGTGTGCAGAGTTTGCTTTATCAAATACGCCTACCGGCGGCGATGATTATAAACCGCCCTTCGATTGCTGTCAGGTGGCGTCGCTTGTCTGGCTCCTGGAAGACAATACAAGTATTTTTTGGAGCATTACTCTGCGTTTTCACAAGGGTCTCTGTTAGACTGTATCAACGCAGTAAACTCTTTAGTCCGACGAGGAGAGTGTAAATTGACATTTGTTCAGCCTTTACTTCAAGCTTGGTCGGATCTGTCCTCCTCATTATCTGTTGACATGCATCCATCCATTAGCCCACCAGTTTGTTCAGAGGTCTCTCTCTGCTTCACCTACAGCAACCACAGTCACAGCCCAATATATTCTGCTACCAACCAAATATCAGTACCCCACTTCCACCTGCTGCACCTACCCTGCCTTAAACCCATTTACCTCTTCTTTGCCGCTTACAACCAGTCCACAAAGATCCACCTTAGCGACTGCTCCCTCTTTCTTACCATACTCCAGCCATAATCTCCCATCAGCTGCACCCCCTACTTACAGCCCTGCTGACACATACAGAACTTCAATGGTTAAACCTAAAAAGAAACTGAAGTTTTTTCCAACCCGCACAATTCAGCCAATATCCAGTCTGCTTCCACACCAACCTATCTGTTCCAGTCTGCCTCCACACCAGCCTATCTGTTCCAGTCTGCCTCCACACCAGCCGATCTGTTCCAGTCTGCCTCCACACCAGCCGATCTGTTCCAGTTTGCCTTCACACCAGCCGATCTGTTCCAGTTTGCCTCCACACCAGCCGATCTGTTCCAGTCTGCCTCCACACCAGCCGATCTGTTCCAGTCTGCCTCCACACCAGCCGATCTGTTCCAGTCTGCCTCCACACCAGCCGATCTGCTCAAGCCCATTTCTACACCAGCCAATCTGTTCCAATCTGCCTCCACAATAGCCAATCTGTTCCTGTCTGATCCTGTGCCCGATGACCCGGTGCCCGCTGATCCTGTGCCCGATGACCCGATGCCCGCTGATCCTGTGCCCGATGACCCGATGCCCGCTGATCCTGTGCCTGATGCCCTGGTGCCCGCTGATCCTGTGCCCGATGACCCGGTGCCTGCTGATCCTGTGCCCGATGACCCGGTGTCCGATGACCCAGTGCCCGCCAATCCTGTGCCTGATGACCCAGTGCCCGCTGATCCTGTGCCCGATGACCCAGTGTCTGCTGATTTTGTGCCTGATGACCCAGTGCCCGCTGATCCTGTGCCTGCTGAGCCTCTGCCCGATGACCCTGTGCCTGCTGATCCTGTGCCTGATGACCCCATGTGCGCTGATCCTGTGCCTGCTGATCCTGTGCCTGATGACCCCATGTCTGCTGATCCTGTGTCCACTGTCCAGCCTGGTTTACCGGCGCCCGCTGTCCAGTCTGATCTGGTTCCTGATTCCCAGCCTGCTGTTCTGGTGCCTCCTGATCCTGTGCCCGCTGTTCAGTCTGCTGATCCTGTGCCCGCTGGCCAGCTGGATGTGCCCAAGTTTGTGAATGACCCATGGTACCCCAGCATTGATGTACCTAACCTGTTACCAGACCCAGGCGGTGGAAATCCTGGAATCTTTCTGGATCCCGGCAGCAGGGCCTCTGATCTGGAACCTGGCATTCCTTGGACTCGTAAGACACTGTTGTTCGGGACTCTTGTTGCTATGGCTGGTTGGAGCGTCCGGAGGTCGCTCCTTCGAGGGGGGGTACTGTTAGGAACACTTTCACCAGTTGGTGGCACTGTAGCCCCCAGACCTAGGGGCTGCAGTTCCAGTGTCCACCAGCAGGTGTCTCTCCGCAGTCAGGACCTGATATCATCTCCTGCAATCAAGCATCACCTGAGACTGTTTGCAGGAAGTGTATTTAAACCTGGGAGTGCTGTGTTAGCTTGCCTTGGTATTACTTCCCTGTGCCTCTGAAAACCTGTCTCCTGGAAACCTGCATCCCGAACCCTGAATCCTGCTTTGTCCTGCTTCCCAGTTCCCTCTGACTGATCTCCCGTGGATGATCCCGGCCTGGTTTGAAGTTTATGCTTTGGACTTTCCCTACTGCTCTAGTTATATGCTTTTGGTTGGCTTCACTATTTCTATTTTGGTTGTGCGTTTTAGTTCTCTGTCACACCTTATAATAAATCCTCCTATTTTAATTACGCTTTTGTTTGGTATTTTCTGTGCAGTCCACACATTTCTGGTCACACCAGTTTCCTGACAGTCACTTTGAGGGAAGTGGTTAAAGCAGTCTGGGAAGGCCATTCCTCCCTGATCTCAGGGATGCATTAAAGTGCTTAGCTTATATCTGGGTGGCTTGTGGCCCCAGAGGAAGGATGAAAAAATTTGGTTCAAACTACGAAAAAAGGACAGAGGGATCCACCGAGGGAAATTATGGAAGAGGTATGTAAACTTGGGGATGAGCTTCATTTTAATCAAGTTAATATGTCCCATCAGGGATAGGGGTAAGTTCTCCCATGCCTTCAATTTAGTCCTGGCCTCCTGCACCAACGGAGACAAGTTTAGATCCAGAAAATCACTTTTACATTTACTCTAAGCCCAGTGGCCCCTGCGAAGGAGTCTAGGACTCGGAGTGCACCTGTTAGGAAAAGATTGGCCTGGTGAAGTCAGGCCATGTTCTGGACTTTTTTGCCAAGTTTTGCCGTTCACCCAACGGCTGTATTTAAGCTCCCTGCACCTGTCAGCAGATGCTGTCCGTTCTACAGCGTCTGAGTACCTGTGAGCTTCAGCTCTCCTGCCTGAAAACCTGCTTCCTGTGTTGTTCCTGTGTACCGACCCGGCTTGTCCCGACCTGCTCCCTATCCGCCTGCATCGACCCCGGCTATCCACGACCATCCGCTTGTCTGACCCCTCTGTACCTTTGCCGCCAGCCTGTGAACGAACCCAGCTTGGACTTTGACTACTCTTCTGCCTGCCCCTTTTGTGCCTCTCTGACCCGCCAGTTGCCGACCCAGCCTGCACAACCATTCTTCTGTCTGCACGACCATCTGGAGCCTCACATCACCACCAGTTACCATCCAGCCCTCGTGCCATCCCGCACTCTGGGACTTCCTGTCTATACTACCAGGGGTCCCCGAATCGGGTGTGTAAGAGTGGTTGTTCCCTGCTAAGACAGACTCCACCGCCAGGACCGTGACAGCACCCTGCAACGACAGACCTGCGTCCTGTAAGTAAAGGAGCATGTTGTCCGCATACAGGGCTACCCTCTCCTGCAGCAAGCCAATCCGAAGTCCACTGATCAGCGGGGAGGTACGCAATGCCTCCGCCACGGGTTCAACAGCAATGGCAAATAATGCCTGAGAGAGAGGGCAACCCTGCCTGGTGCCCCGGTGGAGCAGAAACGGGAGGGAACAGTCGACCCCCCCCCATTCGTATCGAAGATGTGGGGCATTTGTAGATAACCTGTCTGTAACCACTTAATGAACACTAGGGGAAAACCCATACTGCGAAGGATTTCCCACAGGAAGGGCCACTCCACAGTGTCAAAGGCCATTTCAATGTCTATGGCCGCCACTGCCCGCGCTCCCGAGTACACATGGGAGGCCGAGATGTTAGTGTACAACCTATGGAGATTCACATCTGTCGACCTCCCAGCCAGTTTGGTCCGAGGGAAGCAAGGGGTATAGCCTAAGCGCTAATAATTTAGTAAGGATCTTTAGGTCATTGTTTAGTAGTGCTATGGGCCTATAGGAAGAGCAATTTTTGGGATCTTTCGAAGGTTTGTGAATCAGGACAACGTGTGCGTAGGACATTGACGCCGGGAGGGCGATAAATTTCATATTTAACCACTTCAGCCCCGGAAGGATTTCCCCCTTTAGGACCAGGGCACTTTTTGCGATTTGGCACTGCGTCGCTTTAACTGACAATTGCGCAGTCGTGCGACATTGTACCCACACAAAATTGACGTCCTTTTTTCCCCCACAAATAGAGCTTTCTTTTGGTGGTATTTGATCACCTCTGCGTCACTTCTGATCACCGCTATAAATAAACAAAGAGCGACAATTTAGCAAAAAAAACAATATTTCTTACTTTTTTCTAAAATACATATCCAAAAAAATATAAAAAACAAATTTATTAATCAGTTTAGGCCGATATATATACTTCCTCATATTTTTGGCAAAAAAAAAAATCGCAATTGGCGTATATTGATTTGTTTGCTAATGGCGGCGATCTGTGATTTTTAGAGGGACTGCGACATTGCAGCGGACATGTCGGACACTTTTGACACTTTTTTGGGACCATTGACATTTATGCTATGAAAATGCTATGAAAATGCACTGATTACTGTGTAAATGTCACGGGCAGGGAAGGGGTTAACACTAGGGGGTGACCAAAGGGTTAACTGTGTTCCCTGGATAGGGTTTCTAACTGTGTGGGGGCTGGGCTGAGTGGGGGAGGAGAGTGATCGCCGCTCCCATATACAGAGAACATTCCTTTTCCCCTGTCAGAACGGAGATCGGTGTGTTTACACGCACGGATCCCCGTTCTGTCACTGCGGGAGGGAGTGATCGCGGGTAGGCGGCGAACATCGAGTCCACCCTTCCTGCTCCCTAGCTCCCCCTCTAGACAGGGAGTGCACCCTCCGACAGCTCGTGCACGCCCAAGATCCGCGATCCACTAAGTCAAGTCACACTGGGCGGTCGACAACTGGTTAAGTTCACTAACAGCCAAATTTGAAAGGAAATTCCAATACCTATAATTCAATAGTTATTTATTATTATTTCAAATGTTCTTTCTTATTTCCGAATTTCGGAAATTCGGAAATAAGAAAGAACATTTGAAATAATAACTAACTAATTTATTAGTTATTATATCCCAAATGTTCTTTCTTATTTCTGAATTTCCGAATTTTAGAAATAAGAAAGAACATTTGAAATAATAATAAATACCTATTCAATTATAGGTATTGGAATTTCCTTTCAAATTTGGCTGTTAGCAATAAATTTCATATTTAAGTTCACTAACAGCCATATTTTCAAGGAAATTCCATTACCTATAATTTAAGTTATTTATTAGTTAGTTATTATAATCAAATGTTCTTTGTTATTTCCGAATTTCGGATTTTCGGCTGTTCTGATTGCCGAATTTCCGAATTACAGCAATTTGGATTCTCCGATTTTCGGATTGCCGAATTTTAGAATCGGAAAATTGAAAATTTGGAAAAAATTCAGAAAATAGAAATTCGGAATTCGACTGAATTGCCAAATTTCAAAAAATTTGGTAAAAACTAAATTTGTAACGAAACAAATTGCACAAGCCTGCCCAGAACCCTTGGGAGTAGTACTTGGCTGGGAGAAGGCAGTTCCAGATACTGTAATCCTCAGTGAGCCAGAGGACTCTGCTTCTCATGCCTCAACAAACTTGCGGTGCCTGGGCTTGCTTATGCTTCAAAGCCTGCAAAAGGACCTGAGAATTCATGGCATCAAGGAGAAGGATCATCATTGTTTGGCAACCCTCCTTGACCACTGTTACAAGGGGATATTCTTGGAGCTCATCCTGTCCCCACAGAGGGAGCAGAGGATGAAATTTCTTTAGGCTATGTGCAGCATGTGGCCGGTGCCCCCCCTCTGGAGATAACCCCTTCCTTTCTACCCTTCCTTCCATCCCACCTACCCCCCCCCCCCCCTCTAGCTCAATACTCCTTGTTCCCTTTTTTCTCGATTTGACTCCCTCCTCTTTCTGGATGCTAGAGTGTGGGTCCAGAGAGGCCACCTGTCGGATCCCAATTTGGGGAGCTGAACCCTCCGGTACCTCTACACCCTTCCTTATGCTATATCTTGCATGTTCTTGCTCCATGCTTACAAAGTCCCTCAGTGTACTTAGGTCCGCTGAATACTGAATTGCTATATTGGATTAGCCCAAGTTACCAATGTTCTGCTGATACAAAGTGATGTTAGATCGCCGTTGCCTGTACACAAGCATTATGTGCAGTCTGCGCTTCACCATTGCAATGGTATTATAAGTATTCACGCTACCTTCTCATTACTCAATGGATATTGTAATTCTCTCTCATGTATTACTTTCAAGTATAAACTTCATTAAAAATATTGAAACGGGGGGGGGGGGGGGGGTAAAAAAAAAAA
>BLSH010116141.1:1047368-1064684 GCA_018402905.1 Glandirana rugosa
TTAATATATTACTAGACATCCTAAGACCCTTTTTTTGTAAAACACACTCCCCGAGTGTTAAGTCCAAATCTCTACCCGACTTGTGGGGGGCCAAGTCTTGAAAACTTGTAACGTTTTCAAGCCCCGGCTTGTTACTTGGGGTAACTTCAGATATACCCTGGGCTCGACCTTTTTAGTTTTTACGGGAAAGACTTCCGTATATACGTTCAATAACCCGTATGATTCCCATACCCTCAGGCCCATGACAGGACCCCCTGTAAATAGTTATTTATTTTTCAAACATTTGCTATAAAACTTTTCTCGTCACTAAATGACTACGAATTGGTGAAGTCGGGGCCTTACAACGTCGCACGACCGCGCAATTGTCAGTTAAAGCGACGCAGTGCCGAATCGCAAAAAGTGCTCTGGTCCTAAAGCTGCAAAACCTTCCGGGGCTGAAGTGGTTAAGCATCAGTAAATCACTGCTCTTTTCAAAATATCGTTTACAAACTTTTTATTTATTGATAAATGTCCCCCAGGACAGTACCCGGACTCCCATACCCTTAGTATGCCCAATAACTTGCATATATGCCTTCAGAAAGGGCATTTTTGATTTTTCCAGCTCGGGTCCCATATAGACTTCAATGGGGTTCATTGTTCGGCCCCGAACTTTTGCAATGTTCAAAAGTTCTGAACCGGGGGGTGTTCAGCCCATCTCTAAACCTGAATTGTGAGCCCCTCACACAAAATGTTTTTTTCCCAGAATCCTACAGATCATTATATAATTTGTTGTATAATTCTCACCTCAGCTCCTGCAGGGTACAGTCTGGATGTTTGAGTCCCTCACAGATACATTTTATTCCAAAGTCCTCTAGATCGTTTCCTGATATATCCAGTTTGGTAAGAGATCGATTTGCAATAAGGACAGATTGGAGGCCATTACAGCTTAAGGGAGTCAAACTACAACCTCGGATGCTGCAGAGAAAAAAAAAAAAACACATTCCTGTATGGTGCCATTCAGCTATGTGAAACTCTTGCAGTGGAATGCTACTATACAGTACTGAAAACATTATATAGTTTAGCTTGTTATTATAGGTGCTTATAGCACCATCAGTTTACTCAGCTCTTTACATATATATTGAACATTCACATCAGTCCCTGCCCTCAGACTTTATCACAGGCACTTACAATTTAAGGTCCCTAACTCTCATTCATACATACTAGCAATGGTGGCTGGTGGGCTTTTAATTTGGGGGGGCGGCACTGCCCCCCCCCAGGGTAGCCGGCGGCACGGCAATGACAGCACCTCTACCCTCTCTGCTTACTGGGCCCACCCTTTTTTGAAGCCTATTAGATCCCCTGGCTCTAATTAGGTGCTTAAAAAAAAACACCCCCGCCATAGGAATCCATGCACCCAAGGTCCTGAAATGGCCGGGCGAATGGATAGGGGGGCAGCGCCCTTGCACCCTTAATGCACTGGCCGCCACTGCATACTAGGGCCAATTTAGACAGGATCCAATTAACCTACCAGCATGTCTTTGAAGCGTGGGAGGAAACCTATGTAGGCACAGGGAGAACCTGCAATCTCCAGGCAGGTAGTGCCATGGTTGGGATTCAAAACTATGACCCTAGTGCTTCCAGGCAGAAGTGCTAACCACTTAGCTACTGTGCTGCCTTATAGTTTAATGTTCACTTTAAGCCTAGGTTCACGTATGTGCGATCTCGGAGATCGCATGTGATTCGCACCCGCACCGCAGGTGCCGATCACAGGCGATCTCTGAGCAGTGCAAGTTCAGCCATACAGTTGTATGGCTGAACTCGCATTAGATTTGCACAAAAAAGGTGCAGGGGCCTTTTTTTTCTGCAGTGGAATCGCATCGCATGGGTATTCTCACCCATGTGATCCGATTCATTTGCAAGTTCACAGTTTGCACTGTGATCTGTGAACAAACTGGAGGTGTCATTAACCTTTTTTTACAGGGCCCTGAAAACTGTTGTATAATTTATAGTATAATTCTCACCTCAGTTCCTGCAGGGTACAGTCTGGATGTTTGAGAACCTCACAGATAAGTTTTATTCCAGAGTCCTCTAGACAGTTCTGTGATAAATCCAGACTGGTGAGAGTTTGATTTGTAATAAGGACAGATCTGAGGTCATCACAGCTCAAGGAAGTCAAATGACATGCATTGATGCTGCAAAGGAAAAAAAAAACACATTCATGTATGGTGCCACTCAGCTGTCTGGAACTGTCAGTGGTATTTTACTATAATGTTCTACAAAGTAATATATAGTTTATATGCAATTCTCACTTCAGCTCCTGTAGGGTACAGCTTGGATCTCTAAGTCCCTCACACAAAAGTTTAATCCCAGAGTCTTCCAAATCGTTTGATGATAAATCCAGATTGGTGAGAGATCGGTTTGTCATAAGAAGAGAGCGGAGGTCATCACAGCACAAATGAGTGAAATCACAGAACCTGATACTGCAGAGGAAAAACAAATACAGTTAACTATACTTAAAGGGGTTGTAAAATCTCACGGTTTTTCACCTTAATGCATTCTATGCATTGAGGCGAAAAAACTTTTTTGCTGCAGAGCCCCCTTTTACTTACCTGCGCCCGATCCGTTCCAGCACTGAGCACGAGCCCAGCAGCCTCAGCCGCTGCCTCTCTTATCATTGGATAGATTGATAAGAGCAGGAGCCATTGGCTTCCGCTGCTGTCAATCAAATCCAGCGACATGGGAGTGGGAGGTGGGGCTGAGTCCCGCAGTCTGTGTCAATGGACGCAGCAGTGGGACTTAGGAGCGCACCTGCCACGGGTGCTCCCAGGGAGAACGGTTCTCCAAGGGAGCACCTGATGGAGGGGAGGAGCCAGGAGCGCCAGTGGGGCACCCCAGAAAAAAAATGGAACCTTTAGGCCTTACACACAGCGTTTTTTACACCCACGTTTTTTACAGGTCTCCATGTTATTCAATGGCCCCATAAAAATGCTGACGTTTTTGAGGTGTAGATGGCGTCTGCGTTAGTGAGCTGAAAGTAGAACCCACAGCCAGCGCGTTCCGAGGCTGTAACGTTTTGGCGTTTTTGATGCTGACACGACCAAACGCTCACTAACGACGTACCGCTGTTAACCGACATTTTTGGGTTAAAAAATAGCAGAGGAATTTTTTTTTAGTAAACGCCTATTGATGCCGACGCTCACTAACGCTCATTAACGCTCATTAACGCCGATGCAAAACGCCAAAAAACACGCCAATTTCTCCCTGATGTCGGGCCCGATGTTCTGCTTTTTTTTTTTTTCTTATGCCCGTGTGTATGAGGCCTTACAATCAGATATTGCAGAGTATTTGATCATTTTCAGAGTGATCTCAGATTAGTTTTGTTTACAGCCAGGAAGTTTTATGGCACCTGCTGATTAATATACACATTGTAGTATGTTTTTCACCTGAGCCTAGATTGTAGGGTACAGCCCAGATGTCTGAGAAACCCTAAAAACAAAAATATTCCATTGGTCTGCTTGCCAATATATAATTTATAGTATAATTCTCACTTCAAATCCTGCAGGGTACAGCCTGGATGTCTGAGACCCTCGCACAGAAGTTTTATTCCAGAGTCCTCTAGATGATTCACCGATAAATCCAATGTGGTGAGAGATCGATTGGCAATAAGGACAGATCGGAGGTCATCACAGCTCAAGGAAGTTATACTACATTCGCAGATGCTGCCAAGAAAAATAAAAACAAACATTTCTATATGTTAGCACTCTAAAACTTTCACAGTGGAATTTTACTTCACAGAACTGCACACCTCCCAACTTTCTGAGATGGGAATGAGGGACACCTATTAGCAAAAGTATGTAGGCATAGGGCACACCACCTGCCATGCCCCCCTGAAAGGAGAATTGTACAAAAAAATGATTGGTTAAACCCACAAGTGCTTTTTTACCCCTACTATTCCTTTATATTGGCTTTTGGAATTTATAAATGCAGCAATTTAGAAATTGGATGAAAGGTTTAGCACTGGGAAACACTTTTTGATAGCTAAATAATGCATCCCATATACAAGTATATAGATCAGACCAAAATGAGGGACAAATGAGGAGGAAAGAGGGACAGAGGGACATTATTCCAAATGAGGGACAGTTGGGATCTATGGAAAATTGCTACAAAGTTTAGCTTATAGTGCAATTCTCACTTCAGCTCCTGTAGGGTACATCCTGGATCTCTGAGTCCCTTACACAGAAGTTTAATCCCGGAGTCCTCCAAATCATTCAGATGTAAATCCAGACTGATGAGAGATGGGTTTACGATTAAAACAGAGTGGAGGTCTTCACAGCATGAGGGAGTCAAATGACACTGATGGAATCTGCAGAAGAAAAACATTTACAAGGTAATATAAGCTCAGCTTTGCTTGGGTACATTCAATGTCTGAGACCCTCACGATGGAGTTTTAGGCCTCATTCACATGGCTGGGAAAAAAAAAAAAATGCATATACAGGTGTTAATTATGTATTTATCAATTATGGATCTGAATGCGGCTGCATTGTTTCCAATAAAGACATTCACACAGAGATGCATAAACATGAGTTTCTTTCAGATCCATAACACAAAAATCTGTGTATAAGAACATGCACTTTACAAGCTTATGCGTATAAACTCATTTATATGCATTTGTAAGGGCATACATTGGACAAAGAGGAAAAAATAAACAATCATTAAAATAAATTATCTATGCATATGCAACTTTAGGGATTTAAATTAATCTATGTACAAGTATTTTACTGATCATTATGCAGAATCTTTTCTCTTAGAAAACGTGTGTGATAACATCAGTAACATTTTTACAGCTATGTGAATGAGGCCTTTGTTCCAAAATCCTGTAGATAATTAAAGTGGTGAGAAGGTATTTTATTTTAATGCATTCTATCATAGTCACCAACAGTCCCGATTTTCCTAGGACATTAGCGGTATTCAGACCCATATCCCGGTCCTTGGAAAAATCATGGCAAATTGGCTTTGTCCTGGTGTATTGCCAGAGCCGCTGCTAGAGGTCCTGGGTTGGCACTGATGATATGGTCCTCTAGTGGCGGCTCTGGCGATACAGCAGCATGGAGGTCTCATAAAGCATCTGGTGGCAAGCTGCATCTGGTGGCAAGCTGCATCTGGTGGCAAGTGACGCGCTGCATCTGGTGGCAAGTGACGCGCTGCATCTGGTGGCAAGTGACGTGGCAGGTGACTTGCAGCATCTGTTGGCAAGTGACATGGCAGGTGACGCACTGCATTTGGTGGCAAGTGACATGGCAGGTGACTCGCTGCATCTGGTGGCAAGTGATGGACTGCATCTGGTCACGCGCTGCATCTGGTGGCAAGTGAGGCGCTGCATCTGGTGGCAAGGGACGTGCTGCATCTTGTGGCAAGTGACGCGCTGCATCTGGTGGCAAGTGCCTTGCTTATCTGGTGGCAAGTGACTTAATGCATCTGGTGGCAAGTGACTTGCTGCATCTGGTGGCAAGTGACTCAATGCATCTGGTGACAAGCTGCATCTGATGGCAAGTGACTCGCTGCATCTGATGGCAAGTGATGCGCTGCATCTGGTGGCAAGTTACCCACTGCATCTGGTGGCAAGTGACGCGCTGCATCTGGTGGCAAGTGACGCGCTGCATCTGGTGGCAAGTGACCCACTGCATCTGATATCAAGTGACGCTCTGCATCTGATGGCAAGGGACCTGCTGCATCTGATGGCAAGTGACACGCTGCATCTGGTGGCAAGTGACCCACTGCATCTGGTGGCAAGTGACTCACCACATCTGATGGCAAGTGGCTCACTGCATCTGGTGGCAAGTGATGCGCTGCATCTGGTGACAAGCTGCATCTGATGGCAAGTGATCCACTGCATCTAGTGGCAAGTGACACGCTGCATCTGGTGGCAAGTGACACGCTGCATCTGGTGACAAGCTGCATCTGCTGGCAAATGACTCGCTGCATCTGTTGGCAAGTGACATGGCAGGTGACATGCTGCATCTGGTGGCAAATGACACACTGCATCTGGTGACAAGCTGCATTTGGTGGCAAGTGACACGCTGCAGCTGGTGGCAAGTGACGCGCCGCATCTAGTGACAAGTGATGTGGCAGTTGACACATTGCATCTAGTGGCAGGCGACAGTAGCAAATGACACGCTGCATCTGGTGGCAGGCAATGGTGGCAAGTGACATGCTGCATCTGGTGGCAGGTGAAGTGGCAAGTGAAAAGCTGCATCTGGTGGCAGGTGATGGTGGCAAATGACATGCTGCATCTGGTGGCAAGAGATATGAAATGTGACAAGCTGCATCTGGTGGTAGGTGACATGGCAAGTGGCATGCTGCATCTGGTGGCAGGCAACGGTGACAAGTGACGCGCTGCATCTGGTGGCAAGTGACGCACTGCATCTGGGGGCAAGTGACCCACTGCATCTGATATCAAGTGACGCGCTGCATCTGGTGGCAAGTGACCCACTGCATCTGATATCAAGTGACGCTCTGCATCTGATGGCAAGGGACCTGCTGCATCTGATGGCAAGTGACACGCTGCATCTGGTGGCAAGTGACCCACTGCATCTGGTGGCAAGTGACTCACCACATCTGATGGCAAGTGGCTCACTGCATCTGGTGGCAAGTGATGCGCTGCATCTGGTGACAAGCTGCATCTGATGGCAAGTGATCCACTGCATCTAGTGGCAAGTGACACGCTGCATCTGGTGGCAAGTGACACGCTGCATCTGGTGACAAGCTGCATCTGCTGGCAAATGACTCGCTGCATCTGTTGGCAAGTGACATGGCAGGTGACATGCTGCATCTGGTGGCAAATGACACACTGCATCTGGTGACAAGCTGCATTTGGTGGCAAGTGACACGCTGCAGCTGGTGGCAAGTGACGCGCCGCATCTAGTGACAAGTGATGTGGCAGTTGACACATTGCATCTAGTGGCAGGCGACAGTAGCAAATGACACGCTGCATCTGGTGGCAGGCAATGGTGGCAAGTGACATGCTGCATCTGGTGGCAGGTGAAGTGGCAAGTGAAAAGCTGCATCTGGTGGCAGGTGATGGTGGCAAATGACATGCTGCATCTGGTGGCAAGCGATATGAAATGTGACAAGCTGCATCTGGTGGTAGGTGACATGGTAAGTGGCATGCTGCATCTGGTGGTAGGCAACGGTGACAAGTGACACGCTGCATCTGGTGGCAGGCGACGGTGACAAGTGACACGCTGCATCTGGTTTCAGGCGATGGTGGCAAGTGACACGCTCAAGGTTCCCACTGATTCTGCATTATGGTGAGTTGAACTATTTAACTTTAGAGATAAAAAAAGGAATAGAAATAATGCTCTTCAATCATCCTGACACCATATTAACCATGGTGTTGTGATGATTG
Source organism: Glandirana rugosa (assembly GCA_018402905.1). Classification (NCBI taxonomy): domain Eukaryota; kingdom Metazoa; phylum Chordata; class Amphibia; order Anura; family Ranidae; genus Glandirana; species Glandirana rugosa. The sequence continues at coordinate 1,054,753 of BLSH010116141.1, forward strand.
AAGCACTAACACCAGCCATTGCCCCAGAAAATTGGCCATGGAGATCGACCCACCGACCCCCGCCAATCCTTGGCAGCATTTTCATTCAGGAAACCAGTCCCTGGTGCCAAAAAAGGTTGTGGAACACTGCTGTAGGAGGCCCATCAGATCACCAGACAGTCGCAGCTTCCTCCTGTGAAAACATGGCTGTAGACCATGTGGAAGTGCACAAGCACAGCTCCGGCACGGCCTAGCTCAACTGTGGCTGAGCTTGGGCAAGCTCAGCCAAGCTCAGCTAGCTCGGGCTGGGATAGTTAAGAAGGCGAAAGAAACATAGAAAAGGGAATGTGAGAAAAAAAATTGTGGAAGAAAGCGAAATAGAACAAAGTAAAATAGGGGATGTTGGGATGTAAGGGGTATGAGAGGGGGTGTAGCACCCCTCCCTGCCAGACACAGCCAACTGTGTCAGGAATTCTCTACAGGCAGTGAGAGTCAACATTGAAAGCATTAAAGGACAATCACAAAGCCCCATGTACTGGAAAGAAATGGGTCACATTCACAAAGAAGCCGTTTTTAATCTAAGAAGCAAAGAAAAAGGGAAACACAAGAGCAAAGGAGACAGGTGAGTAAAGAAGCTCTAACCACCGGAATTAAAAATAGGGAAGCACTGGGGAAAACCAATATATACTTAACATTTCTATATCTATGCAGAAAATTGAGATTGTTTTACCTTAATTCCCTTATATTACTCTGTGGGTAAGTCAACCAGGAAAGATCAACAGGTACTGCACGAGGATGTGGAACTATTAATTCTTCTTCTTCGTATTCATTAAAGGTGACCAGTTCATAAACTAGTGGTGAAGATACATCCTCAAAACTATGAGAAAAAAAGATATTACAAAGAATGTTCACAACCCATTGCCAGAGCAAGATTATCCCGCCCCTCCTCCAAGTTTTCCGTGTACAGATCATCTGAATATCGATTTAGTCAATTTCCCCTTTTTTTTAGGAGATCGTTGATTGGTTTTATTTTCTATCTGAAGCTTCCTGTTAAAAAAAAATACTCTGGGTAGACATATATCTACTATTTGTGCCCTTCAGGCCACCCCTTCCCTAAAAAATCTTTATTGTTGAAATCTATATATTATTTCTGCAGAGACATCAGATTCTCTTGAATTTTTAATTCCAAGGAAGCCACCATTTCATTATTGTTATATATAATTATTTTAACTGTATATTGTGCAATGAAACCCCACTTAAAATTGTTTCAAAATCCACAAGATTTTGCTCATTGTGGTTTTTCTTATTAAATCTAAACAATCACTCCTACTAAAATCAAATCCATATCTTATTTTAAATCTTCTTTTGTTTTTTTTTAACCACATCGTTTATATGCATAATTTAACTTTATTTGATTGACTTCTGCTGACTGGATCTCTGGTCAAGACATCCATCATTCCTCAACCAAGGCATAACATTTGTAGAGCTCAAAAATTGATTGTTTGGATTTCAGTCATTTACATATCTTCATCGTCGCCTTACCTGAGCTCTTGACATTCGTGTAATAATGAGGATAACATTTGCAGGTGTTTGGGTTCCAATATAACGCATTTGAAAGAGAGAGCCTGGAAATGTTCACAAGTCTTCAAGCAATAGCACAACTGTTTAGAACAATTTTCTTCTGTCCAGACACCATCCTTCCTTTCACTTTTCAGTTTTAAATGTGAAGAATAAGAGATGATTCTCCTTATGAAGTCCTTGTCCTGAGTCTCATACAGACATAAAATGGCTTCAATAGAATGTATTGACCAGGTGTTTCCTGTATAAAACTCTTTGAAGAGACATTTACCCATAAGCCATTTTCCCATGAACCACTCTTCCATTGCACATCTGTCTGGGAGTGAAATATTGATGCCCGTGCTCCTAGAAAACTGTTTAACTTCCTTTTCATTGAGCAGCCCAAACAAGAATCGCACAGCTAATGCTAAATGTGGGTGTTCTTTAAACATTGTTGAGAGTGAATCTCCTTTACAGATCTCTGGGATGGAAGTTCCCTCTATGAATCCAGTGATCCCTTCCTCATTTCCAGAACAATCATCCAGCACATAATAGAGAGCAGCAAGGAACTCCTGTACACTGAGATGGATGAAGCTGTAGCAGGTTTGGGTGTCGATGTCCAGGTGAAAGAGGTTCTCAGTAAGAAATACAGACTCAACTTCAGACAGAGAAAGTCCATGTCTAGTTAGATCTTCCATCTCAAATAAGATTTTCTGGTTCAAAATTCCCTCCTTAGCCAGAGCACACACTTTCTTTAGGCAGGTGTTTGTTGGCTGGTCTCTACAATGGTGCTTTATTAGACCCTTCACGTAGAGGAGATATACAGAGGTGGCTGTTTTAGACTGCAATAAGTCCAAGTCCTGTTTTATTTGGGGTTTAATTACAGTACACACAATCCAACATACAATGGGGACAGTACACATGGTGTACAAAATGTCATTGTCTTTTATAATACTGAAAGCCTTGTCTGCATCATCTTCATTTTTAAAGAAGTTGAGGAAATATTCCCTACAATCTTCCTCTGTAAATCCCAGGACTTCAACATGACGCGATTCACCAACAAATGAGTAAAGTTTCTCCAGGGCCAGTGGCCTTGTGGTGATGATCAGAGAAGACTGTTTCAGAATCTGTTTCCTAAACAATCTTTGGAGAAGTAAGTCTTTATGGGTTTCTTCTAAAAGATCATGACAAACCTGAGAATCCTTCTCCAGAGTCCACCTCAATTCATCGAAACCATCAACTATGAAGAGAAGATTTCTATCATCAGGATCCTTCAGAATAGACACCAGGTCATCTGAACTCTGCAGTCTGCAGGTTCTGCATAAAAGTCCTACAAGGCTTATGGGTCCAGAGATGGTGTTGAGTTCTCTGCAGCTCAGATGAAACACAAAGTTAAACTTGTCTTGGTAGAGATTCCCAGAGGCCCAGTCCAGCATGATCTTCCTGGAGGTCATAGTTTTTCCAATCCCAGCAGGTCCTTGTAGCACCACAATCTTTGGGATAAAACTATCTTCATCTGGATCAAACAGTGTCTGAATTGTGATTGGGGAATATTCATCTGATTCTTTCTTCAAGTTCTGTAGCTGTCCTTTGCCTGAATTTAATATCTCATGCATTGTTTCTTCCATAATCTGGGGTCCATGTATTAGTTGTAAATCGGTGTGTATTTTCTGTAAACTAACAGTCTCCCCTCTACGAGCGTTATATTCTTTAATCCGCTGGAAATCTTCCTTCATTAACTCCATGTATTTCTTTTTACAGTCTGCATGAGAGGAAGAAACATCTTTTATTACTCAGATGGACATAAAATTGCATTAAGAAAATATGAAAAAAACTGGTTAAGCAAAATTAGGCATATTACCTGGTTGATATACAGTATAAACAAACAGTGCAGAGTTTAAACCAAGAATAGACTGTTATATACAAAAATAACAAAGACATATTCAATAAATTTTCACCATCCTCACTAGAACCAGAGATGGCATTAAAATTGTATAACTTTATCAATTTACAAAATACAAAAAAGTTTGCAGAACAAATTGTAGATCATATTGGAGGGATATCCTACTAAGGTGTTCAGAAAAGATAGAAAGGATAAACACCTTGTGCATCAAAGAAGAGGGGGGCAAGGTTAGCTCTGGAATGTACTAGTGACCATAGGAGGGACAGGTGCCATATTGTAATGCCTGTGGGGAATTAACATACTAAGTTTCAATTCACTTATAAGATGATACCACACAAGAGGGAAAGCATAATCGCTAAACATATTACCTTGGATAGGATCTTGATTTCAGCAAGGCATTTGATACAGTTGATCTAATACAAAAGTTGTACAAGCTAGGATTTAACCCTTGGGTGGTTCAGTGGATATGCAGTTGGCTAAAGGATCGATCCCAGAGTGTGGTTGTAAATGGGGTTCACTCAGAGCAGAGACCAGTCACTAGTGGGGTACCACAAGGCTCTGTACTGGGTCCTGTTCTATTTAACCTATATGTAAGTGATGTAACTAAAGGTCTGCTGGGCAAGGTATATGTTTTTGTTGATAAAACAAAGGTGTGTAATAGGGTTGATATCTCTGGAGGTGTCTGTAACATGGAACATGATTTAGCATTGCTGGAAGATTGGTCAAAGAGTGGAGACTACAGTACAATATTTCTAAATGTAAAATAATGCACCTAGGGAAAAAGAATCCCCTTAGAGAGTACAGCATTGGAGACACAGTGTTAGCCAGCACTACAGAAGAAAAAGATTTGGGGGTGCTTATTTCAGTTGATTGCAAAATGCAAAGGAAAGTTGTAAGTTCTGTATATAATTGTATTCTATTTTGTATGTATTGCACACTGCACTCAATGTGCACACAGCACTGATAATGTTTTCAGTATGTTTCCATTCTTTCGAGTACTGATTAGAATTAGCCTGTCTATGTTATGCCCCTTGTTACCATAAAAGTACAATTGTAATAATAATGTGATACCTACATAAGCATGTGTATAAAAACCTTCATAATAAAGCAGCACAGTTATTTGTAAAGATGCTGGAGTGTATCTTTTGTGTCTGTTCCCTACTACAGTAGTTATTAATTTGGAACCACTAATCAATATGAGGATAGGAGTTGCCTATCTATAAAATTCAATGTCAGATGGTGAACCAGCCAGGAGGGGATTTACAGGTTACCCTAGGAATCTGAAAAGAGGTGCTTGAGATGATCCAGGAATTTCTGATAATCAGGCGGCTGAGGTAAGCCTTTTGCTTACATTTGAGTTATCAGGCTTCCTTGATCAATAAGGCATTTTCAGGACAAAGGGTACCTATTTTACTCCCCATAATTAAACTGTATTGATTGGTGGTTATATGTTATGTCGTCAATGTCTACTGTACTGAGTGTTATAGATAAGAATTAGAAAAATAGTGCTATTCACAGGTATATGAAGTACACATCTGCTAGATAAAGTTGTTTAGAGGCAAGATGGTATATGCACAAGTAGAGAAGAGAGAAGTCTGGCCAGTCATTATGGGCATTAAATTAAATAAGGGAATGAGGGGTAAGAGACTCTTAAAAATGTCCAGCGCAAGAGGAGCGCTATAAAATATATGAACCGAAGGCACAGTCCCGCCTATACTAAGCCCCTAGATAAATGGTTAGAGTGGACAGCGATCCACAATGGGTAACAGGGTTACCAAGAATCATGCAGATTTAAACAGCTAGAGTAACAGCTATCTTTGTGAGCAGGATGGATCAAGGGTGACAAACAATTAACACTAGACATAAAGGAACATTTTGATGTTAAGTTGTGGGATGAATTTAGGGTCAGGCACTACAACTACTAAAAGAGAGAAATTACAGTCAAAACAGAATACTTTATATGTTGACAGAGAGGGAAGATGGGATGGGAGCACTATGGCTGCCCATCTGATCATAGAAGCTACAGCTATGTGAAGTATGGAACTACAAAATAAGGAAAGCAGGGAAATATTAAAGAGAGTTAAAAGAGAGTGAGAGAATGATATGCATGTGTTGTGTACAAATGGGAAAAATGTAAGCGATTTTAGAGAGATAATTGTGTATGTGTGTGAATGCTGGAACCTTTAGTTCTACATCTTCTGTGTGTCCTGTTAGCTCAGTGCTCTCTCCTTTGCCCCCTCCCTTTTCTCATGGAAGAATGCAGCTGGGATGAGACATCAGTGATAAGGACATCCATGCTAATTTCTGTTTTTTAGACAAAACATTAATAACAGAATGCCGTGAGTATATTAATCTAATGATAAAAAATGTGATCACAATTATTTTTGAAACTGTTTTCTAAACATGGTAAAATGAATGTTACATTTAAACACGTACATAGCAAAGTGCACAAAGTATAGAATAACACAAATTAAATATCCTTTGATAGAGAAAACAGTGCATTTAAAGAAGAGAAATTAAGTAAAGTGTCCTCCTTTAGAGCTCTTTCACATGTATGGACCGTTCAGGTCTGCCTGTCAGTTTTTCAGATGAACCTGAACGTATGCTCAATGTATCTCTATGGAGTGACAGATGTCAGCAGTGACATATCCGCTGACATCTGATCCGCTCCGATCCCCTAAATCCAGACGGATGGAAACCCTATTTTCCATCCGTCTGGCGGATCAGATCGGATGAAAACTGACAGACGGTCCGTTTTCATCCGATCCCCCATAGAGGAGAGCGGACCTCTGACAGGTCTGTCCCTGCACAGAGTGCAGAGACGGACCTGTCATCTGCCAGCTCAGCGGGGATCAACAGATCAATCCCTGCTGAACAGCGGAGTCTGTCAAAACAGACTCCGCTGGTGTGAAAGGAGCCATAAGAAAATACAGTATCTGACAGAAGTGAGTGCACCCCTCACATTTTTTGTAAATATTTAATTATATATTTTCATGTGACAACACTGAAGAAATTACACTTTGCTACAATGTAAAGTAGTGAGTGTACAGCTTGTATAACAGTGTAAATTTGCTGTCCCCTCAAAATAACTTAAAACACAGCCATTAATGTCTAAACAGCTGGCAACAAAAGTGAGTACACCCCTAAGTGAAAATGTCCAAATTGGGCCCAATTAGCCATTTTCCCTCCCCAGTGCCATGCGACTTGCTAGTGTTACAAGGTCTCAGGTGTGAATGGGGTGCAGGTGTGTTAAATTTGGTGTTATCGCTCTCACTCTCTCATACTGGTCACAGGAAGTTCAACATGGCACCTCATGGCAAAGAATTCTCTGAGGATCTGAAAAAAGAATTGTTGCTCTACATCTAAAGATGGCCTAGGCTATAATAAGATTGCCAAGACCCTGAAACTGACCTGCAGCACAGTGGCTGTTTAACAGGGCAGGTTCCATTCAGAACAGGCCTCGCCATGGTCGACAAAAGAGGGTGCATGTGCTCAGCATCATATTCAGAGATTGTCTATGGAAAATAGACATATGAGTGCTGCCAGAATTGCTGCAGAGGTTGAAGGGGTGGGGGGTCAGCCTGTCAGTGCTCAGACCATATGCCACACTCTGCATCAAATTGGTCTGCATGGCTGTCGTCCCAGAAGGAAGCCTCTTCTAAAGATGATGCACAAAGCCTGCAATCAGTTTGCTAAAGACAAGCAGACTAAGGACATGGATTACTGGAACCATATCCTGTGGTCTGATGAGACCAAGATAAACTTATTTGGTTCAGATGGCATCAAGCGTGTGTGGTGGCAACCAGGTGAGAAGTACAAAGACAAGTCTTGCCTACAGTCAAGCATGGTGATGGGAGTATCATGGTCTAGGGCTGCATGAGTGCTGCTGGCACTGGGGAGCTACAGTTCATTGAGGGAACCATAAATGCCAACATGTACTGTGACATACTGAAGCAGAGCATGATCCCCTCCCTTCGGAGACTGTGCTGAAGGAAGTATTTCAACATGATAATGACCCCAAACACACCTCCAAGACGACCACTGCCTTGCTAAAGAAGCTGAGGGTAAAGGTGATGGACTGGCCAAGCATGTCTTCAGACCTAAACCCCATTGAGCATCTGTGGGGCATCTTCAAACAAAAGGTGGAGGAGTGCAAGGTCTCTAACATCCACCAGCTCTGTGATGTCATCATGGAGCAGTGGAAGAGGAAGTTCTGGTGAACTCCATGCCCAAGAGGTTTAAGGCAGTGCTGAAAAATAATGATGGCCACACAAAATACTGACACTTTGGGCCCAATTTGGACATTTTCACTTAGGGGTGTACTCACTTTCGTTGCCAGTGGTTTAGACATTAATGGCTGTGTGTTGAGTTATTTGGAGGGGACAGCAAATTTACACTGTTATACAAGCTGTACACTCACTACTTTACATTGTAGCAAAGTGTCATTTCTTCAGTGTTGTCACATGAAAAGATATAATAAAATATTTACAAAAATGTAAGGGGTGAACTCATTTTTGTGAAATACTGTATATCTGTGGATATATATTGGAATTAGAGTGTGATATTGAGATTGTCACTTGAGTATTCATTTCTGATGAGGTTAACAATTTTATTAATAATATAGATATATTGTAATTGGTTTAGACAACCTTTGGTTGGAAATGAAATCCAGGTTATTGGGGAAATTTGTAATATAGGGTTAGTTTAGATTAAAGTGTTACTAAACCTAAAAACGTTTTTTACCTTAATGCATTGCTTGCATTAAAGTGGAGTTAAAAGTGTAACTGCTGACTTTTAACAATCGGACCCTCACCTGTCCCACGGTCCAGCGATGCGGTCGCCTGAGGGCACGCTATTCTCCACCCCTCTTGGTGGCGCCGACATCACAAGTGTGGGCACCCGGCTTTGGCTCCAAAACCGGGCGCGCACTGCGCATGTGTGAGTCACGCTGCACCTTGTGAATGGCCGGCGTATCTTCTGAGACCTGTGACGTGTCAGAAGATCGTCGAGAGGGAGGGGGGAGGAAGGTGAACTTCCTTCTGGAGCCACGGCTCTAGGAGAGGGAGGGGACCTGGGACCCTGTGAAAACAGGGTCCCCCCCCCCCAAAAAAAATGACATGCCTATTGTGGCATGTCAGGGGGTCACCTTCCCTTAAAGTGGAAGTCCGCTTTAAGGTAAAAAACCTTTTCAGTGTCCCTGTGCCCCCATTTCCCTGTGTGAAGGAGGAAGAGAGGGAGAAGAGATCAGTGCTGTGCAGGGTTGCATCTTTTCTCCTCTTTACACTGCGTTCCAGCAGCAGCAGGAGTCATTGGCCCACTGTGTAAGTTGATGGAGCGCAGCTCCGTAGACCAGTGTTTCTCAACTCCAGTCCTCAAGGCGCCCCAACAGGTCATGTTTTCTGGTTCTCTATCATTTTGGACGTGTGATTTGATTAGTTTCACTGCATTAGTAATTACCACAGCCATTTCATCTGAGGGAAATCCTGAAAACATGACCTGTTGGGGCACCTTGAGGACTGGAGTTGAGAAAACACTGCTGTAGACACACAGCTCGGGAGTGCGGGGACCACCTCTTCCCATAGCCAATGGCTGGCTATGATGGTCAAGCCTAAGAAGAGGAGGACCCAAGATCCCCACCAAGGACCCCAGAAGAGGAGGATCTGGGCTGCTCTGTGCAATACCACTGCACAGGACAGGTAAGTATAACATCTTTGTTATTTTAATAAAGAAAAAATTTAGCATCTAGAAACACTTTAACCACTTCCCGACTGCTTGCCGTGTTTTCGCGGCGGCAGTTGGGCTGCTGTGCGCTAATCGCCGTAAAAAGACGGCGATTTGCGAACGGCCGCTAGGGGGCGTGCGACCGCCGCATTCCTGAGGAGTGTGCCTGCGGCTTGGGCGGACCCGATGTCCGCCGGCGAGCCGCGATGAGCGGCCACAGGCAAAGAATGGGGAACCGCCGATGTAAACGCGGCGGTTCCCCGCTCTGTTAGTGGGGGCATGAGTGATCTACTGATCCCTGTCACTGGGATCAGTTAGATCTCTCATGCCCATGGTAGCCCAACCCCCCACAGTAAGAACACGCCCAGGGAACACAGTTAACCCCTAGCTCTCCCCCCCCAGGTTAACCCCTTCACTGTCAATGACATTTATACAGTAATCAGTGGACATTTAAATTTCTGATCATTGAATAAATGTCATTGGTCCCAAAAAAGTGTCAAAAATGTCCGACATGTCCGCTGCAATATCGCAGTACCGCTAAAAATCGCAGATCGCCGCCATTACTAGTAAAAAAAACCAAAAACCCAGAAATGAATTCTCACCATCCGTAAACGCGGCCATTTTTGCGCAAACCAATCAATAAATGCCGATTGCGTTTTTTTATCACAAATATAAGGAAGAATATAAATGGCCAAAAACGCCCCCCCTCTCGATCCCCAATTGACACAAGGGACCCGCACAAGAATGACACCCCCCAACCCGATGGTACCCG
>BLSH010116141.1:1072982-1093709 GCA_018402905.1 Glandirana rugosa
AAGGTCACAGTACAAATCATCCACCAAATGGAGGGAGGCAAAAAAGTACCCACTCAATGAATGGAACTGCAAAACATGGATAAAACAGACAACTACAGCAAGCTTCCCATGTATAAAAGTAACCATTAGCCAATAACAAATCAAAAGAGGGCAGCCCCTCTTACCAAGTGTGTCCAAAATCACATTGCAGACCATCCAGGAACTAATCCCTATACATAGCGCAGCGGCAGTCAATAATCCGTGGCATGGCAGCCGTTGAATAGCCTCCCCTACTGCCGATGTCTGACATCACTGCAGGGCTGGCCCAAGACATTGTGCTGCCTGGGTCCAAGAATGAAATGCTGCCCCCCCCTGAACCCCACCAAAAAATTACACCCACCAAAATGCCCCACATTATTTTAGATCATAATTAAAACTAAAATTTAATTTATTAGGAAGTCAGATTTACATGCAACAGCACCTTGTTTATATGCAAAATTATATGACATACCATTATGTTCAATTCCAAGGGGCAGGCTAGGGCAGTATAGGGGCAGGCTTGGGTAGTATATAGACAGGCTAGGGCAGTATAGGGGCAGTATAGGGGCAGACTAGGGTAGTATATAGACAGGCTAGGGCAGTATAGGGGCAGACTAGCATAGTATATAGACAGGCTAGGGCAGTGTAGGGGCAGACTAGGATAGTATATAGACAGGCTAGGGCAGTGTAGGGGCAGACTTGGGTAGTATATAGACAGGCTAGGGCAGTATAGGGGTGGGCTAGGATAGTATAGGGCCCTGGGGGGCAGTTGTCATCATGACACACAAAACTGCTGGAAAAGAATCTTGGTCATCAAGTTGCTGGGTAAATAGAAGAGAATGAAAGGTGGCCGTGGTTCAATTTGATGCCCCTCTCAAAGTGCTGCCTGGGTCCTATGGACCCATTGGGATCCATGGTAGGGCCGGCCCTGCGCTCATTAGCCAACACCACCCAGCGGATGTGATGTCACACACATGTGTGAGAGGACATCTGCGCCATCTAGAGAAGTCTCTGCCCATTCACCACCGAAAGGCGAATGCGACCACAAACAGCCACTAGCAGATGTAAAGGTGGCACCAGACAATGAGACCACCACCAGAGGCACCCTTCAATAGGGGAAAAGACACTTCCAAAGAGGCGAAGGATCCCAAGGGAGATCCAGATAGCATCTGGGGTAGGAAAGCCCAGCACAAGACTACATAAATGGTGCCCCCCCACAACAAAAGGGGAGTGACACAGGATTTTCAAATGTTGCAGCCCCAGGGGAGCGCCCTGGGCTTCCGTATGGTCACCTATCACCCCAGGTTAACCTCAAAACAAAGATGCATGTGGATGATTGACCGTGGTATGGGGATAGTTCCTGGATGGTCTTCAATGTGATTTTGGATACACTTGGCAAGAGGTGCTGCCCTCTTTTGATGTGTTAGTGGCTGATGGTTACTTATATTCATGGGAAGCTTGCTGTAGTTGTCTGTTTTATCCATGTTTTGCAGTTCCATTCATTGAGTGGGTACTTTTTTGCCTCCCTCCATTTGGTGGATGATTTGTACTGTGACCTTATATCTGGTAAGGAGGGCTGCTCTGTACATGTAGGTGTTGTGAGGGGAGATGTCATGTATGGGAAGTATGCTACAAAAGTTTGGTTTGTTTATCTTTTGCAGTGTTCTAACTGAGTGGGGATTTACCTCTTTGCTGTCATTATTTCCCCTCCCTCTGGTCCTGCTCCATATGAGTGGTCAGGAGATATCTTCATGAGGGTGATCATTTTTCCATGTGACAGACTGACAAATAATCTTAAAGCTGTGGAAATCTCAAAGTGCCCCCTCCTATCCAAGGTAATATGTTTAGTGATTATGCTTTCCGTCTTGTGTGGTCATCTTATAAGTGAATCGAAACTTAGTATGTTCATCCCCCACAGGCATTAAAGTATGGTACATGTCCCTCCTATAGACACTAATGCTAGCCTTGCCCCCCCCCCCCTTCCTTCTTTGCTATACAAGGTGTTTATTCTTTTTGACTCTTCTGAGCAATTCAGTAGGATATCCCTCCAATATGATCTAGAATTTGTTCTCTAAATATCTATTTGGTATTATTTTGATCTGTCAGTACTTTTCATTCGTGTGTTTTTTTATTCATGAATTGTATATTTTATTTATTTTGATGGCTTATGCAGCATTCATTAGACTCCTGAAGAAGCCATATCTTGGTCAAACATGTAGAGCTGAAGTCGTTGCATTACTGATCAAGCCACACTTTCTTTTGTGAAGGTCTTAACATTTATATCCTGATGGTCTTTTATTATTTTGTAAACTTAATAAAAAAAATGTTATTATATGCCTAAATGTTACTTGTGGAGTAATGATTATGGCACCTTGAAAATCCCTATTTTCTTGTATTTTGTAAATTGGTAGCTATTTTTTGGGATGTGGTGCCTTTGATCCCTTGACACCTGGTGGCTTTTATACACATTAACCACTTCAGCCCTGGAAGGATTTCCCAGTTTAGGACCAGAGCACTTTTTGGGATTCGGCTCTGCGTCGCTTTATCTGACATTTGCGCGATTGTGCGACGTTGTACCCAAACAAAATTTGCATCCTTTTTTCCCCACAAATAGAGCTTTCTTTTGGTGGTATTTGATTCCCTCTGTGTCATTTCTGATCGCCGCTATAAACAAAAGAAATAGATATATGTTTCCGCGCTCAGGATATCACTAAAAATATAGGACTCCGGGATAGCACGCAGCTTATTGGCGAACTGGAACAGCTGGAAGGTTTGGAGAATTGCATACTGGCAACTGTTGATGTAAACTCCTTATATACGCGCATAATACAGAAGGATGGTCTGAGAGGGGTCCAAAGGGCATTGCACAGACATTCGAAATTGATGCAGGAGCAAATACAATATATCCTTGAAGGATTAAAATTAGCTATGGAAGCAATTATTTCTGGTACAACCATCATTATTATTTGCAGGAAAAAGGTGTGGCTATGGGAGCAAAGTACGCTCCCAGCGTGGCTAATCTATTTATGGATCTATGGGAAGAGAAATATATCTACGATAAAGACAGACCTGAATTGAAGTTCTACCGTAGGTACATTGATGATGTGATCATCATTTGGAAAGGTACTACGGAATCACTACAAACGTTTTTAGGGGAGATGAATGAGAACACTTATAACATCTCCTTCACCGGTGAATGGAACCATGAAGGGATAAATTATCTTGACTTATATATATCCAAAGCACGGGACAAACTACATACCAAAACATACTTCAAGACCACCGACAGAAATGGATATATCCCCACTTCCAGCTACCACCACCCACGCTGGAAGAACAACATACTGAAATGGCAACTGATGAGGATACGTAGAAATTGCTACAACATGAAAGGTTATGATGCACAGGCAGACATTCTAATTAAAGCGGAGTTCCACCCAAAAGTGGAATTTCCGCTGGTTGGATTCCTCCCCCCCCCTCAGGTGTCACATTTGGCACCTTTCGGGGGGGAGGGGGAAGAGGACACCTGTCTTTAGACAGGTGTCCTTTTCCACACTTCCGGGAGGTCTGGCTGGCAGCCGACGTCAGCAGCCCGGCTCCCTCCTCCCTGCTCGCTCTGCTTCTGGCCGCCTGGCCAGGAGCAGCGCGTGGCAGAGCCTCGCGCATGCGCAGTAAGGTGCCCGGCATGAAGCTGTACTGCTTACACGTCTGGGTTCCCTTACCCGCGATGGAGGCGGCTGCACCCGTCCCCCGATCCGAAGATCGGCGGTGGGTGCCGACATCGCTGGACTCCAGGACAGGTAAGTGTCCTATTATTAACTACTTCCCGACCGCGCGCCGTGTTTTCACGGCAGCAGTCGGGATGCTGAGCGCGAATCGCCGTAAATAGACGGTGATCTGCAATCAGCCACCAGGGGGCGCGCCCTACTTTAGTTATTTTTATGCATTTTTTTATTCATTTACCACACCTACATGGACACACATTTTGGACATTTATAAATTGGGCTTGCGTTTAACAAATTATCTTATTTACCTTTTATTGCTGAGCACGTTTTGTTTTACCACCTCTTTGCAGCTACTTCGTTTTTGTATTAATTTTTTCTAAAAAAAATTGTTCTTAATATGGTACTCTTTAGAGCAATTTTAAATCATGGACCTTCATGAGATTGTTTTATAATATGCACTAGACACCTTTTGATCCTGGTTTTTACATATTTATAAGATTATTACCTCTTGGCAATTTATTAGACAGCGCCATTCCTTCTCTGTTTATTTATAAACAAAAGAAGACCGTCAATTTTGCAAAAAAAAAAAGTATTTCTTAATTTTTGCTAAAATACAAATCCAAAAAAGTATAAAAAAACAATTTTTTCCTCGGTTTTGGCCGATTTATATTCTTCTTCATATTTTTGGTAAAAAAAAAAATTGCAATCAGCGTTTATTGTTTGTTTTGCGCAAAAGTTGCCGCGTTTACGAATGATGAGAATTCATTTATGGGGTTTTTATTTTTTTAAATATATTTTACTAGTAATGGCGGCGATCTGCAATTTTTAGTGGTACTGCAATTATTGCAGTGGACATGTCGGACCATTTTGACACTTTTTTGGGACCATTGGCATTTATACAGCGATAAGTGCTATGAAAATGCACTGATTACTGTGTAAATGCCATTCGCAGTGAAGGGGTTAACCTGCAGGGGGCGCTCTAAGGGGTTAACTGTGTTCCCTCAGTGTGTTCTAACTGTATGGGGGCTGGGCTGGCTGGGGGAGGGGAGTGATCACAGCTCCCATGTACAGGGAGCCTGTGATCACATCCCTTCTCGCTCTGTCAGAACGGAGATCCGTGTTTACATACACGGACCTCCGTTCTGTCGCTCCGGGGGGGTGATCGCGGGTAACCGGCAGACATCGAGTCCGCCCTACCTGCTCCTTGGCTCCCCCGGAACACAGTGAGCACCCGAGAGCACACTCACAATACTCATTCTCGCGGCCGCCATCAGGTGACGGCGTTTCGCGATAACGAGACAAGTTGCCACCGTCAAGCCACGGCGGGCGGTTGGCAACTGGTTAATGAGGTTGTAAACCTCCATTTTCAAATTGTACCTATAGGTAAGCCTATAATAAGGCTTACCTATAGGTACTGTAAATATCTCCTAAACGTGCGCCGTTTATGAGATATTTATTTTGTACTGCACCGATGATGTCATTGGCGCAGTGAAGAAATGACCGTCC
Organism: Glandirana rugosa; assembly: GCA_018402905.1. Lineage (NCBI taxonomy): Eukaryota > Metazoa > Chordata > Amphibia > Anura > Ranidae > Glandirana > Glandirana rugosa. The sequence goes on from BLSH010116141.1 coordinate 1,078,232, forward strand.
ATGCTGTTTCTTCAGTAGCGAGTGCCATTACTGGCGGCTCCCATGCTCACGCACGGGAGTGACGTCACACGACTCTGGCCAGTCACAGAGTCCAGAGTACGCGGTCCCAGAAGGAAAAGGGGCGAACATGGATGTGGCCTCCACCTGGGATGACGCGGGCTTCGTTTGCAGGTAAGTGTCACATAATGTGCTTGTATGCAATGCATACTAGCACATTATGCTTTTACTTTTCAGGGAACAAAAAAAAAAAGGATTTACTTCCTCTTTAACTTGTATAACTTTATGTCACATACTCATAAAAAATACATGATTAAAGCTAATATTTGAGTGAGTCTCTACTATGAAAATGCTGTGTAGTATAATAATCTTTAGGTGGACATTCTACTGACCTGTTAATCTGTTGCCGGTTGTGATTGTCTTCAATTTAGCTGCAAAAACAAATTTTATAAGGTTACTGCACAGAAGATTGGCTGTGTGTAGAAAAATGTCTTTGCTTAGGATCAGATCTCAGTTCTCTCTTTTATGTACCTTTTATGTACCTTAGTTTGTTTTTCAGTTTAAAAAGTTGTGTGCATTCTCCTCATGCTGGAAATTATTAGTGAGCATTATAATGGCCGTTACAGATGGGAACTCACCGATTTCTTTTCTCCTCTCCTGGAATTCATTTGCAGGTCCCAGCAGGCCAATCAGGGTAAAGACTTCACTCATGACATCCAGAGCTCCCTCCTCTCCATATGTGTCTATCAGGAGGTCCTTTGTGGTGATACAGTCCACATTTTCCAATTTTCCTCTGGGAATGGGAGGTTTATCTTCGCAGGAGAAATCAGACAGTTTATTCTTAAATTTCTTGAAGTCACTCCCTTTCAGGTCTTCCAGAGAATATATGATGAGATCCCCGGGGGTTTGCCAATTCATCAGTCCTGTAGAAATGATACCCCACCATAGAAAACATTCAGGCCAACTTGGAGTCAAGAAATTCACTAGCATAGGTAAGGGACAGCTAACTGTTCAATAAAGACCATATTTTGGGGAGCAACAATAAAGGTTTGCTAAATCGACAAATAAATAAATATCAAGATATTAGAAAATAAAATATTGCCCCAGTAAATCATAAAGGCTAAGTTCACCTTTGTTCGGCTTTTTATTTCTATATTCCAGCTCCCCTATGTACCAATATAGCTTTGATGTACTACCTTTGCAAAAGTAAAACAGCTTTCCATTAATGCTACACAGGCTTACCTCTCTCTCTTCGTAGCTGATTGAAAACATTGCTCAATTACTTCTGCCTTACTTCCTGGTCAGACTTTAGGTCATGACACAGGAAGGAGTTGACCAGCTGATCTCATTAGCATGCACCATCCATCATCTACTCTCAGCTGGTCAACTCCTTCCTGTGTCATGACCTAAAGTCTGACTAGGAAGTAAGGCAGAAGCAATCAAGCAGTGTGTTTAAACAGCTATGAAAAGAGTGAGGTAAGCTTGTGTAGGATTAATGGAAAGCTATTTTATTTTTGCAAAAGAAGTAGATTAATGTTATAGTGGTACATAGGGTAGCTGACATTTAGAAAAAAAAAGTGAACATAACCTTTAAGGAATTCTCGCGACTCAGATAAAGCTAGGTTGTAATCATAAAAATGTACCATGGTACCATGAAACCATGTGATAATAGTTTTTTTGCATGGTGTTTTATTTAGAGTAATCAAGTAATCACAAACTATTTGAAATGCAGGATAACAGAATGGACAGAATTGCATTTACTAAACACTGGAGCAACTGCCCTTGTAAAATACACAGTCTATTTGTTTTCTAATTGTAAATTCGCTCCAATATCTTATAAAAGTAAATCATGCAGTGCTATATACTATTTATTAAAAAAGACTATCTCAATGATGCTGCAAAGTAAATTTGTAACATCGATCCAGCACCTCTGGATGGACAGTTGCATAAATGACACAACATTTTGGATGGTCTGTAAACCAGAGGCTCTGGGTGGACAGTTGGATAAATGGTTCTATATTTAGGATGTATCTGGTCTATAAACCAGAGGCTCTGGTTGGACAGTTGGATAAATGGTTCTATATTTAGGATGTATCCGGTCTATAAACCAGAGGCTCTGGATGGACAGTTGGATAAATGGTTCTATATTTATGATGTATCTGGTCTATAAACCAGAGGCTCTGAATGGACAGTTGGATAAATGGCTCTATATTTAGGATGTATCTGGTCTATAAACCAGAGGCTCTGGTTGGACAGTTGGATAAATGGTTTTATATTTAGGATGTATCCGGTCTATAAACCAGAGGCTCTGGGTGGCCAGTTGGATAAATGGCTCTATATTTAGGATGTATCCGGTCTATAAACCAGAGGCTCTAGATGGACAGTTGGATAAATGGTTGTATATTTAGGATGTATCCAGTCTATAAACCAGAGGCTCTGGATGGACAGTTGGATAAATGGTTCTATATTTAGGATGTATCCGGTCTATAAACCAGAGGCTCTGGATGGACAGTTGGATAAATGGCTCTATATTTATGATGTATCTGGTCTATAAATCAGAGGATCTGAATGGACAGTTGGATAAATGGTTCTATATTTAGAATGTATCTGGTCTATAAACCAGAGGCTCTGGATGGACAGTTGGATAAATGGCTCTATATTTAGGATGTATCTGGTCTATAAACCAGAAGCTCTGGATGGACAGTTGGATAAATGGTTCTATATTTAGGATATATCTGGTCTATAAACCAGAGGCTATGGATGAACAGTTGGATAAATGGCTCTATATCTAGGATATATCTGGTCTATAAACCAGAGGCTCTGGATGGACAGTTGGATAAATGGCTCTATATTTAGGATGTATCCGGTCTATAAACCAGAGGCTCTGGATGGACAGTTGGATAAATGGCTCTATATTTAGGATGTATCTGGTCTATAAACCAGAGGCTCTGGATGGACAGTTGGATAAATGGCTCTATATTTAGGATGTATCTGGACTATAAACCAGAGGCTCTGGGTGGACAGTTGGATAAATGGCTATATTTAGGATGTATCTGGTCTATAAACCAGAGGCTCTGGATGGACAGTTGGATAAATGGTTCTATATTTAGGATGTATCCGGTCCATAAACCAGAGGCTCTGGACGGACAGTTGGACAAATGGTTCTATATTTAGGATGTATCTGGTCTATAAACCAGAGGCTCTGGGTGGACAGTTGGATAAATGGTTCTATATTTAGGATGTATCTGGTCTATAAACCAGAGGCACAGGATGGACAGTTGGATAAATGGTTCTATATTTAGGATGTATCTGGTCTATAAACCAGAGGCTCTGGGTGGACAGTTGGATAAATGGTTCTATATTTAGGATGTATCCGGTCTATAAACCAGAGGCTCTGGATGGACAGTTGGATAAATGGTTCTATATTTAGGATGTGTCCGGTCTATAAACCAGAGGCTCTGGGTGGACAGTTGGATAAATGGTTCTATATTTAGAATGTATCCAGTCTATAAACAGACGGGCAGTGTACTGAAAGTGTTACTGAAAGAATCTATCTTGTAAATGTACCTTGAATTATTTACAATGCTTTGTGAAATTAAGTCTGGGATACTTCTTTAAGCTTGATTATTATGTTACAGTTTGTGCTTACATAGGAAATGAGGAAGTTGCTGTAACCTAGCAGCGCTAACCACAAAACTAAAGCCAGAACATTTACACAATATTATGTTTACTGTAAAAGTGTATTATCAAGTGATAACTAAATATGACATGTATAAGAAGAAGAAAACCCACAACAGTAAAATCAGTCTGTATATGCAGTAAATCATGCTTATTATACTCACTGTGGAACCTAAGGGGTTAATCCTCTGCATTGTGTAAAAAGGCTGTTTGATCCTGTCTCCTCTGATCCTCCCCTTCTTCCAGAGTCCCCAAACCATCACCAGATAGTACAAAGGTTAGGGGCCAAGCTGCACATGCTTAGTATGGTGTGTATTGCTGGAAAGTTTTTTTTTTCTTGGGAGAGTGCATGTGACGAGCACAGGGCCAATCAGCACTGTTCAGCCAGAGGGTCAGGGGTCCTGTATCCTCATAGGACAATCATCGGAGAATGAAAACTCCTCCCACAAGCTTTAACCAGACACTGATAGAAGTCACGAGACTGCTATATACTGCTGATGAGAAAAGGTATTTAGCAGTTTATATTTACTAAAACTATTGCATTTCCATGATTTGTGTACTGTGGGAGACCAGATATAGTGAAGGAATTGTAATGGGTTTAGTAACACTTGAATGGTATTTACATTTAGAGCAGCATGCTCCCTGGAGAAAATTCCCGTAACACAGACTGCCTGGTTTCGGGCATTCGTATTTGGGTATATACTGCCCTAAACGTTTGTACATGTTGGTGCACCATCCAGCCCTTTCAAGCTGCAGCAGCTGTTGGACTTTCACTGACTTTGTTAGGTTGCAGACAACGGGACTGGACTATGCGCTTGAGTTGTCCCCTCCACTCGCATCTGAACACCGGAAACCTCATGCATCTGGGCTAAATGCTCAGTGCGCCCTCTGTCTGCTCATGTAGATGATTACCCACCCTGTCACCTCTCAGGTAATAACTTCTCTTATGTTTGAAGATGGAAAATGATGGAACTCATTGCAGAAAATAGTCGCTATAAGCAGACATACCTTGTGAGGAGGAGGCCGCCATGACACCAGGCCAGGAGATGACCGAAGCTTACATCACCTAGAAGGAACACATATCAAAAAGTCTGGTAATAATGACAACACTCTTACATTCAATGCAATTAAAGGAATCTAGAGGGCATTTGGACTTTGCCTAACATGCCCAATGTATGGCTTCCTTTCTGGGGATTTGTGCCTCTTTGGGATCATATTGGAATGAGACAGGTTGGAATCTGGACACAACCCACAACCATGAACTATGGGTAAAGCACCTTCTTACAGGCATTTGTCGGATCACTGTATACAGGTCAGAAAAAAATGCTCAGGTAAGACAATTAAAAACAGGATCTATGGGGGTTTTGCTGCAACTAAAGTTTTTGAAGGTGTGAGCACATAATACTATTTTTTGGACTCTGCAGAGTTAAAGATGCTCTATGGTTCAAATATATATGTGGCGTAGACTGTCCATAGCAACAATTCTGGGCTCTGTGTTTCTCTATGTACCCCCAGAATATTTTTTAAGCACCTATTAACCCTGCCAGTAGAACCATTGGATAAGCACTTCCTTTGATAGGATGACAACGCTTTTCCTTCTGCACTGAAATCACTGCAGTGTTGTTACTCTTGCTGTTGCTGTAGCTGCTTAGATTCTGGCCCTGTTGATAGTCCTCTCTGTGAATAGCTCTGTGATGATATCACGGGCAGGGACACACAAACCTCGCAACCATTTTGTGAGGGTCAGCCATTACAGTTCTAACATAGGCAAAACTCCTCATTCCCCCTCCCAACAACTTAGGAATTTCTGGGTCCCTTGAACAGACGCCAAGAAGTCTGGGGGGATGTTTGCCAGGCCATGATGAACCAATAAATCAGAGCCCTTAAAAGACAGCACAGGAGATCTCAGATAAGGGAGATAGCCGTAAATTCTCTTTAGACAAGCTGCGACCTTCCAGCAACCCTGAATCAACATGAAAAGGTAAAAAATATACCCACATTTCATAACTCCAGGTAGGAACGTGACATATTAATAAAAAGTGTATATCTGTATGCTAGAAGGCATACCGATTAAAACGAACCCAAACGTTGATGAATTCAATTATAAGGAAACCCACTGATAGTTTATCCTCTTCCCAGGGTCACAGAAAGCGACAAGGCTGTCACATTTAGGCTTGTCTTGATGCACTGTGGCAGCTGAACTCAAATTCCCTAATGGTGAATTTGCACGATAACTCCATCACGAGATATGGTTTTGTACTGCAAATTGCATATTAGGGAAGATTGTTATTCCACGGTCCGCCCTGGACAGCCCATGGGCTCTCCTTGCCCATGTGAGTGGTCAGGGGTATACAGCCCCACCCCTTTACACCCAGAGAAAAAGGGAATACCAAGAAGAGCTCTCAGTTCTCCCCTTACCATCAAAGAACGAACATCCGAGAACCTATGGACTCAGCAACAAATCTCTGATTGATCACAGACATTTAAATGCAAGTAACTTTCCCCTCCCATTCTGACTTCTCTCTTTGCTGTCTCGTATTGCTTTGTATCATTTTTCTGTAAATATTTTACTGCACCAAACTTGACCTTTTGATTATTAAACCTTATTCTGAAAAGTGTCTTAAGCACTTAATGCAAGCTATAACGAATATGTTCCTTTGAAGAGCGCTACTCTGTTTAGGATAACTCATCTGAATATCCCTGTCTGTGGTGACAGCGTGTTACAGCGTGTTACAGGTGGTTATTCTAAAATCATAATTGGTATTACTAAAATCTCAAGTTTCTCTTGCTCCAAAGAAGAGGTGGTGACAGTGAAAGAGTCATCTGCATGAATCGCTCTCAGGTGGCTGCCACTTAGACGGTGGTCCCGCAAGCTGGGAAATCTTTGTGCTGGAAGCAGCTGAGAGTGGTATTATTATGTTAGTGACAAGCGTGGTGTGAGCTCAATTGGTCCTCTGTCACCGGCGAGTGAGGAGTGCAGTGATCTGATACCCACGTTCGTCACAAGCTCCAACTACAGGCCTTAAGTTTGATAGGCCTTAAGTTTGCTCAAACTGCAGAGACATAATCCCCTTTTACACAAGCAGATCGGATCCAACTGTTAGTTTTTCAGGCAAACTCTATCAACCCCTCCATTCTCCTCTGGGAATGTTACAGGTGCTATGTTCAAAAATGGCCACAAGATGGCATGTATCAGGACTGAGTTATTTCAGAACACTGAAAGCCCTCCTGTAGAGTTCTAGGATTTGTATGCCACTGGAGGAAGTTTTCAAGTACTTTGGGGGAAGCTGGACTACATTACCCAAGTACAACTAAGAGAGGAGGGGTCATTTAAAAAACAAAGTGAGTGCACAGGAAGGGGAGAGTAGGAAGTGCTGGAGCAGACTTGAGGTGAGAGTGAGAGAGGAGGCTGATCAGGTGTCACAAAGAAGGGGAGAGAGAGACTGAGTGGTGAAGTGACAACACCACTGTGTGAAGGAAGTGGGAGCACTGTCACCTGTGTGCTGACCCACATTGGAGCCCCTTGCCTCGGGGAGCTGAGGAGACAGACTGCGAGACATCGCTCCACTTACAAGAAGGTCATTACCACCTGGGATGCAATAATTCAGGAACTCCAGCAGTTCTGGTGAATAGAAGCCAGAATGTAGTCACCAGTTCCGGTCTCATTGCTAAAGAACTGTTGATCCCATGTTACCAGTTTCCGCACTCAGTTGGATTACAAAATAGTTGCTGTACTCAAAGTAGGATACATTCTGCCAGTGCATAACCTGCCCTACATATATACAGCTGCAGGGGGAAATTCCACACAGTAACAGATACTCTTCTCTTCAAGTTTAATTCATAGCCTAATATCACTAGCTGCCACACTGACCAGGTGGTCCTTAAAGGGGAACTTCAAAGTTAATGCACCTTTCATGTTTATGCCTTCTCACTTGCTGATAGTTTTACAGAAGTGAAGATCTCTAATGCCTTCGAAGTGAACCATCAAAAGAACTCCAACATATGTCCAATAATATGTGTTGTTTCACCTCTAGGTTAATGTTGGGACAATAAACTTTGGTCCTTGGCTCGGGACGCCCTTGAGATTTAGTTTCCTTACCATTTCTCTGTTCAGTTCTCAGGGGGGACCTTTTCAATGCCCAGAGTCCGGCTGAACGTTTATACCATTCTGTCTGTAGGACTAATTAACCTCCCAGGCGGTATGATTACGTCAGATTTTTGCATCTCAAAGAGGTACATTGTTTTGCATAGAAATTTGGCGTTTTATATTGTAGGCCTGTAATTATTAGGAATAACTCACTTAAATCTTTCCAAACAAGAGTCTAGTAGACATCACAGATATGATAAAGTTTGAAACACAAAATCATAAATTATAATATAATAAATAACTATAAACAGTTATCAAAATAATAACATAATAGTAATAAAATGTATTCAATAATGTAATCAAATCAAAAACACTGAAATTTGCTCAGTTGAGAATTGTCGCTGTCGTCACTTTCAGTGTCTGATGATGAATTTCCCCACAAATCAGTATCGCTCAATTCTGCAAATGATTCTTTTATCCTACGTTCACTGACAGACGCAGCTCTTCATTGACAAGTGGGGGCTTTCCCTCTAGTGCTCAGAGCGGCCATTTTGCTGTAGCCACGTTCCCCAGCAGGTGTTTGGCCTCTAGTGCATGACCTCGGCGGCCATATTGGAGTCCCTGTATGCTGTAAAAACGTGCTACAGCCGTTTTTACTTTCTCTTTGGAACGGTGTGGCTCTGACGGCGCAGCTCTTCTGGCAGTCCTCAAGTTGTTTTCTGGCAGCAAACAGCAAGTATAGCTGGGCTCTCCAGTGGGTGCTGGTGGTGGCTGGTGCAGTCCTCCTGGGTCTTCCTGATGTTCTGTGGGGCGGTGGTTCTGTGGGGGTGCCTAAAATAGTTTTTCTCTCTGTATTTTATTCCAATCAGGGAAAACGATGGCAGACTACCCCGATGGGCCTGCTGAGGAGGAATCAGCGGCAGCGCAGTCTGCGCAGGGGGCGTTTTTAGTCCAGCTGAGGGCGGTTTTTGGCGAGTTTCTTCCGTGGGTGGAACTGTAGCATCGCTCCAGGGGCCCCTAGAAAACGCCCTCCTCCTCCCTGTTCCTCAGAGGAGGATTCTGAACCAGAGATTGCCTCGGGGGTCACAGGGACCCCGGTAGAGCTTTCTGAAGGTGAACTGGCCCCCTCGGACGGAGAAGAGGACCAGGGGGCGGCGGCTGTGCGCGAAAAAGCACTGGTGTCCGCCATTATCTCTGGGATTCGCACTACGCTGCGACTGAGCCAAGACGGCGAGTCGCAGACGTCTGCATATGTTTGCGGACCTGCCAGGCCCCCCAGGGCCCCTAGGGCTTATCCCTATGATCAGTTTTTTGATCATCTGATATATTGTGAATGGCAGCGTCCGCAGCATTCCTTCTCACTGTCAAAACACTTTGCCATCCGTTTGAGGATAGTTTTCTAAAGTGGGCGTCACCTACGGTGGACCCCCTGATAGCTCGCCTGAATAAGGCGACGACCATTCCCTTGGAAGGGTCCCCCTCTTTTAAGGATCCGGATGATAGGTGGACAGAGGCGGTGTCGAAAGCTCTTTTTCTCTTAGCAGGCTCAGCTCTGCGACCGGCCCTGGCGTCTGCCATGGCAGCGCAATACTTATCTGAGCGTATGGCGGAGCTTCAGAATGATCTGGACTGCGGTCGCCTGATGGATGCGCTGCAGAGGGCTGAGTTTTTGTTTCAGGGTATAAAATACCTCTGTGATGCAGCTCTGGATCTGCTCCCTATGTTATCCAAAATGGCTGTATTTGCCATCATTCTCAGACGAGTCCTTTGGTTACGCTCATGGCCAGGGGACCACGCGTCCAAAAAAGGCCTTGCGGATCTTCCTTTCCAGGGTGGCCGTCTTTTCGGTCCACAACTGGATGAGATCATTAAGGATTTCACTGGTGGAAAGAGCACTTTCCTCCCGGAGCCCCGGAGGCGAGAATTTTGCCGTAGACAGGGGCCTTTTTCTTCGGGTCAGAAGAGGTTTTTTCACACCTCCGGCGCAGCAGGTAAAGGGTCCCGACCCGGCAGGGCCGCTGCAGGGCCCGGTAAGCGGCAGTGGCAGCGCAAAACTGAAAAGGTAGAGGACAAGCCCTCCTCTGCCTGATGGGTTGCCCCCACCTGGGCTTCGGGTGGGGGGGCGTCTTCTGGGGTTCGCAGACCGGTGGACTGCTCGCATTTCCGACCGGTGGGTTCAGGAAGTGGTGTCCACCGGGTACAGGATAGAGTTCAGCACTCTACCCCCAGACAGGTTCTTCCCATCGAACTTGAAACTCCCGCAGGGGCCCCGGAAGGCCCTCTTTGGGGCTGTTCAAACACTCTCAGACCAGGGGGTGATCGTGCCCGTACCTCCAGTGGAGAGGTTTTGAGGTTTTTACTCAAACCTGTTTGTGGTCTCCAAAAAAGGAGGGGGGGTCCGGCCAGTTCTGGACCTGAAGGCCCTGAACCGATATGTAAAGGCACGGAAATTCCGGATGGAATCAATTTGTTCAGTTGTGGCCGCCCTCCATCAAGGGGAATTTCTGGCGTCTCTGGATATCAGGGAAGCGTATCTACATGTTCCCATTTGTCCACAGCATCAGCGTTTTCTGCGCTTTGGGGGACCTCCATTACCAATTCGTGGCACTCCAGAGCCGATATCTGGCCCTTGAGAGTACTCAAGGCCAGCTTCTTGTTCAGGCCTTGCTGTAAAAAGGTCAGGACCCTGGACACCACGTAAGAACGAGGATTGTAACCCTCCGCCTCGCACCAAGCTATGTAAGCCTTCCAGCTGCGGAGATAAATCTTGCGAGAAGTACACTTGCGTGCTTTGAGCATGGTAGGGATTACGGAGTAAGCTACACCCCTGTCCCTCAGCACTTGGGACTCAATAGCCAGGCCATCAAAGCCAGTGAGGGTAAAGCAGGGTGCAAGATGGACCCCTGAGACAGTAGATCGTTGCTCAGCGGGAGCCACCAGAGAACGTCCGCCACCATTTGCACCACCTCGGCGTACCACGGACGCCGAGGCCAATCCGGAGCCACTAGGATCATTGGAATTCCCTCCGCTTCTACCCTGCATAGCAACCGTGGGAGAAGCTTGATCGGAGGGAAGGCATACAGAAGATGATACCGGCCCCAAGGGGCCACGAGATCATCCGCGGCTACCGCCAACGGATCTCTCGTCCTGCACACAAAGGTCTTCACTTTGTGATTGAACCGAGACGCCATGAGATCCCCCACTTGTGGCAAATCTGGCTGAACACCTCTGGATGGAGAGACCACTCTCCCTGATCCAGCGTCTGGCGACTGAGAAAGTCCACCTGCCAGTTTTCTACGCCTGGAATGTAAATGGCGGAGATTGCCGGAACGTGAAGTTCTAACCAACGCAGGATCAGAGCTGCTTCCGCCGCAGCTGCTGAACTCCTCGTTCTGCCCTGATGGTTCACATATGCCACTGCTGTGGCATTGTCCGACTGAACCCGAATCGGGCGACCTCGCAACTTCACCGTCCAATGAGATAGGCATAGCCTGATTGCCCTTAGCTCCAGCACATTGATCGGGAGGCGTGCTTCCTGCGCAGAGCAACAGCCCTGGGCAGACAGTTGCCCCAGGACCCCAACCCAGCCCGACAGGCTGGCATCTGTTGTGATTATCACCCAGTGGAGGGGCAGGAACGACTTCCCCCTAGTAAGTGCTGGGTCCCGAAGCCACCAGGCCAGAGAGCCCCTGGTCTGGGAGTTCAGGCGGATCAGAAGGTCCAAGGACCGTGGAGACCTGTCCCACCGAGACAGAATCGCTCGCTGGAGAAGGCGAGTGTGGCTTTGGGCGTAAGGTACCGCCTGGAAGGTTGAGACCATGAGTCCCAGCACCCGCATACAAAACTGTAATGATGACTGCCGGTGTAACAGTAAGGTTCGCACCGCCGTCTGTAGCGACAGCAACTTGGCCGGGGGTAGGAACACCTTCGCCTGCCCTGTGTCCAGAATCAGACCCAGATACTCCAGGCGACGGGACGGAGACACTGTCGACTTTTGCAAGTTGATCAACCAGCCGAGGTCCTGCAACAAAGTCATGGTGATCCTCACATTCTCCTCCAGGGCCGAGGCGGACTCTGCTCTCAGGAGCAGGTCGTTGAGGTAAGCTACCACCGCAATGCCTCTCTGCCACAGTAACGCCAGTACTGGGGCCACCAGCTTGGTGAAAACCCGAGGAGCTTAGGCCAGACCGAAAGGGAGTGCCACAAATTGGTAATGGAGGTCCCCCACTGCAAAGCGCAGAAAACGCTGATGCCGTGGACAAATGGGAACATGTAGATACGCGTCCCTGATATCCAGAGAAGCCAGAAATTCCCCTTGATGGAGGGCGACCACAACCGAACGAATTGATTCCATCCGGAATTTCCGTGCCTTTACATATCGGTTCAGGGCCTTCAGGTCCAGAACTGGCCGGACCCCCCCTCCTTTTTTGGAGACCACAAACAGGTTTGAGTAAAAACCTCAAAACCTCTCCACTGAAGGTACGGGCACGATCACCCCCTGGTCTGAGAGTGTTTGAACAGCTCCAAAGAGGGCCTTCCGGTGCCTCTGCGGGAGTTTCAAGTTCGATGGGAGGAACCTGTCTGGGGGTAGAGTGCTGAACTCTATCCTGTACCCGGTGGACACCACTTCCTGAACCCACCAGTCGGAAATGTGAGCAGTCCACCGGTCTGCGAACCCCAGAAGCCCGGGTGGGGGCAACCCATCAGGCAGAGGAGGGCTTGTCCTCTGCCTTTTCAGTTTTGCGCTGCCACTGCCGCTTACTGGGCTCTGCAGCGGCCTTGCCGGGTCGGGACCCTTTACCTGCTGCGCCGGAGGCGCGAAAAAACCTCTTCTGACCCGAAGAAACAGGCCCCTGTCTACGGCAAAATTCTCGCCTCCGGGGCTCCGGGAGGAAAGTGCTCTTTCCACCAGTGAAATCCTTAATGATCTCATCCAGTTGTGGACCGAAAAGACGGCCACCCTGGAAAGGAAGATCCGCAAGGCCTTTTTTGGACGCGTGGTCCCCTGACCATGAGCATAACCAAAGGACTCGTCTGACAATGACGGCAAATACAGCCATTTTGGATAACATAGGGAGCAGATCCAGAGCTGCATCACAGAGGTATTTGATACCCTGAAACAAAAACTCAGCCCTCTGCGGCGCATCCATCAGGCGACCGCAGTCCAGATCATTCTGAAGCTCCCCCATATGCTCAGATAAGTATTGCGCCGCCATGGCAGACGCCAGAGCCGGTCGCAGAGCTGAGCCTGCTAAGAGAAAAAGAGCTTTCGACACCGCCTCTGTCTGCCTATCAGCCGGATCCTTAAAAGAGGGGGACCCTTCCAAGGGAATTATCGTCGCCTTATTCAGGCGAGCTATCAGGGGGTCCACCGTAGGTGACGCCCACTTATTTAGAAAACTATCCTCAAACGGATAACGGATGGCAAAGTGTTTTGACAGTGAGAAGGAATGCTGCCATTCACGATATATCAGATGATCAAAAAACTGATCATAGGGATAAGCCCTAGGGGCCTGGCAGATCCGCAAACATATGCAGACGTCTGCGACTCGCCGTCTTGGCTCAGTCGCAGAGTAGTGCGAATCCCAGAGATAATGGCGGATACCAGTGCTTTTTCGCGCACAGCTGCCACCCCCTGGTCCTCCTCTCCGTCCAAGGGGGCCAGTTCACCTTCAGAAAGCTCTACCGGGGTCCCTGCGACCCCCGAGGTAATCTCTGGTTCAGAATCCTTCCCTGATGAACAGGGGGGAGGTGGGTGTTTTCTAGGGGCCCCTGGAGCGATGCTACAGCTCCATCCGGGGAAGAAACTCGCCAAAAACCGCCCTCAGCTGGTCTAAAAACGCCCCCTGCGCAGACTGTGCTGCCACTGATTCCTCCTCAGCAGGCCCATCGGGGTAGTCTGCCATCGTTTTCCCTGATTGGAATAAAATGCAGAGAGAAAAACTATTTTAGGCACCCCCACAGTGCCGCACACCACCGCCCCACAGAACACCAGGAAGATCCAGGAGGGCTGCACCCGCCACCACCAGCACCTACTGGAGAGCCCAGCTATACTTGCTGTTTGCTGCCAGAAAACAACTTGAGGACTGCCAGAAGAGCTGCGCCGTCAGAGCCACACCGTTCCAAAGAGAAAGTAAAAACGGCGGTAGCACGTTTTTACAGCATGCAGGGACTCCAATATGGCCGCCAAGGTCATGCACTAGAGGCCAAACACCTGCTGGGGAACGTGGCTACAGCAAAATGGCCGCTCTGAGCACTAGAGGGAAAGCCCCCACTTGTCAATGAAGAGCTGCGTCTGTCAGTGAACTCGGAGAAAAGTATTTTACGGTAAGTTTTAATAAAATCCCCTTTCTAGCTGATTAAAAACCACTTTTGACGTAAAGGGACACTTCTTGGTTGCCATGGACATTCTCAAGTTTCCAGGCAGAAAGAATGACATACAGTTTCTCACAAAAGTGAGTACTCCTCTCACATTTTTGTAAATATTTTATTTTATCTTTTCATGTGACAACACTGAAGAAATGACACTTTGCTACAATGTAAAGTAGTGAGTGTACAGCTTGTATAACAGTGTAAATTTGCTGTCCCCTCAAAATAACTCAACACACAGCCATTAATATCTAAACTGCTGGCAACAAAAGTGAGTACACCCCTAAGTGAAAATGTCCAAATTGGGCCCAATAAGCCATTTTTCCTCCCAGGTGTCATGTGAATCATTAGTGTTACAGGGTCTCAGGTGTGAATGGGGAGCAGGTGTGTTAAATTTGGTGTTATCGCTCTCAAAAAAATGTTTGCTCTACATAAAGATGGCCTAGGCTATAAGAAGATTGCCCAGACCCTGAAACTGAGCTGCAGCACGGTGGCCAAGACCATACAGCGGTTTAACAGGACAGGTTCCACTCAGAACAGGCCTCGCCATGGTTGACCAAAGAAGTTGAGTGCATTTGCTCAGTGTCATATCCAGAGGTTGTCTTTGGGAAATAGATGTATGAGTGCTGCCAGCATTGCTGCAGAGGTTGAAGGGGTGGGGGGTCAGCCTTTCAGTGCTCAGACCATACGCCGCACACTGCATCAAATTGGTCTGCATGGCTGTCATCCCAGAAGGAAGCCTCTTCTAAAGATGATGCACAAGAAAGCCCGCAAACAGTTTGCTGAAGACAAGCAGACTAAGGACATGGATTACTGGAACCATGTCCTGCGGTCTGATGAGACCAAGATATGCTTATTTGATTCAGATGGTGTCAGGCCTGTGTGGTGGCAACAAGGTGAGGAGTACAAAGACAAGTGTGTCTTGCCTACAGTCAAGCATGGTGGTGGGAGTGTCATGGTCTGGGGCTGCATGAGTGCTGCCAGCACTGGGGAGCTACAATTCATTGAGGGAACCATGAATGCCAACATGTACTGTGACATACTGAAGCAGAGCATGATCCCCTCCCTTCAGAGACTGGGCCGCAGGGCAGTATTCCAACATAACAACCCCAAACACACCTCCAAGACGACCACTGCCTAGCTAAAGGGGGTCACGACCGTCGTGAGTACGTCGGGGTCTGGTACTGTGAGGGTGGTGGTACGAACTGACATCCGTTCTGTGTGAACAGAAACATGAGGAGTGGAACAACGGTGGTGTGTCCGGACTGTGGTAGACTTAGTTTATTCGTATAGAACCAGAGTAGTCTGGCGTCCTGTACCAAGGTCATTAGGTACAGGAATCAGACG
>BLSH010116141.1:1094870-1135646 GCA_018402905.1 Glandirana rugosa
ACTTTACAAACAGGTGAACAGACACGGAGGTATACGTCCTGTACCAACGATATCGTTAGAGCTCACTTTTGCTCCGAACCAACGTTGTATTGACTAGTACACGCTCTATTATCGCCTCGTCTTGTCCTTCCCGCCTTCATTTGACGTGACGTCGGAGCCTTATGACATCGACTTTACCACGACCGATGTTGTTCCTTCGTTATTAGATTTTAGTGGACCTTTTTGTCATTCTTTTGTAGACTTCCCCCTTTATCGTTACGTCTGCCTCCGGCGGCGCACGCGCGCTCACAGTGGCTCTGTATCGCGGCCGCCGTCGTATGACGGCGATTCGCGTTACAGAGCCACATTGTCGCCGTCAATTGCCGATCAGCCGTTGGCAAGCGGTTAAAAAAAACCTGTCTGATACCGCTTCCCATAACGTTCTGCATTGCTATTTCCCCCTTCAGATGTTTTCTTACTGTTTTTCCAGGTGATTTTAGATTATTGCTTCCTTGTTGTAGCCAGCACCATTTCAGCTACAGTATTCCGAGGCTGCAGTGCAGTTTACTTCCGCCCTTCCTGTTCTGCTCCGCTATTATCTCGCACATGATCAGTTATGTTGCAACCAAGCCTCGTTTTCACTCGAGATTGCTATAGCAACCATGTCCTGCATATGGAGGCACAGACAAGTGGACAAACATTTCAGCACTTGTTAACTATGCAAGGTTTTTTAACCCTGCAATTGACTATATAATGTAGCTGATCTTCTTACTCTGGGGTGCTTTGTAATTTGCTGCTGTTTACACCCCACTGTGATGTAACAAGTCACATGGGGTGTTTCAGGAACTCACTGTAATCTCGTGGGATCTCGGGACAGTGCCGAAGACAGAAGATGCACATTTATGAATGGACTAACGGCACAATGAGAGTGCCATGAATGAAGGTGAGAACGAACCTAACAGATTACAAGCAAACGGAGCAGGTTAGGATCAATCCATATAGAGCAATTTGCACAGTGATCATTAATGAGTAAAGTTGGGAAAACTTGTCAAGGAGGGTTTACAACCACTTTAACCATTTCCCGACCACGCGCAGTATATTTGCTGCGGCAGTGTGGCGCTGTCTCGCAAATCGTCGTAAATTGGTGGCGATTCACAGACGCGCAGCTAGGGGGCGAGAGGAGAGGAGTGTGCCCACGGCTCGGGTGGACCCGATGTCCGCCGGCGAGCCGCGATGAGCTGCCAGAAGGCAAGAACGGGGAACCGCCGATGTAAACACGATGGTTCCCCGTTCTGACAGGCGGCATCTAAGAGATCTACTGATCCCTGTCACTGGGATCAGTTAGATCTCTTATGCCCCTGAAAGCCCAGCCTCCTCACAGTTAGAACACGCCTAGGGAACACAGTTAATCCCTAGATTGCCCCCCCCCAGGTTAACCACTTCACTGCCAATGACATTTATACAGTGCCGCCATTACTAAAAAAAAAAATGTAAAAACGCCAGAAATTAATTCTCATGGTTTGTAAACGCAGCAACTTTTCGCTATTTTGTTTGCTTATAGCGGTGATCAGAAATGACGCAGAGGTGACCAAATACCACCAAAAGAAAGCTTTATTTGTGGGGAAAAAGGGACGCAAATTTTGTTTGGGTACAACGTCGCACGACCGCGCAATTGTCAGCTAAAGCGACGCAGTGCCGAATCGCAAAAAGTGCTCTGGTCCTACAGTGGGAAATCCTTCCGGGGGTGAAGCGGTTAAGTAAAGCTTGTACATGTTATAATCATCGTGTAATGTTAAATTTTTTCAAAACATTACCTTCTTTATAAAGATCAGAGAGTCAGCAGCAGCGTGAGCGATTTATCTTCCAATATGGGGAAGGGACCATAAGTTGGTCTAGTTGAAAGCAAGCAACTGTCGTTCTATCTTCAACTGAAGCAGAGTACATTGCAGTAGCACACGCTTGTCAAGAAGAGATATGGATTCGTCAACTTTTTGTAGACATTGGGATAGACATGTCAAAACCAATTCCCATTTTTGAAGACAACCAGGGATGTATAAAGCTTACGCAATCAGAAAGGGTCAATCCTAGGACCAAACATATTGGATGTCAAGTATCACCTACTGGGGGACAATCAAGAGCAAGGTGTTATTGACATTCAATACTGCCCATCAGAGGAGATGACTGCCGATGCACTCACCAAGCTTTTTTTTTGAAGGAACGTCATAGTTACATCCAGAAGAAGCTGAATATAATTTGACAAAGCACATGCTGTTGAGAAATGGTATTGGAAAGATCAACAGCATGATTGCATATACTCTGACTATATACTGTATGCATTACACCTATCTATGCAGAAGGTGGTGCTGTAGTATTATAGTGTAATGTAACTTTATTGTAATGTATATTGTATATGAGAGGAAGTGTTTCTTTTCTCAGTGTTCAGTTCCTGTTTCTCCTGATAAAGACATGTTCTGCTATTTTTCCATGAAAGTAAAGCGTATTGCTGTATACAAGAAGCTTCCTTCACATAACTCAATATCCTGCTAACAGACATGTGGTGAGTCTGGATTTGTCTTATCTAGTTTAGCCTAAGTGGAGGCCATGGTAGAATTCTAAGGTTACTGATGAGCTGAAGGCAGCTAAGGAGCAGAACCTTCTCCTGCAAGAGTTTCCAAGGTCATCAGAAGACCATAACGATTAGAAA
The DNA here is from genome assembly GCA_018402905.1 of Glandirana rugosa. Lineage (NCBI taxonomy): Eukaryota > Metazoa > Chordata > Amphibia > Anura > Ranidae > Glandirana > Glandirana rugosa. Next base: position 1,097,554 of record BLSH010116141.1, read on the forward strand.
ATAGACCTACTTATGTTAGGGAGAACATGCAGATGAAGAAACAACACGAGGGAAAATATGTATTACTAAGTGAAATTATTGGATTATGGGATATCACCAGACACTTCCCAATAAAAATTTACTTGGGGAACCCGAATTTGACAAGTCAGAGTCCTAGACTGTGATTTTATTGAACAAGAAATGCTATCACCCGAATCAATGGCCCTTGTGAACTATTGGGAAATTATAAATATAGAAAATGGAAAAATGGATTCCTAAAACTTAGATAATTCTCTGGATGAATTTAAATTTGTATCAGAAAATAAAGGCAAAATTCCATTTCAACCTTCTTGTCTCCTTATGTAAAATAGACCTTTTTTTTAATTGGCACCTTCTCACCAGAAACCAAATTGAAGGGGTAAATATACAACATCACCCCAGATAATACAGGACTTGTGTGTGACAACCAAAAATGCTGGCCAATGCTTGAAGGTTCTGAACATACTTCAGGTTCCATGAAGGAAGATGACACACACAAGAAGTATAGCTTGTCAGGGGATTAAAGCCTAACTCCACACTTAATGTCCCTTTTGATGGTTAGTTTGGGACCAAACTGGCCAGACTCTTTACTGTACTAACAAATGTGCTTGCTGGGCATCAGGGGCGTATCATGAAATTAGTGGGCCCGTGTGCAAGCCCACACCACACCGATAATCCCCAGCTGTCAACCAGGGACAGATCATCCTTACAGTGCAGTGTTGGTCAGAGCACTGTGGGCCCCCCCACCTCTCGGGCCCATGTTCAGTGAACACCCTGCACCCATGGATGATACACCACTGCTGGGCATGCTGTATTAACAGTATGTAGCCTGGAACAAAATTAAGTCAGACTGAGCACTGTTTAGCCATTCACAGGAAGCTTTGTGTTCTATGAATGAATTGCCTGAGACGGAGAGTGTGACATCATCCGCTCGCCTCTCCACCTCAGCCAATGGGTACTATGTACCCCTTACTCATTCACATAGTGGGTGGGTCCAGTATCCGGGGTCCCCCTTATTTTTAAAAGGGACTTCAGGAAATCTGAAATCTTAATCTCGGAAAATCTGAAGTAATGAATCTTACAATTCCTGAAGCTTGAATATCTATTTTGAAATCAATTTAACCACTTCCCGACCGCGTGCCGTGTTTTCACAGTGGCAGTCGGGTTGCTGTACGCGAATCGCCGTAAAAAGACGGCGATCTGCGAACAGCCACTAGGGGACCCGATGTCCGCCGGCGAGCCGCGATGAGCGGCCACAGGCGAAGAACGAGGAACCGCCGATGTAAACACGGCGTTTCCCCATTCTGACAGTGCAGGCATGGGAGATCTACTGATCCCTGTCACTGGGATCAGTTAGATCTCCCATGCCCATGGTAGCCCAACCCCCCCACAGTAAGAACACACCCAGGGAACACACTTAACCTCTAGCTCTCTCCCCCCCCCCCCAGGTTAACCCCTTCACTGCCAATGACATTTATACAGTAATCAGTGGACATTTAAATTTCTGATTGCTGAATAAATGTCATTGGTCCCAAAAAAGTGTCAAAAATGTCCGACATGTCCGCCCCAATATCGCAGTAATGCTAAAAATCGCAGATCGCCGCCATTACTAGTAAAAAATAAAAAAATAAAAAAAAAACAGAAATGAATTCTCATCATCCGTAAATGCGGCCACTTTTGCGCAAACCAATCAATAAATGCCAATTGTGATTTTTTTTTTATCACAAATATGAGGAAGAATATAAATCAACCGGTGAAAAAAAAAGTTTTTTATATATTTTTTTGGATTTGAATTTTAGCAAAAAGTAAGAAATTTGTTTTTTTTTGCAAAATGGTCGCTCTTCTTTTGTTTATAGTGGCGATCAGAAATGACGCAGAGGCGATCAAATACCACCAAAAGAAAGCTCTATTTGTGGGAAAAAAAGGATGCAAATTTTGTTTGGGTACAACGTCGCATGAATGCGCAATTGTCAGTTAAAGCGACGCAGCTCCGAATCGCAAAAAGTGCTCTGGTCCTAAAGCTGGAAAACCTTCCGGTTGGTAAGTGGTTAAATGGGTGACCGAGAAACTTAAATATCTAGGGACATATCTTACGCAATCTTTAAATAATATATTTCAGCACTTCCTGCTCTCTAACATTGGGAGCGATTTCAGGCGCTGGCAACATCTTACACACACTTGGTTGGTAAAAACTATATCTTAAAAATGAATATCCTGCCTAGATTGATGTATCTGTTTCAAACTTTACCGGCGTCAGTCCCAATTAAACAGATTAAACGCAAGTTTATAAAGCTTTTATGAGCGGACTGTCCACCTAGGATCAAGGTAGATGTACTTACCATGCCTAAATGTTCTGGGGGCATTGGGATTCCCAGATCCGGTCCGGTATTACTATGCAGCACATTTGTCTCGGATACATGCCTAGTGCAATCATAGCAAGTAAAGAGCTGGATATCACTTGAACAATCTATCTCACCTATTCCGCTCAAGGCTATTCCCTGGCTTTGTAACCTGGGCTTTGCTCAGATGAAGGACCATCCTATATTGGGAACCACTCATAAAATAGTTAATTTGATTAAACACGAAGGTGGTAAGTTCTGTAATGACCTATGTTGCTGGTGATTGGTAACCCGGATTTTACGCCGGGGCTACTCTGCCCTAGATTGTGCCATTTTATAGAAGCAGATAAATTCCAAATAAAAGGTTTTAGAGATCGAAATGAATGAGAATCTATAGAAGATATACAATATATGCTTACATGTCCTCTTCCGAGATGACAAGCAACTCAATTACGGCATTACCTGTGGACATGGATACGCCTACTACATTTGAACGATTATGCATAGCTGGTCAACCTATACAAAGAGGTCTCTCAAGGGCATATGCTGTATTAATTGCCCCTCCGGAATCCTATACTCTCCCCTTCATTGCTGCATGGGAAAAGATCTGAATATTACATTATCCGCAGATCAAAGAGGCTTTATATATAATTTTATACATAAATCTTTATCGAAATTGCAGGAATCAGGATATAATCTGTTGATTAGATGGTACAGGACTCGTGAGAAATTACATTGCATGATTCCAAATGTTGATGCTACTTGCTGACATTGTGGGGAGGATAAAGGAACACTATCCCATATTTTTTGCAGTTTCCCATGAATTAGCTTGTATTGCTTGTATGTAGAAGAATGTTTACACCCTAATCAAAGTTGTGTCCGACCTTACTCTTGACCGAGATCCAGCAGCTCGCTTGTTGCATCTTAGCCCTCTCTCTGAGAGCAGATATCACCATTCAGTAGTGAGACATCTCAACATGGCAGGGGTTGTATACCAGCACAGTGGACATCCTCCTCCCCTCCTACTGTAGGACATTGGATCAGAGCGGTAAATTATATAATGTTTATGGAGGAACTTACTGCATCAGTAAATAGACAGGAATCCTGTTTTAGTAAAACATACCAGGGGAGGGCTGGGCCAGGGGGCAGGGTGGCAATTGCCCTCCAGGCCACCCCAACTTACATTCGAAATGGCTGGCGGCCGTTGCCCGCTGACAATATTTCCTTTTTGTGGAGGAAGTAGGGGCCAGGGGCACAGCCGCCAACTAACTGCAAGCAGAGGGGGTTGCCCAGGGCCAGCCCTGCCATGGATGATGTCTATTATAGGAGCCGGTCCACTAGGTAAGCAGGAGATCCCCGCTCTTTGTAATCCAGCGGCTCTCCTCTTTCTGCATTGCAGGCTGCATTGGATGGGCACTGGTGAGGCTGCATTGATGGGCACTGATGAGGCTGCAGGGTACTGATGAGGCTGCATTGATGGGCACTGATAAGGCTGCATTGATGGGCACTGATGAGGCTGCACCTCCTTTGTTGCTATTAATATTAAATTATGTTACCACATTGTATCGTATTTGTCTTGCTTCATAACATCAATATCTATTATAAAACCAGGTGGGCATGGATTGTGAGCTGATTCGGTGGTTCAATGGGCCCCTTCACTGGACTTGCCCCCCAGGCCTAAGGCTGCCAGCCCTCCCCTGATGGTGTCAGTGGACCCGTTTTACTGTATCCGAGAAATATCAGGCACTACTTGATGAGCCTATAGTAGCATAAGCAATAACTTGATGGCACATAAAAAATTTTTTTCTCTTTTTTTCTTACTTTATCCTTTACTATTCTTATTGTTTAGTTTCTGTCTGTTTTTTTTTTTAATTAAGAAAAAACTGGTGGGGCTATGCAATGTATCCCCAGAGGCGACATAAATTTATTATTGGTACTATATAGAATATCTCTGATTAGGTAGCCATTTTTTTCCTCATTTTTAAAAAAGCACAGAGCCGAGTAGACATAGTGGATAAATGCAATAACTTTCCTATTTGATACCTATTATTGTTAATGGTTAAAAGATTCTGATGTGTAATGCATTAGGGTATCTTGATAATCTGTGGATTTGTCCTGTTGGATCTGTTTGGATCAGTTGTTAGGGTATATGAAAATTCATGGTTTTGTATTTTAGTCTGTCGCTTTAACCACTTCAGCCCCGGAAGGATTTCACACTTTAGGACCAGACCACTTTTTGCGATTCGGCACTGCGTCGCTTTAACTGACAATTGCGCGGTCGTGCGACGTTGTACCCAAACGAAATTTGCGTCCTTTTTTTCCCACAAATAGAGCTTTCTTTTGGTGGTATTTGATCACTGCTGCATCATTTCTGATCGCCGCTATAAACAAAAGAAGAGAGACAATTTTGCAAAAAAAAAACAAATTTCTTACTTTTTGCTAAAATACAAATCCAAAAAAAAAAATATAAAAAAACATTTTTTTTCAACGGTTTTGGCCGATTTATATTCTTCCTCATATCTGTGATTAAAAAAAATCGCATTTATGGGCATTTATTGATTGGTTTGCGCAAAAGTTGCCGCGTTTACGAATGATGAGAATTCATTTCTGGGGTTTTTATGTCGGACCATTTTGACACTTTTTTGGGACCATTGGCAATTATACAGCGATCAGTGCTTAAAAATGCACTGATTACTGTGTAAATGCCATTGGCAGTGAAGGGGTTAACCTGCAGGGGGCGCTCTAAGGGTTCCCTGGGCGTGTTCTAACTGTATGGGGGCTGCCCTGGCTGGGGAAGGGGAGTTATCACAGCTTCCATATAGAGGAAGGCTGTGGTCACAATCCTTCCCCCCTCACAGAACGGAGATCCGTGTTTACATACACGGATCTCCATTCTTTAACTCCGGGGGGGGGGCACCGCTGGTAGCCGGCGGAGATCAAGTCCGCCGCACCCGCTCCCTGGCCCCGCCCCCCCGGACACAGTGAGCGCATCTGGCAGCCGCCGTCATATGACCGCGATTTGCCTGGCGGAGCCATATTGTCGCCGTCAACCTGTGGTTGGCGGTCGGCAAGTGGTTAAATAAAGAATTTTTAAAAAAGGGACTTCAAGATTCAGATGAGCTCTTGCTCCCAGACCACCTGGCCAGAGTTGTGGGGAAAAGGCCCTTATCCTGATCAACAAGGGACAAGGTGCATTTCCAGGAGGTTCTCCCTGCCAAGGTACCCACCCATGTTGGGGGCATATGGCCTGGAACTGTTCAGAAGAGCAGTCGAATGCTCGTCACCCCCTTTCCTGGCCTGCCAGGCTGCATGCTTGGCTAAGGATTTGGTATGGATTTTGGAGGGGACCCCATGTTTTTTTTTTACTTGTCTGGAGTCTGGGGGAACTCTATGCCATTTTTTTCATGTGGGATTTACCTTGACATCCACACTGGACCATCACCAAGGAAAAGGGTCTGGTATGTATTTTTGGGGGGAACCCCACTCCGTTTTTGTTTTTTTGCAGGGGGTTCCCTATCTACATCTATATCAGACCCTCATCTAGGATAAGGGTCTAATATAGATGAGGGGAATCCTCAAACAGTATGAGACAACCGGGCTCTGTCATTTACTGTCAATTTACCAGCAAAAAAGCCTCATGCACATGAATTTATACGCCCAATATACGTAAGCTGCCAGAAGTTGGCAAAAATAAATGCTTCTAATCTGGTGTATGATAACAGGAGTATCGTGTTTAGAAGCTTTCAAGCATAAACTCATTCGATTGGCTAGAATATTCATGTCTTCTGGCCACTAAAATAAATGTTCCCACATAAGCATACATTTATATGGGTTTATACACACTTAGGCGCATTCAGGCATAAAATGCTCATAAGCAACTCTTTAAACGCTGCTCTTTAAATATGGATCTAAACGCTGTGAATAGCCACATAGGCTAACACTGAACGGAGTTTAAAAGCATAAAAAGAAAATATGCTGGACACCTGTAAAAGTCGTGTTTTTTTTACTCCCGTGTGCATGAGACCAAAAGGCCAAAGTGTGACTTCCACCCCCTCTATTAGTGGTTATAGAGTTTAGCAGCATAGGTTCCATGTCCGGCCCGTGTTGCACACCCTTCCTGCTGATATGCCCAAAATGGCCACCACTTCTGCTTTCCCTTCGGCCCAACTCTGTATTTTAACTACAGTAATGTTTAGATTCAAAGTACAGAAGGTGAAAGGGAAAACATCGGGGACAAGTTGTGTCAGGTGCAAGAAGTATAAAAGGCCCCTACCATGGATTGATCTGATTACCGGAGACCTCCGCCCTGTAACATACAGCTGCAGACACGGCACAGGGGCCCCAACTTCTTGGATCAGTCCGTAATCTCCAAATGAGCTGGAAACTCCTCTTTGCTTTCATATAGGAGAACACGCCTTTCCTGTACTGTTATTTGCTGATAATGCTTCCCCAACCTCAACACACGGAACTAGAAGCAAAGTGCAAGGCAGATCATCAGAGTGCATTCAATTCATGTCAATGAGTAGAGGCTTCTGATTGGGTGCTCTATGGTCTGCCACCTCCACCCCGTATATACTGACTCACCGCACAGATTATTCCGGCCTGGATAGAAGAGAAGCCGGGAGAAATTACGTATTTTACTATCAAATCTGCTTAGCCTATCAGTAATTACTGTGACCCCTGCCAGAGCGACTCTATACACTGCTCATTGTATATTTCTGATATATCCCAGCACTGAGTGCCCCCCCCCCACCACCCCCACCCAACCAAGGCGATGGGATCCAAATTGACCAAAAAATCCAATCACATTTGAAGACATTGTTGTAATTTTTTCCCAATTTTTTTTTTACTGCCACTGTCATACATCAGCATCAGGGGGTTTTAAAATGCATGCAAATGTGACGATTCAAATGTGGTCTTTCAGATGGAAGTGATCTGCTGGATATAGGCCTATAATAGACCCCTGATATCTTAATAAAGAGAGGGGGGCTCTTGCTCCCCTCACCTGAGCCCCATATGGCAATTCAAGGCACGTTGTGGCCTCCCCTTTTTTTGCATTTGCCCCTCTACTTGGGAGACCCCGCATAGGCTCTCTTCACATGTGTGTTGTCCATGCACACGCGCAGGGTTACTACATCCCATATAGGTAAGACTCTTTTCTTTAATGATGGTGGGGGTAACATCTTGGCTAACTTTTGCACACATGTCCCTTATTCAACTCTTTTTTTTTCTATTTTAGATTTATGGACAATCACACTAGCAATTTGTCTAACTACTTCGTTTTGTTTCTTCCAACCCCTCTTTTTCGCTTTTCAGGGTTGGAGATTTTGCCACAACTTTTTGGCCATGTCCCCTTTAGGTAAGAGCTCCAATGAGCTGATATATTCATTAACTTGTTATATTTTTACTTGATCCATCCGTAATTATTTTCTCTTACCAGGTATTACATCATTATTCCTGGTTACCATTAATATTATAGATTTTCATATGGTTGAGGGGTTCCAGAAGTATCCCTTTGCTTGCACTGGGGCAATCTGAGGGGCACTATATCTGCTATATCTGTGTTACCCACCTGTTCCAGAAGCACCTTATATATGTTTGATTTCTGTTTCAATAATTGTAAATGAATCTGTGGGCTGTTTTATGCTTATTGAGCATTGTTGTTACATATTGAAGATGTTCTGGTATACGATTGATGTTTGTATTTATTGCAGAGATCCTTGTGAGCCATCAACCAGGCAGTAACTACCCCTGAGGAAAACCTAAATGGTTGAAATGCGTCAGATTTTTTGCTGATGTTGTATCATCTTACTATGTTTGTTGTCTTATGTTGGTGTATGGATTTGTGTTTATATGCTTCTCAAACACAATTTTTTACTATCTTCGGTGGCTATTTTGTTAGACCACATGGTCTCTGCCATTTCAGGGGTAATTTTAATGATATTTAATAAAATTAAGTAATTTTAGATACTTCTCTCTTATTTATATTCCTGTGGTATCGCAAAATACCAAATCCTTGCTTTTTCCACTTTGGTGTTTCCCGCTCTTAGTAAAGAGAACCTGTCACAGTATATACGCTATCACATTGGGGGCTATTGATTCGTTGTGTGATAGCAATAAAGTGGTTGTAAAGGCTCAAAGTTTTCTACCTTTATACATTTTATGCATGAAGGTTAAAAAAAAACTTCTGTGTGCAGCAGCCCCCTCACAGCTCCCCTTAAAGGGGTTGTCTACCCCCTAAAGTACTTTTTACCTACAGGTAAGTCTATAATAAGGCTTACCTGTAGGTAAAATGAATATCTCCTAAACCTGTATGGTTTAGGAGATATCCCACTTGCAATGCAGCCGCTAATGTCACGGCGCAAGCGCAGTGATGGCCTGGTGCATAGCGCTGCCGGAAAGTCCGCTGGAAAGACGGGCACCCGCGCATGCACAGGAATGACGTCTTATGGCTCCGGCCACTCACAACGCCGGAGCCGTGAACCTGGAAGAATGCACACAACGAAGATGTCTGCTCCCTCTGCAGGGACCGGGCAGCCCTGCGGTGCATACTAGCTCATTATGCCTTTGCCTTACAGGTTTTTTTTTTTTTGTTGGGTAGACAACCGCTTTAAACTTACCTGAGGCCCATCTCGAACCATCTAGATGTGCACAAAAGACACAGCTCTCCTGGGTTTCTCCCTCCTCATTGGCTGAGACAGCAGTGGTAGCCATTGGCTCCCACTACTGTCAATTACAGCCAGTGAGCCAATGAGGAAAAAGCGGGGATAGGGTCGAGTAGCGGTCCGTGTGTGAATGGACACATGGAGCAGTGGCTCAGGAGTGATCCCGCTCGGGTGTCCCCATAACTGCTGCTTGCTGCAGGGGCACTAGGTAGGAGGGAGGGACCAGGAGCAGCGTTAAGGGACCTGAGAAGAGGAGAATCAGGGGTGCTCTATGCAAAACCATTAGTCAGAGCAGGTAAATATAACAAGTTTGTTATTTTAAGATGAAAAACAACAAACCTTTAATATCACTTTAAATGAAAAAAGGTTAAAAAAAAAATCAAAGTCAGACCCAAGCACTTAAAACCACCCAAAAAGTTTGATCCCACCCCGCCTAAACGCACATACATTTGTAAACGCACACATTTGGGGCACCTATATATGAAAACATTGCTTACGCTACACATGTTACATATTGCCGTGCATTCCAGAGTGTAAACAATAATTCTAGGGCCGATATTCATGGTTATCTCTACCGTGATGACCTGTAGGGGCTTTTAAAGTGTCACCTAGGTAAAATATTGGGTACCGAAGTTTGTTGCTGTTTCATGAGAAGGCACCATTTTAAGGCTTGACATGTTGGGTATTTATTTATTCAAAACAATATCTTTTATATGTAAGAAAAACTGGTTAACTACTTGAAGACCCGGCCTTTTCTGGCACTTTTTGTTTACACGTTTAAATCAGTATTTTTTGCTAGAACATTAACCCCCAAACATTAATATTTTTTTTGGGGCGTGTGGCCTGGTATGGTTTTGGGGGGATTGGGTGCTCTCTCATCCCCTCCCTTTGCTTCTCCTATGTAACAAAAGCACCCCCAAAACAGAGGAAAGCGTCTTGAGAAAAATCCAGGTATACAAAATGTAGCAAGGGCACCATACCAATGGTAGTAGATAGAGCTAGACCGATATGGGATTTTCTCTGACCGATGCTGGAATTTAGAAATTGGGGCCTATGGCCGATGTATGATGCCGATTTTTTTGGGCCGATATGTTAGGCTGATTTTTCTTTTTTTTTTTTTTCTTATAAAAATCTAACAGTCAAGTAATAGGAAGTGATACCAAAAATTGCTTAAATTAAACATTTATTAAACAACACAACAAGCCTCCAATCAGTGCACTTATTTGTATAATTTAAAGAAAACTATGTATCTTAAATATTAAATACACAAAAACAGGTAACCAAAACTTGTGGATGAAAAAAAAATGGGCTAACATTACTATTTCGTTTTTTTTTAATTAATTTTTTCCAAAAAAATTGCGTTGGAAAGACAGCTGCGCAGACGCCGTGTGACATAAAATATTGCAACAAACCTCCATTTTATTCTCTAGGGTCTTTGCTAAAAAATATATATATTGTTTGGGGATTCTAAGTGATTTCTAGCAAAAAATACTGGATTACTTGTAAGCAACAAATGTCAGAAAAGATTTAGTCTTTAAATGGTAAAACTGAGCTCCTCTACACCCCGGAGTTCATTCCTTTGATAAGTAGAAACATTGTTTCTCTTTGCTTCTTTTATCAGCGATGTTTTCAGACTTGGCAGGCTGCCCGGATTTTTGCCATTCTTGTTCTATAGGAGTGACTCAAGTCACTCCAACTTACGGTAGAAAAAGGTTCCTTCAGGAGAAGTCGTTTGCAAGTCGCGCTGAAGTCACGCTGTGCGGGGTCAGATCGCCCTTGTGTGAACCGGCCTTTAAACTGCATTAATTAATCGGCCAAATTTGCAGCACAAAAGGCCAATGCCAATTAATTAAAAAATGCCAAATATCGGCCCGATATATTGATCTACCTCTACTACTAGAGATAGTTTATAATAATCTATAGTATAAAAAATCCACTGTGTTTTGGGGGCTTACACCTTCCTCCTTCATCAGGACTTTAACCACTTAAGCCCCAGAGCCCTTTTTTACATTTGTTGTTTACAAGTTAAAATCAGTTTTTCTTGCTAGAAAATTACTTAGAACCCCTAAACATTATATATATTTTTTTCAAACACCCTAGAGAATAAAATGGCAATCGTTGCAATACTTTTTGTCACACTGTATTTTCGCAGCGGTCTTTCAAGCACAATTTTTTTGGAAAAAAAATCACTTTTTTGAGTTAAAAATAAGACAACAGTAAAGTACCATACATGTTACGGTTGAAAATTGCGCACGCTTGCGGAATGGCGACAAACTGCAGAGGAGGCCTTTTGCTAGAATTATTGCTCACACTCTGGCCTCACATGTGTGGTTTGAACACCGTTTTCATATGCGGGCGTGACTTACGTGCGCGAGCTCGCGGGGACGGTGGTGCTTTAAATGTTATTTTTACATTTTTTTTATTTATTTTATTTTATTTACTTTTTTTAACACTGTTCCTTAAAAAAAAAAAAAACTGATCACTTTTATTGCTATTACAAGGAATGTAAACATCCCTTGTGATAGTAATATATGGTGACAGGTACTCTTTATGGAGGGATGGGGGGTCTAAAAGCGTAAAGTTCCGCTGTCCGAAGGTGGAATTCGGTGCCCGTTCGCTGGGATGGCAGGTCGGAGAAGAGTGGCGGACGGTGGCGGGGGAGGTGGCCTGGGATAACGACGGTGCGGCTCCCGAGACAGATCGGCCATTATCACCGGATAGCCGGCTGCCTACTCTAAAAACCGGTACTGGGGTATTGCCTGTAGCTGCAGGCTATACCCCGATACTTCCACTTAAAGCTGCCACCGTTTATAAATGGCGATTCGCGTTAAGTGGTTAATAGAATGTGCTCAAATCACTCCAAATCGAGTCCAAGCATTGCTGAAGCCACATAATATTAAAGCCCTGATGAAGGAGTGTATGAACCCCTGAAATGTGTTGAAAATGTAATATCATTGATTATTGAAAAAACATTTCTTCGGGACTCTATTGCCATAAGTGCAGTGATCTTGCTATGTTATCTACAGTACAGCTCAAGGCTTGGTAAGTAATGGGGGAAAGGCCAGCTGCAGGGAGACCACAGGCAGTATTGCTGACCAAACCTTTGCCCTCTGGTTGTGCCTCTTCTAGTTGAAGTGATAACAATTTTTAGGTATACTGACTGGCTTTCTTATAAAGCTCAGCACAGGGAAAGGTTAATAATATTCGTACAATTCTGCAATTCTGCTTTATATTGCTGCTGGAAGCTTGAATGGTCTTCAAATGCTTTAAAATGGACCTATCAACAGATATACATTTTCAGTGTTAAGTGTCACATCTTTGTTAAGGTGTCAGTATAACCCTTCCGGTGGCCGGTGTTTGAGTGCCATCTGTGTGTTTACATGCTCTGGTCAGGTAAGTGTTTTTTCACCAGATTTGCCCATAGCAACCAAAGAATGTAATGTCTTAAGATTATATTTTAAAGTATATCAAATCTAAGTAGAAATTGCAGTGATATAAAATATAAACTCAGTATATTCAAAGTCATGTTTTTGGGTGGGATACTCTCCTAAGGAAGCTGATCTCCACCATTTAGAAGTCAGCTCCTCCTCCTACTTTAGCCATTTCCCACCCATTTCATATGACGTCGCGGACTCTGAGTGGGGATATCTGTATGCTGCCTGCAGCTACAGGCATCATCCAGATATCTTTCTTTAGATCCAGCAATTCCACCGCACCGTAAGAACAATCATAGCGGCTGTTCCCAGAGTGGCTGGCCCTCCCGCCACCCTCCGGTGCTTCTCCCGGGTCGCCTGTATGATTGGCGACAGGGGGAAAGAATCTGTCCTTCCCGGATGTCGATCATAGAGATTTCCAGCGTGTCAGATGGTCCCTGGAGTCTCTTTGATAGTTTGGAGGCCGTACGCGATATGATGATGTCACACCCGGCCTCTGCATTTGAAAAAATGCTGCCTCTTCGGCAGGGAAGTCTGATTTTTTTGTTCAGGCTTCCCAGCCTAGAGGTGAGATCTGGGGACTCATAGACCACAGGTCTCGCTGTAAAGAGGTCCTGTCACACATTATTCCTATTACAAGGGATGTTTACATTCCTTGTAATAGGAATAAAAGTAATAATAAAAAAAAGTAAAAGAACACTTCCCGCCCACACCAATTTTCAGCTTTCAGTGCTGTTGCGATTTGAATGAGAATTGAGCAGTCATGTACCCAAACAAATTTTTTATCATTTTGTTCCCACAAATTGAGCTTTCTTTTGGTGGTATTTGATCAACCCTGCAGTTTTTATTTTTTGCGCTATATAAAAAAAAAAGACCGAAAATTTTGAAAAAAAACAAACATTTTCTTTGTTTCTGTCACAAAAGTTTGTATAAAGTACATTTTCTCCTTCACTGACGGGCACTGATGTGGCTACACTAATGGGCATTGATGAGGCTACACTGACGGGCACTGATGAGGCAGTATAGATTGGCACTGATGAGGTGGCACTGATGATGGGGCACATATGCAGCACTGGTGGGCGGCACTGACAAGCAACACTGATTGGCACTGATAGACACTCATAGGTGGCACTGATAAGTGGCACTGGGCACTGATAGGTGACACTTTTAGGTTGCACAGGTGGGCACTGATAGGTGGCACAGGTGGGCACTGATAGGTGGCACAAGTGGGCACTTATAGCTGGCAGTGGTGGGCACTGGTGCAACAAGCACTGTTAGGGATGGCACTGGCAGGCATCATACATGGGCACAGTGCCATCCCTACAGTGCACAATATTGCCCTTAACTGGTGGTCTAGTGGGGGCTCCCTGGTGGTCCTGGGCGGCCTTTGTGGTCCTTCTCTGGTGGTCCTGGGCGGCCTCTTTGTGATGTCCAGGGGGGGGCTCCCTGGCGGTCCTGGGCAGACTCCCTGGTGGTCCAGTGGGGTGATCCTGAGGGTGGCTGCGCTGATAAATGTTCAGCGCAGCCCCCCCTGTCAGGAGAGCAGCCGATTGGCTCTCCACTGCTCAGGTCTGCAGACCTGAGCAGAGGAAAAGCCGGTAAATGGCTCTTCCTATTTACACTGTGATCAGCCGTGATTGGTCGGATCGAAGCCTTTTACCTCGGCCGGTAATGCGGTGGGTCAGACTGACCCACGGCACCACCGATCGCCGCGATTATCCTGAGGACGTCAATAGACGTCCAGTCTGGATAATGAACCCCCCCGCCTGGACGTCATTTGTCTATACGCCGGGCGGGAAGTGGTTAATTTGCACGAGTGTGCGCAAATTTAAAGCGTGACATGTTGGGTATCGATTTACTCTGCGTAGCATCATCTTTCACATATTTTATACAAAAGATTGGGCTAACTTTACTGTTTTATTTTAACATAAAACTATTTTTTCCCCCAAAAAAACACGTTTGAAAAATTACTGCGCAAATACCGTGCGAGATAAAAAGTTGCAACGACCACCATTTTATTTCCTAGGGTGTCTGCTAAAAACAAAAATAATGTTTGTGGGTTCTGAGTAATTTTCTAGCAAAAAAATTATGATTTTTACATGTAGGAGCGAAGTGTCAGAATTGGCCCGGTAGGCAAGTGGTTAATATACCCCCCTCCCATTTCAGGGCTACAAGTAGCCGCCCTATTTTTCACACAAAGGTCACCTGAGAATAAATTAAAAAGACTTCTCATGTCAGATTTGTTTACTTCCAGCTTATGCGTTCCAAGGGGAGGAGTTTGCTTTCCATGCTTGCACCATTCAGTGGAGATGGGCAGCCCCAGTATGAGAGGAGAGCTCTGGAGCCCAGAAGGTGGTTGGAAGAAGGTGGCCCCATTGTCCATAGCATGTCTCTGTACTGGGTGTGGTCTTAACCTGTACATTTTATTCAGTGGTAATACTGAATCTTTATCATTGTGTGTGTAATAATGTATTATGTGGTGTATAGCCAGGGGGAGGGCTGGCCCAGGGGGTAGGGTGGCAATTGCCCCCCAGGCCACCCTAACCTACATTTAAAATGGCCGATGGCTGCTGCCCGCTCACACTTTTTTTTTTGTGGAGGAAGGAAATAGGGCCCAGGGGCGCAGCCACCAACTAACTGCAGGCAAAGGGGGGGGCGCCCAGTTCCAGCCCTACCATGGATCTCGCTAGGCCCATTGGGAAGGCATGGATGGTGAGCTGATTCGGTGGTTCAATGGGCCACTTGACTGGACTTGCCCTCCAGGCCTACGGCTGCCAGCCCTCCCCTGTGTATAGCTCCATCAATTAGGAGCCCCAAGAGCATTTCATGGTGGTTGAAAAAATATTCAACTCCATCCAACATAGGTATCATAGATGTACGAGGAGGGTCCTTATGATTAGGCACTCTGAAGGTACTTCGAATTATTTATTACAGGCATTTATATTGCACTGACAAGACATGCAGAACTGTACATACTATTAATTTATCTGTCCCTGCCCTCAAGGAGCTTACAAGCAAAGGTCTTGTATACATACGTAGACACACTAGGGCCAATTAAACTACAAGCCCATCTTTGGAACATAGGATAAAACCTGCACAGTATACAAACTCCATGCAGATAGTGGGCCTGTCCTGGATTGGAACCAGAGACCCCTATGCTGCAAGACGGAAGTGCTAACCACAGAGCCACTGTGCTGCCTATGTGTGAGAACTGGGCTTATAACTGAGGAACATCCAAGGTAACATAAGGAACGTGGTAAATGAGATCTTGGGCGCCATGATATTGTTCAATACTAAGCCACTCCAGATTACATGTCCCATGTGTGAGATTAGGTCAGTGGTTCTCAACTCCGGTCCCCAGGACCCACTAACAGGCCAGGTTTGCAGGATAACTGAAATACATCACAGGTGATATCATTTGCTGCTCAGTGATTGCAGTAATCTAGTCTGCATCTCCCCAAGGCAATACTTAAAACCTGGCCTGTTGGTGGGTCCCGAGGACCGGAGTTGAGAACCACTGGATTAGGTGAAGTTTTTCCAGGAAGGCACTGGTGACTTAGCCTTCCCAGGGTGCTCCTGTGCTGCCAAGACCACATCACCACTGCCTCAGGGAAACCTGGAAGACAAAAAATATGTTTTACAAAAAATATTTAACCTAAGAAATGGCCTGTGTGACGTTTATGGATGGACGTGTTGTTATGCATGCACCAATGATTTTTCTGTTTGTGGGTAAAAATCTACTTTAGGATAACAAACTAATACATATATGTTTATTTTTAGTATAGACAAAATAATCCATCAGAAAATATAACAAAACAAAACTTTTATCAGTATTCATTTAAAAAAAAATAATCTTACGTTACATAAAAAAGTATAAATTTTATTCTATAATTTGTCCTGTTCAAAACAATGATGATGACAATTAGTACAAAGCATTGCAGAGTTATTTACAAATGAAATAAAGTTTTTTTTTTATTTTCAATTTTACACCTTATTTACAATACAGATTTAAAATCTTTTTTGTTAGAAAAATCGAAATAAACAAAATACCAGCATAAGAATAATATCTTTTAGGAAAAGATAAAGAAGGAGTTGATTAGGGCCAATTATGGCAAACTAAGGGCTAAAAAAGGACAAATTTTATTAGCATTTTTTTTTACTTATGATATGCATACTGATGCTCATCTCTTTGATCTACAGATGAAAGAAACAGAGTAAATACAACATAACACAATTACTTTGTATGTGTATCTCGTTGTGCCTACATGTCAGCATACATTCGGTACTAGGTTCCACCCTGACCCAACCCATAGGATCTGAGATAACTAAAAAATGAAATGCTATAGAATGCCACCTCCATTCTCTTTTTTGTCCCTTAGGATTAATAGGCCTCCTGTCTAAATTTCTTACCGACCGCCCTCATGTGGTGTCCACCCAAGTTAAGCCTCTCCTGGTGAGGTCTCATCCCTTTAGCTACTATTAGTGCCTACATGGGTAGGAGCCCCTGTCTGTGGATCTTTCTGGGGCAGGTTCATATGTCCATGTCATGATCCAGCCAAGTGGGAGGAGGTCTGGGTCTAATTTCCATAACCATTTTTGATCCAGCCAGGGAAAAGATACTTTAGAAAACGCCGGGCATTCTAGGAATAAAGTGTCAAGAAGGTCATTTAGAATACGCTAACATTTTTTACAGTACACTGTCCTGAAAAGGCCAAATGTTTTATCTGGGTGTCCACACAGCGAGGAGTGGTTTGGGTCCCGTGTACTCCTCACTGAACATCAGCCGATGGATCTGAATGGCAGGTTGGCACAGATTCGGTGTAAACTCACACGTGGCAGAACTGTGTATTTCAATCTTCAAACTCTGTAAAAAAAAAAGTAATAATCCATCATTTCCATCCCATGCAGCACAGTTATAAAACCTTCTGTAGAAGCCTGATGGCACAAAAAAGAGGTTGCTACACTTCGTAGATACTAGCTTTTGGTAAAATATGGGGGGGTTCCTAATTGTTGGGTCTTTTTATGGGTCTACTGGTTCTGGTAGATGTAAAGCATCAGTATTCTGACTCTAAGCATATCTGAGGGGTTCCATTGATGTGGTGGCTATGGTCTACAGCCATGTTTCAGACCGTTGAGACTGTTGTGTGTGTGTAGTTGTATTGTTTAATCCTTGCCTATATTTTTAATTTGCCTATATTTTAGGTTGTGAATCACTGCTATGCTGTGTTGAATTGCATCCTGTGACTGCACCCTTGGGTTCTCTGTATTGTAGAAGAACGGCCAGTCTGGTTGCAGACAGGGGTGGATCTCATTGCCAGATATGGATCTGTGTATCTGATGTTTGTGTGGGTAGTGGGAAAGGTTATGGCTAGGGATGAGCTTTCACCATCAATGGTTGTTAAAGACACAGCAGGTGCTGGCACCCGCCATGTACTTAGCATTAAGAAACTTCATCTGGTCCCTTTCATTTTCTTGTCAGGTATCCCCGGCCGTATAAACAAAATGGGAAGGGATAGTTGGCCAACATAAATTTCAAATATGGCCACTGGCCATATTTGGTCATCGACATCACTGGGTATACCCTGACTCTTTGCTTACATCTAGATACTTAGCTATAGTGAAGTTGTTAATCAAGCAAAATGTAATGACCGAATTGCATGTGTCTGTCGGTACGCTGGTTTTTTTTATTTTGTCAATTTAATAGGTGTCATTCTTCGTGACTGAGGAGGATCCACATCACTGGACGATGTGATGATGATGGTTCTACATCACAGGTCTTTTTGGTAGGGATTTTTTTTTTTTTAAACAAATAGCTTGTCAAAAAGCGTGTCTTTAAATTTACTATTTTGTAAATAAATAGGAGTTCTATGTACCCCTTTACATGTTCACATGGGGGGTACAGTATCTGGAAGCCCCCTTATTTTTAAAGTTTTCCATAAGCCCCCCCCCCATCTGCAGACCCCCACAATGACGGGGTCAGGGTTATGGATAAGAGACCCTTGTTCTCATTATCATGGGGACAAGGTGCTTTTCCAGGGGGGTCCTCTTTGGCAAGGTACCCCCCATTTGGAGGGCATGTGGCCAGGTATATTTCAGGAAGGGGGGAACCCATGCTTGCACCCCCTCCTTTTCATGACCTTTCAGGCTGCATACTTTGTTAAAGGTCTGGTAGGGATTTTAGAGAGAACTCCATACTTTATGTGTGTGGGGTCCCCCATCCCCCATCAGACCATTGTGGAGGATAAGGGTCTGGTATAGATGGAGGGATCCCCCGGCCACTTTGTTTACACACAAATAATCATCTGGGAATTGTCATTTAGCCCCAGGTTTACACTTCAAAGCCACCAGTCAGGGCTTGCCGACATCTGTGCAACTTCATGCAGAGATGCCAATGCAAGTCGCACATATAATCACCAAAAATAATGCAGGAACCTTTTTCGAATTGGGGCAAGTGAGCGGTTCCATAGGCACAAATAGGGTGCGACTTGCAATGCGACTTTGAACTGTCAAATCGCATGGCAAATCACATTGGTGTGAACGGGGGCTTACCGCCATTTTTTCTTTGTAAATGTCAGTTTCCTGTAGTAGTTTGTATGCATTGTACAGATGCGCCACTTCACAGGCAGGTTAAGGGTACACCATGTTATTTAACCACTTGCCGACCGCCGATCGGCATTTGACGGCGGCAAAGTGGCTCTGTAAGGCGAATCGCCGTCATATGACGGCGGCCGCCAGATCGCGCACAGTGAGCGCGCGCGCCGCCGGAGGCGCGCCCGCGCTCTCACTGTGTCTGGGGAGGGCCAGGGAGCGGGTGCGGAGGAGTCGATCTCCGCCGGCCACCCGCGATGCCCCCCCCCGGAGTGAAAGAACGGAGGTCCGTGTATGTAAACACGGACCTCCGTTCTGTGAAGGGGGAAGGGCTGTGATCACAGCCTTCCTCTACATGGAAGCTGTGACCACTTCCCTTCCCCAGCTAGGGCAGTCCCCCTACAGTAAGAACACGCCCAGGGAACACAGTTAACCCTTAGAGCGCCCCCTGCAGGTTAACCCCTTCACTGCCAATGGCATTTACACAGTAATCAGTGCATTTTTATAGCACTGATCGCTGTATAAATGCCAGTGGTCCCAAAAAAGTGTCATAATGGTCCGACATGTCCGCTGAAATATTGCAGTACCGCTAAAAATCGCAGATCGCCGCCATTAATAGTAAAAAATTAAAAAAAAATAAAAACCCCAAAAATGAATTCTCATCATCCGTAAACGCGACCACTTTTGCGAAAACCAATCAATAAATGCTGATTGCGATTTTTTTTATCACAAATATGAGGAAGAATATAAATCGGCCAAAACTGATGAATACAAATGTGTTTTTTTATATTTTTTTTTTTTGGATTTGTATTTTAGCAAAAAGTAAGAAATTTGGGTTTTTTTGCAAAATTGTCGCTCTTCTTTTGTTTATAGCGGCGATCAGAAATGACGCAGAGGTGATCAAATACCACCAAATGAAAGCTCTATTTGTGGGAAAAAAAGGACGCAAATTTTGTTTGGGTACAACGTCGCACGACCGCGCAATTTTCAGTTAAAGCGACGCAGTGCCGAATCGCAAAAAGGGCTCCGGTCCTAAAGCTGGAAATCCTTCCGGGGCTGAAGTGGTTAAAGGGATTTTGCATTCTAACTAGTTCCTGACTGCCCTACAGCAATTTCATGTATATGTACGTGATCCTGCACTTCCGTGGATCTGTGGGTACCAAAGACTCGATGTCCACCGACACTCGCCCATCATTCAGGACATAGGCAGAATGGAGGTCTGCCTATGTACACAAAGCATTCTGTCAGTAAGGAAGGCATGGATCCTGTGTTCCTGCAAAGCAGGGACAAGGATCCATGCCTTCCCCTAGTAAAAGCATCTCCTCCACAGTACACAAAATAACTATCTATGCACACATTTAACCCTTTGATTGCCCCTGATGTTTAACCCCTTCCCAGCCAGTGCCGTTAGAACTGTGACCGTGCATATTTTTAGCACGGATCACTGTATTAGTGCACTGGTTCCCAAAAAGTGTCCAAAGTAACAGTTGGCGTCCAACTGTCCGCCGCAATATCGCAGTCCTGCTATAAGTCACTGATCCCATAGTTTGTAGATGCTATAACATTTGCGTAAAGCAATCAATATACGCTTGTTCGGATTTTCTTTACCAACAATTTGTAGTAGAATACATGTTGGCCATAATTTTAGCATCAGTGCGTTTATTCATTAGGATTTGTGAATATGGATATATCTCATTACTGATATTCGATTCATATTTTCAGTTTTGGGTGGAATACATATATTAGGGTTGCACCGATACCACTTTTTTGCCACCGAGTACGAGTACCGATACTTTACCTCATGTAGTCGACGATACAAATTACCGATACCTACCGCGTAGATAGGGGTGGTGTGGGAGGTGGGGGCAGGCAGGGGGGGACGTCACTTCTGGTATCAGTTTCCGGGATCGGGAGCATTTTCGTGAGTAGCGATACTTGTGAAAATGCTAGTATCGGCACTGATACCGATACTAGTATTGGTATCGGTGCATCCCTAATATATAACGTCCTGGAGTTACAGGATGTCTCCAACTTATGAGCAGACCTCAATGCACTGTCTAATTGGGCGACTATGTGGCAAATGAGGTTTAATGTTGATAAATGTAAAGTTATGCACTTGGGGGCTAAGAATATGCATGCATCTTACATACTAGGGGGAGTACAACTGGGGGAATCCATAGTAGAGAAGGATCTGGGGGTGTTGGTAGATCATAAGTTTAATAATGGCATGCAATGCCAAGCTGCGGTTTCCAAAGCAAGCAAAATCCTTTCTTGTATTAAGAGAGG
Organism: Glandirana rugosa; assembly: GCA_018402905.1. Classification (NCBI taxonomy): domain Eukaryota; kingdom Metazoa; phylum Chordata; class Amphibia; order Anura; family Ranidae; genus Glandirana; species Glandirana rugosa. Next base: position 1,118,884 of record BLSH010116141.1, read on the forward strand.
TATGGACTCCAGAGATAGAGACATCATTTTGCCTCTGTACAAATCATTAGTAAGACCTCATCTGGAATATGAAGTTCAGTTTTGGGCACCAGTTCTCAAAAAGGATATTGGGGAACTGGAGAAAGTGCAGAGAAGGGCAACCAAACTAATAAGAGGCATGGAGGAGCTCAGCTATGAAGAGCTGAATTTATTCTCTCTTCAGAAGAGGAGATTAAGGGGGGATATGATCAACATTTACAAATATATAAGTGGTCCATATAGTGAACTTGGTGTTGAGTCATTTACTTTAAGGTCATCACAAAGGACAAGGGGGCACTCTTTACGTCTAGAGGAAAAAAGATTTCATCTCCAAATACGGAAAGGTTTCTTCACAGTAAGAGCTGTGAAAATGTGGAATAGACTCCCCCCAGAGGTGGTTTTGGCCAGCACGGTTGATTGCTTTAAAAAAAGGCCTGGATTCTTTCCTTAATGTAAATAATATAACTGGGTAATAACATTTTTAGGTAAAGTTTATCCAGGGTGAATCGCCTCTCGGGGGATCAGGAAGGAATTTTTTCTCCTGCTATAGCAAATTGGATAAGGCTTTGCTGGGTTTTTTTTGCCTTCCTCTGGATCAACTGTGGGTGAAGGATTGTATGGTTATATATAATTTTTCTGTTTTATTTATTTATTTATTTTATTTTGGTTGAACTAGATGGACTTGTGTCTTTTTTCAATCTGACTAACTATGTATATATATATATATATATATATTTTTTTTTTTTATTATTTATTTTATTATTATTTTACATGTCATATGTTCACTGTTTGTTTATTATATGTTCTTGGTTTATGGTCAGTAACTGAACTAGTCATTGGGATAATTCTAGGTGCTAAGGAGCAGTTTAGTTATTTGGATGCATGGGCTTCGGGAACACATTTAGACCTCATACACATGGACGTTTCTTAAAAAATAAACAAAACGTCGTGCCCGACGTCAAGGAAAAAAAATTGGCGTTTTTCGGCGTTATGCATCGGCGTTAGTGAGCGTTAGGAGCGTCGGCGTCAATAGGCGGTTTTCAAAAAATATCATCCCTCTGCTATTTTTCAACCTAAAAACGTCGGCGTCAAAAAACGCCGGTTAACGCCGGTACAATATCAGTTGGCGTTTGGCGGCGTCGGCGTCAAAAAATGCCAAAATGTTACAGCCTCAGAACACGCTGGCTGTGGGTTCTAGTTTCAGCTCACTAACGCCGACGCCATCTACAGCTCAAAAACATCTGCGTTTTTATGGGGCCATTGACTAACATGGAGAGCTGCAAAAAACACCAGAAAACGCCGGCGTCAAAAACGTCCATGTGTATGAGGCCTAAGAGATTGCTGCAGCTTCAATGGGAGTTTATTATTTTTTATTCCTAATCTTATTTATTTTGGCAGCGCACAGGGATTTTGCTTTTCAATCGTACAGATGCGCCACTTCAGAGGCAGGTTAAGGGTATCCCCCTAGCATGTTATTTAAAAGGAATTCGCATTTTAATGTCACCCTTTAGGCATAGTCATATTTTTTTTTTTCTTTGGAGGATGTTCCCCAAGGCAGTGCCCAGTTCCCATGCTGATCCCTTGCCTATTAGACTAAAAACAACCATTACTGTTTTTTAACATTTGTCTCCCATTGACTTTGATGGGGTTATTCAACACCTGAACTTCAGTATTGTTTACCAAACCTGCTTGGAATGGAACCCAGGTATGCAAAGCTCACCCCAGTTACAAGTTAAGGATCCCAGCTCACAGTATAGCTCAGTGAATCTCAGAGCCATGTTGATGTCAGAACCATGTGGATATCAGCAGGCTATCACATAACCATCAGAGTACAGGCAGTCCCTGAGTTACAAACGGGTTATGGACTGTAGGTTCGTTCTTAAATCTAATTTTTTTGTAAGTCGGAACTGTACATTTGTAAGTGTAACTTCAACCTGTGCAGTGATGTGGGATGTTCCGGGCACTGCTATGTGTGCAGTTGTGTTATTTGGGGCTTTTGTGGCCATGCTATGCAGCACTGTGGTGCTGCTCGGCGGTATCCGGGACCAGTGTGGAGCGCAAGCGGCCGGCAGTGACGTCACACCATCTCTGTTCGTAAGTAGGAGTCGTTCGTAACTCGGGGACTGCCTGTATACCAGACTGTATGCAAGATTTTCATCTGCCTGTGTGTGTCTAGCAAGCTACGTTTTGGGTGAGTCTTCTTCTAGCTATGGGTAAGAAAGTGAGTGGGTGTGTGCACTAAGTCTAAAAATAACGTTGCATGATGGCTGGTAAAAACTATTCAGCCAGCATACAGAGCTAAGCGGGCATCCCTTGCCAAGGATAATTCACTGTGCACTCTACAAGGAGTATTGTGGCTTCCTGGGTGGTCTTTGCCAGAATCTCACCAGCTAGTCATCCTACAACACCTTCATGTCACATTACATTGTGGATCCAACCTTGTTGACTTGTGCTGAATTTGCTTCCAAGACCTAGACTTCTTCTTACTTTGTCAAACTTTACATTTCTATAGGTATCTATCTCTTCCCTCCTATGTAGAAATATATATACCGTATGTGTACTGCCATGTATATACAGTAAAACTCCAAAAATGTCTCATACACACTATAATTTACCTTTCCTGGTGCCTAACCATGGTAACATACAATTTCTCTTGTTTTGAGCCTTTTGCCAGAATGGGAGTTCCGTAGACTTTGATTTTTAGTTATCTCTGGTCCTCAGGGGTTAAGTTAGGGTGGATCTTAGAACCAGTGGAGGATAGTGTTTTTATTTTGGGGGGTGGCAAACCCCCCCCCAGCGGCGCGGCACTAGTGAACCCCCCAGCTGTCTGCCGGTCGGTCCTTACCCCATCTAGGTGGCAGGTGTGAGCAGCTCCTCTGGTGTACCCTCCAGCATGTGGTGGGTGGCGAGGTGCTGGCAGCGGCTCCGATGTCTGCTCCTCCAGCGGCTTTTGGTAAAATATGGGGAGGTTCCTAATTGTTGGGTCTTTTTATGGGTCTACTGGTTCTGGTAGGTGTAAAGCATCAGTATTTTGACTCTACACATATCTGAGGGGTCCCATCGATGTGGTGGGTATGGTCTACAGCCACATTTCAGACCTTTGAGACTGTTGTGTGCCTGCCGGTTGGTCCTTACCCCATCTAGGTGGTGGGGTGCGGGCAGTAACTCTGGCATCCCCTCCATCATGTGGCGGGCGGCGAGGTGCTGGCAGCGGCTCTGATGTCTGCTCCTCCAGCAGCTTTTGCCATGCGTCTCCACTCTCTTCCTCCTAAGCACTAGGTGTCCAATAGGATCACCTGACGTTTTGGCCAATTGGGAAACAGGTCTCACAAACCGCTTGCCGATTGGCAAGGAGGAGTTTTAGTATGAAAATAGCGAATATTCATTCTCTGTCGTCACGCAACTGGGTGGGCTTTGGGCGCAGTGCTCTGCGCCTGGAGCCCACCCTTTTTTGAAGCTGATTAGAGCCTCACATGCTTCAAAAAAACACATCCCCATTGGAATGCATTGTCTGGCACCCTGTATGTAGATCAGGGGGCCAGATGTATGGATGGGGGGGGGGGGCGGCGCCTGTACGTCCCTAATGAATGGCCGCCACTGCTTAGTACAATGCTTCCACGGTTAAGTGTCAGGAAAGGAAAATTGTGATAAGTATGAAACAATTTTTCAAGTATGTCACTTTTCAGAAGGTCAATTTTTTTTACAATAAAGACTAATAGTTGCTGTATTTGCAAGACAACTCCTGGCTGTCATTTTGACTGGTGGGTATTGCCGACTCATGTGAGGGAGTGAGGCAGAAGAACTGGGCATAACACACACGCCCTATGTTCTTCAATGAAGTTGTTTGGGCATGTGTCCCACAGCCAGCATCCAAAACTTTTTTATTAACAGTTTAAAGTAATTGAAGTCTGAAAATACTACTGGTATTAGAATCTGCAGTAGTAGGCTGGTCTTACCTCCATAGCTGTAGAAGGATCAATTAGCTCCCATTTGCAAACTTGATCTTCTGTATTTAATTTCAAGTTCTGGTTTTTTTAAAGATCCATCAGGCGAACGAACATTCTGAAATTGCTTTCTGTAACTGATAAAGAAATGAAGCTATCAAACTATCATGCCTGAGTTAATCAATAATTCACTCTTGTGTCATGAACTCTCCAAGACCTCTTGAGGTAGCTAAAACAGGAAACTTGGAATGTTTTTTCGACCTTGACCATCTGGTAGCATGTGCTAAAGTCATCCTGTACTTTGGTTGTTGTTTATCTATATCAGCCTTTCTCAACCTTTTCAACAACGAGGAACCCTTGAAATAATTCTCCGGTCTCGAGAACCCCTGCTAAAAATTAAAAAAACTACAATTCACGATACATTGGTGTGATGGTCAATGGGAAGAATGCTCCTTATACTTGTGGTCATTGGGAAAATTACCCCCTTACAGATAGCTAAAAAGATCAATGATGTCATTGGGAATTTATCTGAGAGGTAGAAATTGACCATTGCTCGAGGAACCCCTAGCAACCTTTGGAGGAACCCTAGGATTCCACGGAACCCTGGTTGAGAAACCCTGATATATAAAGTTCCATCCCATACTTGGCAATCTATTCCAAGTAGTTATGCTGACAATGTTGTCTAATGTCTACTGGTGGCCAATCCTATATGTGCTTTCTACACTGTATAAATACCTCTGTCGGATAACACCTTTTGGGCCTCCTCCTTTGGAGAAGGTTCCTACTTGTCTTATGTTCACTGTAAGACAAGTGGTCTTAACTGAATTCCACAACATAACAAACAGTTCCAGACATTTATTTGCCAAATTTCACCTGTTCATCCCTACATCTTCTCTCCTCTGAGCCACTTAAAGCGGTAGTAAACCCATCCATTTAACAGTTTAAAAACCAGTTACATTTCCAGCATGTGCCGGAAATGTAACACTCCCATTGGTTGTGCTCTAAACCAAACTGTCAAACCATCCAATGGCTGGTGTCAAAGCTGATCACATGTGCAGCATCACGGCAGTTGGAGGCCAAGATGGCAGCTTCCTTGGCTGAAAATGATAGGAGGGTTTACTACCACTTTAAGTTACCACTCCACCTTCTTGTCTGATGGTAATACAAAGGCCTCATGCACACAGGACGTTTTTACAGCAGCTGTTTTTAGCTGCAGACATTTTTTTCTACGGTCAATAAACTCTCCGTCATGTTATCCTATGTGTTCATGCACACATAGGCTGTTATCAGCTGCTTTTAGTAGTGACGTTTTTGAGCTGTAAAAAAAAAAAAACCAAGACCAGTGGGTTCTGAGAGAGGTTTTTCAGCTGTAAAAACATTGAAATGCTCAAAAACACGCAAAAGTGGCTAAACATCAATCCCCAATGTTTTTGGAGGTTTTAGATCAATTGAGGAAAAAACAAAAAACAAATCTGGCCCTTTAACCACTTCAGCCCTGGAAGGATTTCCCAGGTTAGGACCAGAGCACTTTTTTAGATTCGGCACTGCGTCGCTTTAACTGACAATTGCGCGGTCGTGCAACGTTGTACCCAAATGAAATTTGTGTCCTTTTTTTCCCACAAATAGAGCTTTCTTTTGGTGGTATTTGATCACCTCTGCGTCATTTCTGATCACCGCTATAAACAAAAGAAGAGCGACAATTTTGAAAAAGAACAAAAACAAAGAAATTTCTTACTTTTTGCTAAAATACAAATCCAAAAAAAAAATATATATATAAAAAACATTTTTTTCCATCGGTGTTGACCGATTTATATTCTTCCTCATATTCAACAAAATCACAATCGGCGTTTATTGATTGATTTGCGCAAAAGTTGCCGCGTTTACGGATGATGAGAATTAATTTCTGGGGTTTTTATTTATTTTTTACTAGTAATGGCGGTGATCTGCGATTTTTAGCGGTACTGTGATATTGTGGTGGACATGTCGGACCATTTTGACACTTTTTTGGGACCATTGGCATTTATACAGCGATCAGTGCTATAAAAATGCACTGATTACTATGTAAATGCCATTGGCAGTGAAGGGGTTAACCTGGAGGGGGCGTTCTAAGGGTTAACTGTGTTCCCTGGGCGTGTTCTAACTGTATGGGGGCTGGGCTGGCTAGTGATGGGAGTGATCACGGCTTCCATATACAGGAAGCATGTGATCGCAGCCCTTCCCCCTCTAACAGAACGGAAATCCGTGTTTACTTACACCGACCTCCGTTCTTTCAGTGCGGGGGGGGGGGGGCATCGCAGGTATCCGGCAGCGATCGAGTCCACCCTACCCACTCCCTGGCCCCCCCAGAACACGGTGAGTGTGTGAGCGCGCCCTATGGCAGCGCGTGCGCGCTCACAGTGTGGGATATCGCAGCCGCCATCATATGACGGCGGTTTGCGATATCCAACCACTTTGTCGCTGTCAAATGCTGGCCGGCAAGTGGTTAAAAACGCAAAAAAGCGCCGGTAATATAGCGCTAATAACAGCTGAAAAAAAAACACTGATAAACTACTGATGTTTTTGGACGTTTTTTTAACGTCCTGTGTGCATGAAGCCAAAGGGTGATGTTTTCACAAAGCAATAATACCCCAAAAGCCGCACACAAATACCCATCACATTCATCACCCATCAAAAATATCAGACATTTGCATTTCTGAAGGTCTATAAATGTTTGTGTTATAACCTCTTGTCTTGACAGACAGCAGCATGTCCAGTAACTGTATAGTAATACATGACAGCTTTCTTAGAAGTGAAGGCTGTATTAGATCTCTTTCCTTTATATTCACCTGGTGATCCTGCCAGTAACACACTTTCTGTCCTGGGGGGGGTGTATCATGAAATGAGTGGGCTCATGTGAAAAATAAAAAGTGGGCCCCAGGCCGCGGCGAAATATGGGTGTGGCTTAAAATTAGCTAAATATTGGGCGTGGCTAAAGGGGTGTGGTTTAATAGAGTCTGTGATGACTTACATAGTTCAGAATGCAGTAATGTTACATAGGGAATGTACAGTGCGGAGTGTATGGAGGTGGGTAGTATGTGCAGATGAGGAGTGGGGTGTGGTTGGTGGTGGGTAGTATGTGCAGGAGAGGAGTGTGGCGTGTATGGAGGTGGGTAGTATGTGCAGGGAGAGGGGTATGGAGGTGGGTAGTATGTGCAGGAGAGGAGCGCGGTGTGTATGGAGGTGGGTAGTATGTGCAGGGAGAGGGGGTATGGAGTGTATGGTGGTAGGTAGTATGTGCAGGAGAGGAATGTGGTGTGTATGGAGGTGGGTAGTATGTGCCAGGGAGAGGGGGCATGGAGTGTATGGAGGTGGGTAGTATGTGCAGGAGAGGAGTGTGGTGTGTATGGAGGTGGGTGGTATGTGCAAGGAGAGGGGTATGGAGTGTATGGAGGTGGGTGGTATGTGCAGGAGAGGAGTGCGGAGTGTATGGAGGTGGGTAGTATGTGCAGGAGAGGAGTGCGGAGTGTATGGAGGTGGGTAGTATGTGCAGGAGAGGAGTGCAGAGTGTATGGAGGTGGGCAGTATGTGCAGGAGAGGAGTGCGGAGTGTATGGAGGTGGGTAGTATGTGCAGGGAGAGGGGTATGGAGTGTATGGAGGTGGGTAGAATGTGCAGATGAGGAGTGTGGAGTGTACAGTGGTGGGTAGTATACGCAGGATGGTGTCAGAAGGGTAGTGGACGTTGTCAGTAGTTCTTTATTTTTTTAAAAGATTTCTACAATTTATTTATTTATTTTTTCAAAAAAAAAAAAAAATTGGCGCCCAGTGGATGGTGTCAGTAGAGCAATGGACAGTGTCAGAATGTGTTTATTTATTTTTTTTCCACAATTTTGGACAGTGTCAGTAAGGCAGTGGACGGTGTCAATAGTTTATTTGTTTTATTATATTATTATCAATAATTTTTTTGGGATATTTCTTTTAATATTATTTTTTTACAGTTCTTCTGCGGAAGGGGGTAGGGGAGAGGTATGAAGCAGAGGACGGTATCAGTAGAGCAGTGGATGGTGTCAGTTTTTTTATTTTAATGTATTTATTTTTTTCACAATTTAATGTTTTTAATGTTTTTTTTTGGGGGGGGGTTGTTGGGGCAGTGGACAGTGTCGGGGTGGTGGTGTCAGTATTTTTATTTCTTTACAATGATATTTTTAATAATTTTTTATTGAACATGAATGGACAGCGGCTCCCGTCCATTCATAAATTGAAGCAGAGTGACATACAAGTTACTGTGCTCAGTTACAGGACAGGAGAGCGATCGGTAACGAATGCTCTCAATGTCCAATTCAGACAAGAAAGCGGCCGGTAAATGACATATTTACCGGCCCTTTCTTCTGCTCTCCGTCCTGACACATCCCCCGGACAGCCGGCGGGAGAGGAGAGGAGGTAGCCGGCTGCGGGGGGACAGGGGGCGGCAGAGGAGGGCACAGTGGCTGGGGAAGAACGGGGGACAGGGGATGGGGAAGGAGAATGGGGGAGCGGAGGAGGTGAGCGGGGGAAAGGAGGAGAACGGGAAGGAGGACACAGTGGCCGGGGAAGAACAGGGGAGCGGAGGAGGAGGTGAACAGGGGGCGGGGGAGAGAACACAGGGAGCAGAGCAGGAGGACGACACGAACAGCCTGGGAGGATGGAGGGGGGACAGCTGTAAGCACTGATAGCTGCGGGAGGGAGAGGAGGAGAGCCAGCTGTCAAGCAGGGGGATCGGTGCTTACAGCTGTCCCCCCCCGCATCGATCATCCATGTGTGCAGGGTGGGTCACAGTGCCCCTCGGGGGTCCGTGTGCAGTGCACACCCTGAACAGCAGTATTATCAATCTGGGGAGAGGGTAGTGTTAGATGTTCTAGTAAATTTTCTTTTGGGGTAAAGGTTTTATATAAATTAATAAAAGCTGATCATTATAAGCACCCCTGTCAGTGTTACATGGTTTGTCCAAAGCCTCTAACTGGCACTTTTGCTGGACAGCTTCGTTTGTTAAAGGACGTTGAAAGGATGTTGCAAAATAACAGAAATACTGGCCAGATCACAGGTGAAAATAAAGGAAATAATCCTAAAAAAAGAAAGCTAATGCAGCCAGCATGTTTTATGTGGAACTAAAGTTGAAATATAAAACATTGTGAACAGGCAGGCTCTTTATTGCAGAAGAGACATGCACATGCAAGTGATGTTATCCCAAGCTGGCCAATCAAGATGGCTTAAGACCAACGCCCAGAAGAAGCAGGAGAGAAGATAATGGCGCTGGTCTGAGACCTCATGGCCATCAGACAATTGGAACTAATGCCTCATACACACGGTTCAACGATTGCACGTACGACCGTGTTGAATCGTATGTTGGCTGTTATATGCAGCATACTGACTGCACTACACGATTGTACGTCCGCAGAAGAACGTTCAGGTGCATGTAATTAGCATCCAGCCGTTCCTGACTTTGGAGCATGCGTGTTTTGCACAATACAACTTGTTGTATTAACTGCTCTGTACACACGATACAACGGTCGTATGAGCGCTTGTTGGTACGACCAAGTTTTCTAGCCTGCTCATACAACTCCCTTGTACGACCGTCATATGTTCGACTGTTCAAATCGCGCATACGAACGATCGATTTCGCATACAACGGTCGTGAGTATGACCTGTTGTATGCGATCGTTGAACCGTGTGTACGGGGCTTAAGGTATTTTTGCCTTTAGTTCCGCTTTAACCACATCAGTACCGGGCATGAAAGCCCCCTTCCTGTCCAGGCCATTTTTCAGCTTTCAGCGCTATCACACTTTGAATGACAATTACTCAGTCATGCAGCACTGTACCCATATGAAATTTGCATCTTTTTTTTCACACAAATAGAGCTTTCTTTTGGTGGTATTTAATCACTAGGGTTTTTTTTTTTGTGCTATAAATAAAAAAAGTTTGAAAATTTTGTGAAAAAATGCATTTTCTTTGTCTCTGTCATACAATTTTGCAAATTAGTAATTTTTCTTCATACATTTTGGCCAAAGTTTATACTGCTACCTATCTTTGGTAAAAATAACCCAAATAAGTGTATATTATTTGGTCCTTGTGAAAGTTATAGAGTCTACAAGCTATGGTGCCAATCATTGAAAATTGATCACACCTGATATACTGACGGCCTATCTCATTTCTTGAGACCCTAACAAGCCAGGAAAGTACAAATACCCCCCAAATGACCCCCTTTTGGAAAGTAGACAGTCCAACGTGTTTAGTAAGAGGCATGGTGAGTTTACTGAAGTTGTAATTTCTTCCCACAATTCTTTGCAATATGAAGATTTTTTTTTTACAAAATTGTCATATATTAACAGGTTATTTCTCACACCCAGCATATGCATACCATAGATTACACCCCAAAACACATTCTGCTACTCCTCCCGAGTATGGTGATACCACATGTGTGACACTTTTACACAGCCTGGCCACATACAGAGGCCCAACATGCAGGGAGCGCCGTCAGGTATTCTAGGGACATAAATTACACAACTAATGTCATGACGACCTATCACATTTTTGAAGGCCTTGGCGCACCAGGACAATGGAATTGCCCACAAAATGACCCCATTTTGGAAAGAAAACACCCCAAAGTATAATCTATGAGGCATAATGAGTCTTTTGAATGGTTCATTTTTTTCCAGTAGTTTTTGGAAAATGTGAGAAAAAAATGAAAACACAAAGTTGTCTATTTATATGATATTTCCGACACATAGCATGTACATGGAAAAAATGACACCCCAAAATACATTCTGCTACTCCTCCTGAGTATGGCGATACCACATGTGAGACTTTTACATAGCCTGGCCACATACAGAGGCCCAACATTGAACTAGTACCTTCAGGCATTCTACGAGCATAAATTACACATCTAATTTCTCAACACCCTATTACACTTTTGAAGGTCCTGGAGCTCCAGGACAATGGAATTTCCCACAAAATCACCCCATTTTGGAAAGCAAACACCCCAACGTATAATCTATGGGGCATAATGAGTCTTTTGAACATGTAATTTTTTTCCAGTAGTTTTTGGAAAATGTGGGGAAAAAATGAAAACGCTTTTATTTTTACACAAAGTTGTCCATTTATATGATATTTCCAACACATAACATGTACCTAGCAAAAATTACACCCCAAAATACATTCTACTACTCTCCCTAAGTATGGCAATACCAAATGTGTGAGACTTTTACAGGTGATGTTTACTGATAGGTGTTGACGGTCTCTGACAGGTGATTGGCGACGGTCACTAATGGGTGACTGGTGGAGGTCACTGATGGGTGACGGGTGACTGGCGGTGGTCACTGATGAGTGACGGGTGTCTGGCGGTGGTCACTGATGGGTGACTGGTGGTGGTCACTAATGGGTGATTGGTGGTTGTCACTGATTGGTGCCGGGTGTCTGGCGGTGGCCACTGATGGGTGACGGGTGTCTGGCAGTGGTCGCTGATGGGTGACGGGTGTCTGGCGGTGGTCACTGATGGGTGACAAGTGTCTGACGGTGGTCAATGATGGGTGACGGGTGTCTGGTGGTGGTCACTGATGGGTGACAGGTGACAGGCAGCGGGTGACTGGCGGTGGTCACTGATGGGTGACAGGCCACGGTCAGTGATGGGTGACAGCCCATGGTCACTGATGGGTGACACACCACGGTCACTGATGGGTGATGGGTGACACCACATGGTCGCTGGTGGGTGACACGCCACGGTCAGTGATGGTTGACGGGTGACAGGCCACGGTCACTGATGGGTGACACGCCATGGTCACTGATGGGTGACACGCCACGGCCACTGATGGGTGATGGATGACATGCTACGATCACTGATGGGTGACAGATGCACTTTATGATGGCAGTCTGATGACAGGTGTACTTTATGATGACAGGTGCACGTTATGGGGGCAGCTGGGGTGACTGTTGGGTGACAGGTGCATTGGGGGGGCAGGGGTGAAGTGACAGGTGTGTGTTTGGTGCTTTACAGATCAGTAACTCACTGATCCTAACACTTCTCTGCTCACACTGGAAATTGTGTGAGGAGAGACGAGCTGGTAACAGTGAGTTACCACTCTGTTTACATTACATGTGATCGGCTGTGAGTAGATCACAGCCGATCACAAGGTAACAGCCGCCAGCTGGCAGCTGATACCAGTGTCGGTGACAGGCAGTGTTCCCTGGGAACAGGCCGTCACCGACGTGCATGCGCTGTGCAAATGGGGGCAGTACCATTTGTGATCAGCCGTGACTTCATCACGGCCGATCACATGGTAAACAGCCATGACCAATGGCTGTTCACCCCCCGTGGGTGACGCGGTGTGTCCCGGGGACACGCCGCCACCGACAGAGCCGGGATGCGCGCTCTGATCCCGACTTAAAGTGGCGACATCATATGATGTCCGCCCAGAACAATAGCTGTTCCGCTCCGCCGTCATTTGATGGTGGGCGGACGGCATGCGGTTAAGGACTGGCACACTGCAATATATTGCATTTTTGCTGTAGGGTTTTGATACACTTTAAGTATCCGTTCAGTGAACCCTTTCTGCTTTGTCTGGCAGTGAGGTCTGCATGAGTGGCTATCAGGCAAAACTCTGATGATGAGCGCTATCTCTGCTGTATAGGATGTAGGATTCCAGTATAGTTTCTGCAACATACGCACATTTCTCTATGTTTTATCTATTTAAAGTACACCCTGTTCCAAATTATTATGCCAATGATATTTTTCTCATTTACCTAAATAATTGATGTAAACAACAGTCAGCATAATTCTCATGTTATCAACTATTAAGAGTACAATTCAAATTTTATTCGAACCTCCTAATGATAACTTTTTTTTCAAAATTATTCCAAATTATTACGCACAGTAAGTTTCAAAACACTACAACTATAGGTTGTAAAGAACTGAAAATTGCCATTTGTTGTGTTTGCAGAATATTTACTGAAATCAAAAGCTATTTCAATCAAACTTTGAACAACATTTTAACTTTTTAACAGGTCACGTTACATTTTAACGCAGGACCCCTTATTTGATAGCAGCTTCACAAGTCTTGCATCCATTGAACTTGTGAGTTTTTGGAGAGTTTCTGCTTGAATTTGTTTTCAAGAGGTCAGAATCGCCTCCCAGAGCTGCTGTTTGGGTGTAAACTGCCTCCCACGCTCATAGATCTTTTGCTTGAGGAAGCTCCAAAGGTTTTCAATAAGACTGAGGTCAGGGGAGGATGGAGGCCACACCATGACTTTCTCTCCTTTAATCCCCATAGCAGCCATTGATGTAGAGGTATCCTTTGCAGCATGAGATGGTGCATTGTCATGCATGAAGATGATTTTATTACGGAAAGCATAGTTCTTCCTTCTGTACCAGGGAAGGAAGTGGTCAGTCAGGAACTCCACATACTTTGCAGAGGTCATCTTTACACCTTCAGGGACCCTAAAGGGGCCGACCAGCTCTCTTCCCATGATTCCGTCCCAAAACATGACTCCACCACCGCCTTGTTGACGTCGCAGCCTTCTTGGAACAGAGTGGCCACCCACCAACCATCCACTACTATCTGGACCTTCCAGGGTTGCACGGCCCTCATCAGTGAACAGGACTGTTTGAAAATTAGTCTTCATGTATTTTTCTGCCCAATGCAGCCGTTTCTGCTTGTGAGCATTGGTTAGTGGTGGCCGAATGGAGGTTTATGCACAGTTGCAAGACTCTGGAGGACTCTATACCTTGATGTCCGTAAGACTCCAGAGGCACCATCAGCTTCAAATATCTGTTTGCTGCTATGTAATGGTGTTTTAGCAACTGCTCTCTTGATCCAATGCATGAATCTGGCAGAAATCTTCCTCAGCATTCATATGTAAATAAAGGCGGCATTCATATGTATACCATACCCTCCTGAGGTCATATCCACCATCACCTATACTGAAAGCTGCCCACGGGAGAGGTAAACGGGCATTCTTGAAAGTCCTGCCTGCAACTGTGGTCCTTAATCCTAACATCAGCCTGTTCTGCAAAGGTGAGCAAATTGGTGGGAGGGAGGGTTGTATGGGGTGTGCAGAGGTAGGCATAGAAGGAATTACAGTTTGGGGTGCACAGGTGAGCAAAGAGGGTATGTATAGAGGTAAGGATGGTGGGTGCAAAGATGAGCAGAGGAGGCAGGTAGAGTTAAAGGGGGGGGGGTAGAGTGGAGAGGAAGGGGGGCAGTTTGGGGTGCAGAGGTTAGCAGGGGGTTTTAGGAGACAAACGTGTACTGACAGGGTGGATAAAGATGTAGGTTACGTGTATGGCAGCCCATTCATTTCAATGGGCTGCTCTATGCGCTACAAATGCAGAGGAAAGTCCCTAACCCTTTTTCAAAATCACACGGTGCCAAAGCACATGTCAGCAGATGCGTGAAGGTTTCATTAACAATTGATGGCACTGCTGTGTATCTGCTAAAGGGCAGCACATTTCTGTGGTGTCAGGAAATCAACTTTGCGTTCTCCACTCCATGGTGTGCAGGCAGTGAGGAGATGATGTGCTGTAACCTCTATCAACCAATCAGTGAGCAGTAATGATGTATAGTAACCTGTAGCAACCAATCAGTGAGCAGTATTGATGTACAGTAATCTCTAGCAACCAATCAGTGAGCAGTATTGATGTACAGTAATCTTTAGCAACCAAACAAGAAGAAGTCATGTGCTGTAACCTCTAGCAACCAGTCAGTAAGCAGTAATAATATGCTGTACCCTCTGGCAACCAATCGCAATCACTGCCTGATATGATTCAGTAAACTGATTTTGAGTCTAGCTGCTATTTTTTGTATGTCTCAGAGCAGGTAGAGAGTGAAGTTGCATGGGGGGGGGGGCCCAAGAAAATATTTGCCCAGGGTCCAATCCATATTGAAGACGGCCCTGTGCCCATCAATGTGTTGATCAGTCTCTACGATCCCTGCCGTCCTGCAGCCTCAACAAGTGGTCCAATAGGCTGGGATGGGTGTAAGCTGGCTGGGACACCTCTGCAGTAGGCCAGTAGAAGGAGCAGTGAGCTCCAAGCGCGTAGCCTTTACCATTGACAGCCTTGGTCCTGACTTCTGCCCTGTTGCGGTGACGTCTCTTCCGCATTCATGGTCCACACTGGTTAGCGTGGAGTCCTCCGCTACCCTTGGGCGGAGAGTGTCCCAGCCGGATTACACTCATTCCAGCCTATTGGACCGCTTGTGGATCCTGCAGGACAGCAGGGATCGTAGAGACAGATCAACACATTAATGGGCATGAATTTGTTCTGCTTCCTATAAGGCTCCTTTCACACCAAGGCGTTGGAAAAAAGCCTGTAAAATCCTGTAAAACGCCATGATTTTAGTGTGTGTTTTTGCAGCGCTTTTGAAGCATTAGCGTTATAAATAATGCCCCTCTAATGGCATTTTGTAAGCGCTTTTCAATCGCTTGTGTTTAAATCATGTGACCTTTCCACAGCCTCAGTACAAATTTCATGCGCTTAACCATTATTTGCAATGGACATGGGCGTTTTTGAAGAGCTATTTTGAGCGCACAAAACAAGCTGAAAAGATGCTGCTTACAGGACTTTTAGCAACGCCTAGCAAGCGTGATGCCTTGGTGTGAAAGCATCCATTGAGATGCATGGGGAGCGTTTTTGGTGCGCTTTTTATGTGCTAATTTTAGAGCAAAAACGCCTTGGTGTGAAAGGGGTCTTAGTGTTTTTAATCTTGTGCAAAAAATACTAATGCTACACTTAGTTGGTGCCAGCGTCTGGTGCACAAGTGTCTTTGCCTTTCAATACCTTTAGGAATCCTACGGATTGGAAAGTGGACCTAAGGCTGGTTCACACCAGATGCAGTCCAATGCGTTTTTATTGGAGTCAAAAATGCATGAACAGTGTTTACCATGGATTCCAATTGCCTAAGCCACCCCAGTGCAGTGTGTTCCAGTACAGTCAACTGAAGGAGAACATGCATACTTGCCAACAGTCCCGAATTTCCCGGGACATTCCCGGGATTTAGACCATTTTCCTGGCCTTAACGTTTCCCGGAAAATGCCCCGGGAAATTGACTGTTTCCCGATTTTTACATTTTTTTTATTTATTTTTTGCCGCCGGCCGCTACTGGTCAGCGGTCGGCACTAAATTGACTCCGCCACCATTTTGAAGAAGACCAGCTAAGGAAGAAACAAGAGGCGGGGCCCGAGCTCCGCCTCAGTCTTGGCTCTTTCCTTCTCGCTCCCTAGCTGGTCTTCTGGCGGGGAGATGAGAGCAACCAGCGCGTCCCGGTGCACCTCACACCTCAGCAGGTCACTGGGACATAGTCAGTGTCTGAAAGACTGGGACCACCCCCCATGGGACACAGAAGGGCTACCATCCCCTCCCAGGGACACAGAGGGACCACCACCCCCCCGGGACACAGAGGGACCCCCATTCCCCCGGGACACAGAGGGACCCCCATTCCCCTCCTGGGGACACAGAGAGACCCCCACCCCCCCAGGGACACAGAGGGACCCCCATCCACCACTGGGGACACAGAGGGACCACCACCCCCCGGGAAACAGAGGGACCACCATTCCCCCCCAGGGACCCCCATCCACCACCGGGGACACTGAGGGACCCCTATCCCCCCCAGGGACACAGAGGGACCCCCATCCTCCAACAGAGACACATTAGGACCCCATCCACCATGGAGGACACAGAGGGACCCCCATCTCCCCCAGGGACCCCCATCCACCACCGGGGACACTGAGGGACCCCTATCCACCATGGGGAACTCAGAGGGACCCCCATCCACCACCATCCCCAGGGAGTCACAGGG
>BLSH010116141.1:1136771-1157927 GCA_018402905.1 Glandirana rugosa
TCATCTCGTCTCCGACCACAGTCATCTCGTCACCTACCTCACATCCCGTCATTCACTGCCCTACTGACATCGTCCACTGCCCTACTGACACCGTCCACTGCCCTACTGACACCGTCCACTGCCCTACTGACACCATCCTCTGCCCTACACTCCATCCACTGCTCTACTGACACCATCCTCTGCCCTACACTCCATCCACTGCTCTACTGACACCAGCCTCTGCTCTACTGACACCATCCTCTGCCCTACACTCCATCCACTGCTCTACTGACACCAGCCTCTGCTCTACTGACACCAGCCTCTGCCCTACTAACACCGTCCACTGCCCTACTGACACCGTCCACTGCCCTACTGACACCATTCACTGCCCTACTGACACCAGTACACAGTATGCAGCCAGTATCACAGTATGCATCCAGTATTACAGTATGCATCCAGTATTACAGTATGCAGCCAGTACACAGTATGCAGCCAGTAACACAGTGTACAGCCAGTAACACAGTATGCAGCCAGTATCACAGTATGCAGCCAGTATTACAGTATGCAGCCAGTAACACAGTGTGCAGCCAGTAACACAGTGTACAGCCAGTATCAAAGTATGCAGCCAGTACACTGTATGCAGCCAGTACACAGTATGCAGCCAGTACACAGTATGCAGCCAGTATGCATCCAGTATCACAGGTGTACGGTACCTCAGGAGCCAGGTCGCTCTCTTGGAAAAGGCTGGCGGGAGTCACAGGCGTGCATGCTGGCCACTTCCAGTCCAAGCACTAGCCCGTCCCCCAGTCCCGCGCACCGTGACCTGACCAATCAGTCACTGGCAGGAGGACAGTGACTGAGGCCAGAGCCATCAGTGTATCCGTGTGCACCTCGCTGCCGCACACAGATACACTTTAATGGCTGACCAATCATCTTCAGGAATTGCTGTCAGCAGACAGCGAGTGGCCCAAAAAAGCCAGGACAGCGTGTACGGATGCCACTTCTTTTTAAAGGAGTCAGCCTTTTTTTTTAATCACATATACCAGCGGGGAGGGGGCGGTCCATGTGAGCCCCGTATAGACGAGCCACCACTGCTCAGAGGATAGGAAGTGATGTACAAGAGGAGTATGGAGTAATGTGGAGGAAGTGGATGGATATGACAGATATGGATGGGTGGATGGATATGGGATATACCTAGGGATGGGCCTGCGGTTCGTTCAACTTGAACATGGGGCGTTCACAGCGACATAATGCTTTGCGCACAGACGGCGCGCACATCGCTGCCGCCGTCTGCGCTGGCTTTGTTTTTACGTTTTATTTATAGCGCAGGGCGGGGCCACCGGGTGACATATGGATGACCCCGCCCCTTCTGACATCATGTGGGCGGGTTGCTCAATTACGTCACTGGGTGGCCCGCCCTTCACTATAAATAAAATGTCATGTCACAACAAACAAACAGAGCTCAGTCAGCGGGAGCCCTCCCATGGAGGAGGAGCTGTGGTTTTTTTTTCGGGTCCGTCGCTCGGCGTGATTGACGATGGAATACAACAGGGGACACTTATTTTTCTTTTTTAATAAAGGACTTGTCCCTAATTGTCTCCTGTGTTTTTTTCCTTTTTTGGCACTTTTAGTGAAGTGTACCCAATACTAATTCACATTGGGGGGGTTGGGATCTGGAGGCCCCCTTATCAAACGGGGCTTCCAGATTCCTATATGCCCCCCGTCCGCACACCCCCACAACCACAGCCCAGGGTTGTGGGGAAGAGGCTCTTGTCCCCATCAACATGGGGACAAGGTGCTTTGGGGTGGGGGGGCATAGATCCCCCCCGCCACAAAGCACCCATACTCCCCATGTTGAGGGCATATAGCCTGGTATGGTTTAGCAGGGGGGTGCTCGCTCCCCCCCCCCCATCCTGGCCGGCCAGGTTGCGTGCTTGGATAAAGGTCTGGTTTGGATTTTAGGGGGGACCCCAAGTCAAATTTTTAAAAATTTTGGCACGGGGTTCCCCTTAAACTCCAAACCAGACACGAAGGGCCTGGTTTGGACTGGGGGGGGGGACCCCACACACATTTTTTCAGTTATTTTTCTGTATATTTGCAAGAGCCGACAATACATTGCAGCCGCAATAATAAATGACAATTTTTCCTTTGGAAATGTCATTTTGCTCTAGCTATATTGTAAACATCATAGAGATGTGCCCTTTTACAGGCAGACTAAGGGGACCCCCCAGGCACATTATTTAAAGGAATATTTCACTTTAAGCATTATTAACCACTTCAGCCCCGGAAGGAATTCACACTTTAGGACAAGAGCACTTTTTGCGATTCGGCACTGCGTCGCTTTAACTGACAATTGCACGGTCGTGCTACGTTGTACCCAAACAAAATAGAGCTTTCTTTTGGGGGTATTTGATCACCTCTGCGTCATTTCTGATCACCGCTATAAGCAAAAGAATAGCGACAATTTTGCAAAAAAAACCAAAATTTCTTACTTTTTGCTAAAATACAAATCCAAAAAAAAAATATAAAAAAAAAACATTTTTTTCCATTGGTTTTGGCCAATTTATATTCTTCCTCATATTTTTGGTAAAAAAAAACAAAAAAAACGCAGTCTGAGTTTATTGATTGGTTTGCGCAAAAGTTGCCGCGTTTACGGATGATGAGTATTAATTTCTGGGGTTTTTATTTATTTTTTATTAGTAATGGCAGCAATCTGCGATTTTTAGCGGTACTGCGATATTGCAGCGGACAAGTCGGACCATTTTGACACTTTTTTGGGACCATTGCCATTTATACAGTGCTATAAAAATGCCTGGAGGGGGCGCTCTAAGGGTTAACTGTGTTCCCTCACTGTGTTCTAACTGTACTGGTGCTTTGTTCGCACAAATTTTTTGACTGTTCGCATGTTCTGGTGCAAACTGAAACGGGGGGTGTTCGGCTCATCCATAGACATGACAGTGGGTGGGGGGATACGGGATATGACAGGATGGAGATGTTTAGGTCATGATAAGACAGCTATGATTCTGGTAAAAGGTGGGGATGGGAACAGACATTGGTGTGTAGGCTGGAGAGGAGGATTTCTTTGTCAGTGTGATGTCTGTACATGAAATTGCTGTGAGCATTCGGGTGTAGACGGTAAGCTTTGAGCCCAGTCACTATGTCTAATCTATGAAATGTGAGACATCCACCCACCACCCCCCACATAACATCACTGTGATCAAAATGAATGTTGCAACTGTGATCAGGTGACCTCACACACACTGCACCATAACCATAATCACTGCAGCTTCTCCTCTGAGTAGATGAACCTCCCCTGGATCAGTTGTCTGTGTGTCTTCTTGCATGTTAGGACCTGCAGAATGTATTTCCTTTCTTACACTGACTTGTGATAATCTCGTAGAGCAGTGGTTCTCAACCCTGTCCTCAAGTACCCCCAACAGGAATTGGGAATTTCTCTTGGATAAAATAGCTGTCCAAAATACCAAGCCATTAACTCTGATTTAAAGCACCTGTGCAAGTGTGCAAGATAAAGGAAAACCTGCAAACATGGCCTGTTGGGGGTACTCGAGGACAGGGTTGAGAACCACTGTCGTAGAGAATGCCCATTGATCATTATCATCCAGTCAAAACCAAGGAAAGACACCACATGACTTCAGCATGTAGAATCATGCTGAGGTGTTGAGCAGCCAATCCTGGGAGAGCTGGAGAAGAAAGGGGAGAGGAGGATGTGAGGGTCTGAATGCTCATGCATGAGATAAGAAGATCACCTGTCTGTCACACTGCACTGGGAGGAATGACTGTTTATTTCTCAGTCAATGGTTTTTTATCTTAGTGAAAAAAGATAAGAGCATTACTCATTGTTGGATTAACTCTTCATGACAAAACTGGACACAGAAAACATGAAATCCTCTCCTGTACAAGCTAGAAGGGTTAGTAAAACATTTTTTTTCAGGTTTACACTCACTTTAGCTACAAGGAAAAACAGGTTTATGTGTAATAAGATTTACCCATAATCTTGTGTTTTTCTCCCACAGTTAAGAGGGAGAATGAGAATCTGCTGCTGCTGAAAGGGTACAAGCCAAATCATATATTATGCTATATGTTAAAACACAATCAATTTATTATTTACTATTTACTGTGAAATTACTGGTTGGAAGTTATAACTTCAAACTTCAGTAATTTGTCCGTTAAGCCACCTGCTTGAATACAGTTTTTGAAAATATAGTAAATTACCTTAAAAATAATAGATAATAATTATTTGTATATTACTTGCTTATGGTGATTAACCATTTGCCACCCAGGCCAATTCTGACACTTCTCTCCTACATGTAAAAATCATAATTTATTTGCTAGAAAATTACTTAAAACCCCCAAACATTATGTATATATTTTTAGCAAACACCCTAGGGAATAAAATGGCGGTCGTTGCAACTTTTTATGTCACACAGTATTTGCGCAGCAATTTTTCAAACTCATTTTTTTTGGAAAGAAATTGCTTCATGAATAAAAAAAAAACAGTAAAGTTAGCCCGATTTTTTGTATAATGTGAAAGATGATGTTACGCTGAGTAAATAGATACCTAACATGTCACGATTTAAAAATTGCGCACACTTGCCACACCGCGTCACCGACAGGGGTGAACAGCCATTGGCCGTGACTGTTTACCATGTGATCGGCCATGACAAAGTCACAGCTGATCACAAATGGCACGTCCCCCATTCGCGCGGTGCATGCGCACGATCGGGAGCGCGCTGCGCATGCACGTCGGTGGCGGCCTGTTCCCAGGGAACACTGCCTGTCACCGACACTGGTACCAGCCACAGGCCGGTGGCTGTTACCTTGTGATCGGCTGTGATCTACTTCACAGCCGATCACATATAATGTAAACAGAGCGGTAACTCACTGTTACCAGCTTTTCTCTCCTCACACAGTTTCTAGTGTAAGGAGAGAAGAGCTAGGATCAGTGAGTTACTGATCTGTAAAGTAAAAACACACCCTGTCACATCCCCCCTGCCCCCCCCCAATGCACCTGTCACCCAACAGTCACTCCATCTGCCCCAATAAGTGTACCTGTCATCATAAAGTGCACCTGTCACCCATCACCCATCCGTGACTTGTCACCCGTCAGTGACCGTGGCATGTCATCCATCACCCATCAGTGACCGTGGCCTGTCACCCATCACTGACCGTGGCGTGTCACCCTTCACTGACCGTGGCGTGTCACCCGTCACCCATCATTGACCATGGCGTGTCACCCGTCACTGACCGTGGCGTGTCACCCATCACTGACCGTGGCATGTCACCCTTCACTGACCGTGGCGTGTCACCCATCACTGACCGTGGCGTGTCACCCATCACTGACCGTGGCGTGTCACCCATCACTGACCGCAGCATGTCACCCATCAGTGACCTTGGCTTGTCACCCGACACCCATCAGTGACCGTGGCGTGTCACCCATCACCCATCAGTTACCGCCACACATCAGTGGCCTGTCACCCAACACTGACCGTGGCCTGTCACCCATCACTGACCGTGGCCTGTCGCCCATCACTTACCATGGCCAGTCACCCATTAGTGACCACTGCCAGTCACCCATCAGTGACCGTGACCAGTCACCCATCAGTGACCACCGCCAGACACCCGTCACCCATCAGTGACCACCGGCAGTCACCGTCACGCATTAGTGATCACCGCCAGACACCGGTCACCCATCAGTGACCACCGCCAGACACACGGCACCCATCAGTGACCACCGCCAGTCACCCATCAGTGACCACCACCAGTCACCCATCACCCATCAGTGACCACTACCAGACACCCGACACCCATCAGTGACCACCGCCAGTCACCCATCACCTATCAGTGACCACTGCCAGTCACCCATCAGTGACCTCCACCAGTCACCCATCAGTGACCACCACCAGACACCCATCACCCATCAGTGACCACCACCAGCCACCCGTTACCCATCAGTGACCACCGCCAGTCACCCATCAGTGACAACCACCAGTCACCCGTCACCCATCAGTGACCACTGTCAGTCACCTATCACCCATCAGTGACCACTGCCAGACACCAGTCACCCATCAGTGACCACCGCCAGTCACCCATCACCCATCAGTGACCACCGCCAGTCACCTGTCAGTGACCGTCACACCCATGAGTAAACATCATCTGTAAAAGTCTCACACATTTGGCATCGCCATACTCAGGAGGTGTAGCAGAATGTGAACCGTTCAAAAGACTCATTATGCCTCAATGATTATTCGTTGGGGTGTTTGCTTTCCAGAATGGGGTCATTTTGTGGGCAATTCCATTGTCCTGGTGTTCCAAGGCCTTCAAAAATGTGATAGGTCGTCATGACAGATGTGTAATTTATGTCCCTAGAATACCTGACGGCGCTCCCTGCATGTTGGGCCTCTGTATGTGGCCAGGCTGTGAAAAAATCTCAGACATGTGATATCGCCATACTCAGGAGGAGTAGTAGAATGTGTTTTGGGGTGTAATCTGTGGTATGCGTATGCTGTGTGTGAGAAATAACCTGTTACAATGACAGTTTTGTGAAAAAAAAAAAAAAAAAATCTTCATTTTGCAAAGAATTGTGGGAAACAAACTACAACTTCAAAAAATTCACCATGCCTCTTACTAAATACCTTGGAATGTCTACTTTCCAAAAAGGGGTCATTTGGGGGGTATTTGTACTTTCCTGGCTTGTAAAGCCTCGTACACACGGTTCGACGATCGCATACAACAGGTCGTACTCACGACCGTTGTATGCGATATTGATCGTTCGTATGAGCGATTTGAACAGTCGAACATACGGCGGTTGTACAAGGGAGTTGTATGAGCAGACTAGAAAACTTGGTCGTACCAACAAGCTCTCATACGACCGTTGTATCGTGTGTACAGAGCAGTTGGTACAACAAGTTGTATTGTGCAAAATACGTATGCTCAGAAGTCAGGAATGGCCGGATGCTAATTACATGCACCTGAACGTTCTTTCTGTGCTCGTACGATCGTGTAGTGCAGTCAGTATGCTACATACAACAGCCAACATACGATTCGACACAGTCGTACATGCGATCGTCGAACCGTGTGTACGGGGCTTTAAATCTCGTACACACGGTTCGACGGTCGAACATACGATCGCGTCGAATCGTATGTTGGCTGTTGTATGTAGCATACTGACTGCACTACACGATCGTATGGCCGGGGAAAGAATGTTCAGGTGATTGTAATTAGCATCCAGCCATTCCTGACTTTGGGCATGCGTGTTTTGCACAATACAACTTTGTTTTACCAACTGCTCTGTACACACGATACAACGGTCGTATGAGAGCTTGTTGGTACGACCAAGCTTTCTAGTCTGCTCATACAACTCCCTTGTACGACCGTCGTATGTTCGACCGTTCAAATCGCCCATACGAACGATCGCTATCGCATACAACGGTCGTGAGTACGACCTGTTGTATGCGATCGTCGAACCGTGTGTACGGGGCATTAGAGTCTCAGGAAATGAGATAGGCCGTCAGTGCATCAGGTGTGATCAATTTTCAGTGATTGGCACCATAGCTTGTAGACTCTATAACTTTCACACAGACCAAATAATATACACTAATTTGGGTTATTTTTTACCAAAGATAGGTAGCAGTATAAGTTTTGGCCAAAATTTACAAAGAAAAATTACTAATTTGCAAAATTTTATGACAGAAACAAAGAAAAAGGCATTTTTTCACAAATTTTTCAATCTTTTTTTATTTATACCACAAAAAATAAGAAAACCCTAGTGGTGATTAAATACCACCAAAAGAAAGCTCTATTTGCGTGAAAAAAAGGACGCAAATTTCATATGGGTACAGTGCTGCATGACTGAGTAATTGTCATTCAAAGTGTGATAGCGCTGAAAGCTGAAAAATGGCCTGGACAGGAAGAGGGTTTTCGTGCCCAGTACTGAGGTGGTTAAACAGTTACAGCAATTGTTTCTTTGTTCCTTTTGGGATAAAGGTTTTATATAAATTAATAAAAGATGATCATTGCAAGCACTGTCATTGTTAAATGGCTGGTCCCAAGCCTCTAACTGACACTTTTGCTGGACGGTATTATTTGTTGGTTGTTAAGCCACTATATGCACTCTTCACCATCTGCTCTGTTTAATTATGTAAGGTGCTCCTGTTTCTGTGCTTTGTAAAGCAGCTATATACCTGATTTGCAAGCGCTGATCGGCGATCATGTGACCCGCCATCTCTCTCCTCTCTCGGCCTGACAGCTGCAGCAAGCAGCGCCTCAGGAGGAGAGGATGAGAGAGAGGGCCCCATCCGCTGCAGCTGTCAGGCCAAAAGAGGAGAGAGATGGAGGGTCACATGATTGCCGATCAGCGCTTGCAAATCAGGTATATATCTGCTTATTCTTACAAAGCACAGACACAGGAGCACCTTATATAATTAAACAGAGCAGATGGTGAAAAAAAGTAACTGTAATTTGAGTGGGGGGGCTCGGACACAGAGCTGACAGGCAGGGAGAGGAGGGGGGAGGAGGACAGAGGAGCACAGAGGAGAGAGAGAGCGGATGACGGAGGCACGTAACTGACCACAGTGTCAGGGCTCATCAGCCATGATATACTGTGGTCAGGTTGCAAAGGGGAGGGTAGAAACTGGCAGGATCAGCCAGGTTTTTTAGGTGTTACAGGGGGCCAAATTTCACAGCACAAGCACTGTGCTGTATAACATGCTTTAGAGGAGCAGAATCGATATTTTTATTTTTTTAGGTTAACAAACACTTTAAAGGAAGTCGAAAAATAACAGAATTACTGGCAAGATCAGAGGTGAAAATAAAGGACGTAAAAGTAAAAAGAAAAAAATGCAAGCTAGTGCAGCCATCATATATTAAGTGAAACCAAAGCCGAAAAATAAAACACTGTGAACAGGCAGGCTCTTTATTGCAAAAGAGACAGGCATTGCGTCTTCTGCAGTAAAATACATTCACCTGCCTGTTTACAGTTCCCTGTGGAATGCAGAGCTATGCACTGCCTGGGTGTCGGAATGACTGCACGCATGTGCATGCATGGAAGTGATATCTGAGCTCTACATTCAATGTCTCCCCATATATTGACAATACATATATATATATATATATATATATATATATATATATATATATATATATTATGCATACCCATTTTTCACTATCAAATACTAATATATATATATATATATACATACAAAATAGTAATAGTCTTTTGATAGAGCAAAATATATATATATATACACATACATGGGCGTCCGCAGAACTTTTTCCAGGGGGGGGGCATAATTTCAAGGTCATCCATGCTCTGCCCCTTTTTGACAATGTCATAATTACATTATCACGGTCCGAGACTGCAGACGTTGTACAGGAGATGGTCAGAAACTGCAGACATGATCCAGGAGACAGTCAGAGACTGCAGACGTTGTACAGGAGATGGTCAGAAACTGAAGACATGATCCCGGAGAATGTCAGAGACTGCAGACGTGATACAGGAGATGGTCAGAGACTGCAGACATGATCCAGGAGATGGTCAGAGACTGCAGACGTGATACAGGAGATGGTCAGAGACTGCAGACATGATACAGGAGACGGTCAGAAACTGCAGACATGGTACAGGAGACAGTCAGAGACTGCAGACATGGTACAGGAGACGGTCAGAGACTGCGGACATAGTACAGGATACGGTCAGAGACTGCGGACATAGTACAGGAGATGGTCAGAGACTGCAGACATAGTACAGGATACGGTCAGAGACTGCAGACATGGAACAGGAGACAGTCAGAGACTGCATACATAGCACAGGAGACAGTCAAAGACTGCGGACATGGTACAGGAAACGGTCAGAGACTGCATACATGGCCCAAGAGACTGTCAGAAACTGCATACATGGCTCAAGAGGATAAGGACCTAGTGGGGAACCCCTGATCTGATCCCTGATTCCAGGGGGGGCAATTGCCCCCCCTTGCCCCTACCTGCGGACGCCCATGTATATATATAAATTTTATATTCTAATATTGAAAGATGTTTCATAAAACGTTGCTGCTGCCTACCTGCACACTGCAAGAGGTAATACTGTAGGAAATAAGTCTCCTAACAGTATTACCTCAATATTGGAGTAAGGCAGACAAAGGAAAGTTCATGATTGGCTCTTCTCTGTTTCCATAGTAACCAGAAACGAAGAAGAGGCCGGAATTGATTTCGTTATGCGCATGCGCGGGATTACGGACCGGAATAAGAAGTGAGGGCGGAAATAGGGAACTAATCAAGATGCAGAAGCCCTCATCTAAAATGGCGGCGCTGAATTGGGTTACTGAGGGTAAATAAAATATCTTTTTTTACACAGTAAGTGGAGCTTTTTATTATGCAGAATAGGTTAGTTTAACTGATAACTATATATAATATGTGATTGGAGATAAAAGAAAAATGTTAGGATTGAGGATACAACCACTTTATGATGGCTTAAGACCGGCAAAAGAGAAGCAGGAGAGGTTGTTGTGGGTCTGAGGCCTCTTGCCCATCAGACCACTGGAACAAAAATATATTTTTGCCTTTAGTTCTGCATTAAGGACTGGTAAGCTGCAATATTTTACATTTTTGCTTTTGGGTTTAGATGCACTTTAAATAGCCACCTTTTTGTTTTGACTGACAGTGGGGTCTGCTCAGTGCCGGATTAAGAGCACCATGGGCCTGGTGCTAAGTTTTTTGGTGGGCCTTGTTATAGAAATGAAAACAGAAGTATTTTTTGTTAAAACAAATTAAATATTTTAAACAAACCTCTCATTCACACTGTATGCACAAGAGAACCAGCTTCACTGCAGTTGAATGAACAAGAGACAGAAGCTCCTGTCCATTCAAAAACTGAAGCATAGTAAACATGATTTACTATGCTTCAGTTGTGGATGAACAGAGTCAGTGATCCGATCACTGGAAGGAAATGACATATTTACCGGCCCCTTCCCCGCTCTCCATTCTGACACATCCCATGCAGCAGCCAGTAAGAGAAGAGGGAAGCTGGTAGCACAGCGGGAGGGCAGGGTGGTCAGGGGAGCGCATCTGATGTACAGTCAGGGTGTGAATGATGCGGTTGGGTGGGTCAATTACAAGCACCAATCTCCCTCTATGAATCTCCATGAAGCAACTGAAAGTTGTGGGAGGGAGAGGAGAAAAAGGCTTTCAGCTGTTGCATGGAGAGCTATACAAGGAGATTGGCGCTTGTAATTGCACACTCCTGCCACACCATTCTCCCCTCACTGTCAGATTCCCCCTGCTGCAGGAGGTACCTGGAGCCTCTCATGGGGTCCCCTACTGGCCTGTGCCCGAATGGTCAGTCCGCCGCTGCTGGGCCT
The DNA here is from genome assembly GCA_018402905.1 of Glandirana rugosa. Lineage (NCBI taxonomy): Eukaryota > Metazoa > Chordata > Amphibia > Anura > Ranidae > Glandirana > Glandirana rugosa. The sequence continues at coordinate 1,148,120 of BLSH010116141.1, forward strand.
ATATTAAGGTAGGGGCCTGGAGCTGCAGCTTCAATAGCCCCTCCATTAATCTGGCCTTGGGTCTGCTTGAGTGGCTAGTAGACCAATGCTCTGAAGAAGAGTACTATCTGGCCATTGGACACAAGACAGCTCTAAATTTCTCACAAGATTAACAGGTGTTGTATGTACTTATCAAAAGCAAATCACTTTCATTTGTATACTTAACAGGACAAAGGGAGCAAAAAGAGATTACTAAAAGGGTCTGGAGTGATGTGTCAGCAGTGTGCACAGCAGCAGCCGCTGCACCATAAGGGGCACAGGGACGCCACCCCCTAATCTCCATGCGTCCGACCCCTAATCTCCATGTGGGTTGCTGAACACATTGATTTCTATGAGGTCTTTTTTTTTTTAGAAGCACATAATTAGAGCCGGATGCTCGAATTGGCTTCAAAACGCTTGGACTCGGGGGAAACAGAGCACTGCGCCCCGAGCCCACACACTTGTGTGATAGTAGTGAATCGACATTTGCAATGGTCTTCCTGCTTCTCCTCCCAGCCAATCAGGAAGCAGGTCTTAAGACTGGATTGGCTGGGAGGAGAAGCAACCGAATTGGCTGGTAGGAGAAGCCAGGGAAGGCGCCAAAGCCACCCACGACCTAGATAGGGTAAGTGCGAGGCTGGCGGATGACCTGGTCTGTAGAAGCATTGGGGGGAGTGGGACTAATTTGGTGCTAGGTCTGCGAGCTGAGCACTGTCACAGGCTGGTAATGTGAGTGACTAAAGCTGGGTACACACAATCAGATTATTGGATGAATTCGTCTCCATTTTTTGTTGGATGCTAGTCTCATATCGAATCTGAAGAGGTTACTAAACATCCAAAAATTCTCGTACGACAAAATGCAATGTCAGAAGTGACGTAATGTGTTGAATAGTTTTGTATGTGTTCTTTGGTTTCTGAGCATGCGTAGTCTTACTCTAGTGATTTTTTTCGGACGAAAATCGTATGAATTAAACGAAAATTGGACGTTGTGTTCAAAACGACAAAAATTTTCGAGCCTGCACATCAGTTTTTGTCGTCTGAAAATTCAAGAATCAGCTGTTGATAGCACCATACTAACGGTCTGAAAAATCGGCAGATCATTCGTCGGACGACATTATTCTTCAGATTTTCTGATCTTGTGTATGGGCCTTAAGAAAAAGACGGAAAAGGGGGAAGGATTGTAAGAGAATTGCACACACACAACTCGGAGACTGGTGTGGGAAGGGAAAAGAAAGCCCTAGAGCTGACCAGAAGGAAGAACTCCTCTATTCAGCACATGCTGGGTGCTGCTGCTCAGACTGCTCACCACTCGATGCCACCACTTCCCCTCTTCATCAGGGTGGATTGCAGGAAAAAGAAGGGTGATGGAGCAGTGCAGGCACTCCTCTAGATAGCTTGTGGATTTATTTCACATTCCTCAGGTGTGTTTGGAGTACTAGCCGTGGAAAAGTTGTAAGGAACTTTTATTTCAACCCAATAAAGCTTTCTCTGGTGTGTGCAAAATTGTGGTGGGCTGGCTGGCTGACAGGTTTTTTTGCCCACCCCCGAAAAAATGAAGCACCAGCTGCCACTGGTATACAGAGAGTACTCTCCGTTCTGTGAGCTGGCCAACCCATGGTAAGCTTGTCACCAGTGCAATAAGCCTAACAAAACAGGGTGGCACTGATCTAGAAGGGTCTTTTGCCAGTCCTCCATCTCACCCTGGGAAGAGATACTGTGGTTGTGCTGTTTGCCTGGAGAAAGGCCCCAGCCCCCTAGAGAATATATCTCCTCTATGAGCAGACTGCATGCCTAGAGGTTATGCAGACCTGCCACTGTCACCCTGGAACAGAGGAACACCCGAACCTCCCATTTTGTAGCTGCTGCACTCAAAAAGAAGCCGCCAGATACTCACAGATAAGTTCCATCCAGTGACTACTAGCCAAGGAGTTGTAGGAGCCTTTCAAAAGATTTTGGGTATCCTACCTCAATGGTTCTCGACCCTGTCCTCAAGTACCCTAAACAGGCCATGTTTGCAGGTTTTCTTTTATCTTGCACAGGTACTTTAAATCAGAGTCAATGGCTTGGTATTTTGGACAGCTCTTTTATCTAAGAGAAATTCCCAAAATTGGGAATGTTGGGGGTACTTGAGGACAGGGTTGAGAAACACTGTCCTACCTCATTCTGTCCTTCTGTCTTACAAAGTTGAATTAAAGATTTGGAACTACATTAATGTCTGAACCTGCATTAATGCTGCAAATAAAAGTGTGATTAAAGCCCCGTACACATGGGAAGACAATGGCGTTGAATCGTATGTTGGCTGTTGTATGCAGCATACTGACTGCACTACACGATCGTACAACCGCAGAAAGAACGTTCAGGTGCATGTAATTAGCATCCGGCCGTTCCTGACTTTGGAGCATGCGTGTTTTGCACAATACAACTTTGTTGTACCAACTGCTCTGTACACACGATACAACGGTGGTATGAGAGCTTGTTGGTACGACCAAGTTTTCTAGTTTGCCCATACAACTCCCTTGTACGACCGTCGTATGTTCGACTGTTCAAATCGCGCATACGAACAATCGATTTCGCATACAACGGTCGTGAGTACGACCTGTTGTATACGATCGTCGTCCCGCGTGTACGGGGCTTTACTTGCAGGCAAGTTAGTCGTAGGGGGAAGTTAATCTAATGTTTCCAAGATCCCTTTGGGTGAAGGCATTAGAAACATATGAACATCAGGAAACTAGCTGTATACTCCAATTTAGCTGGGGCTCAGGATTCCCAATTTACCAAGTGCAGTGAAAAATGGATGTGAGTACTGCCAGGTTAGGGTCATTTTACATGACCTCTCCTTTGAAACATGCAAAAGCTACTTGAACAAACCTCTAAGCCCACAGCATGTAATAAAAATAGTATTATTAAACAGAGACATAGATTAAAAATAAACTTTTTAAAGGTTTAAAGTTGGTTTAATTGTGTAATGGTGTTGTGCATAAGGAATTGAAACCTTAAAGGGTTTATATTCAAGGGTGTCCACAGTTGACATCAGAGGCGGCTCTCTAATTAGGCAAATTAGGCGGTCGCCTGAGGCCTCACACTCACAGGGGCCTCACAACCGCCTCACAACATCAGCACCGAGATAGAGAGTACTGACACCAGCACTTTAAAGCTCTTAATTATATGCAATTTATAAAGTAAATTTTTTTATCACTTGAATTATTTTTCCCATTATGGGCGTAAGTGGGGCCTCGTGTCTAGGTTTTGCCTAAGGCCTCACAAAGCCTAGAGCCGCCTCTGGTTGACATTACACCTTATACTCCTGATTATTACTACTCATATCATGGATGGTACCTGATTTTTTCCACAGTGCAGCCCAGGCGTCGGAGACCCTCAAAGCAGGGATCTGATTCTGGGATCTCCTCATCAATCTCAAATCTTATCTCCAGTGTGCTCAGAGTTCGGTTTGTAGCGATAGCTGAGCAGAGATCATCACAGCACAGTAATGTTGTGTGACAAAAATAAAATCTTGTTGGAGAAACAGGAAATGAAAATTTCGATTTTTAGAAAGCAAGGACAATGCACTGGATACAAAAACTACACAAAAAAGATAAACGGCATCAACAGGCCTCCAGAGCTATACCTCAATCTCAATATAAATATATTTTTACATACAGCAGCTGCGTCCTGATCAAAAAAAAGTTTCACTTGGATTATATACCATTTTTAAAGTTCAATCCTCCCCAGGATGTCTTAACCTCGGCCTACAGAAGGTTTAGGCCTCATACACACGGACGTTTTTTTGACGCCGGCGTTTTCTGGCGTTTTTTGCAGCTCTCCATGTTAGTCAATGGCCCCATAAAAACGTCGGCGTTTTTGAGCTGTAGGTGGCGTCGGCGTTAGTGAGCAGAAAGTAGAACCCATGGCCATCGCGTTCTGAGGCTGTAACGTTTTGACGTTTTTTGACGCCGACGCCACAAAACGCCACCTAATATTGTACCGGCGTTTTTTGACGCCGACGTTTTTAGGTTGAAAAATAGCAGAGGGATGATTTTTTTTAAAAAACGCCTATTGACGCCGACGCTCACTAACGCTCAAAAACGCCGATGCAGAACGCCGAAAAACGTCGACTTTTTTTCCTTGATGTCGGACCCGACGTTTTGTTTATTTTTTTAGATACGCCCGTGTGTATGAGGCCTAAATCCTAAAACTCACAGATAATGACATAATTTGTAGCATAATTCCCATGACAGCTCCTGCAGGGTACAGCCTGGTTCTCTGAGTCCCTTACATTATACATTATTATGTCATTATTATGTGTCCCCAACTCCTGGGTCCCTGACCGGTAATGGTCTGAAGCTTCCTAGGAACCGGTCTGAACAGCAGGAGGCTCAATCTGTATTGGTGAATTCACATGGCAACGGAGAGCTGTCAGAGCACTTTACCGCTCTGGCAGCTGTCCATTTCCGGTAGGGGCATAGGCATGGGCAGGCGTGTGCCTGGCACATGCTAATCACTATGTGCGCTGCTGATTCCCCCTACTGCCCAGGCTTCCCTCCTTTTTGGCCCCCCTCCCTGCAGTGCTGCTGGCTTCCCTCCTCTTCTTAGCCCCCTGCCGCTGCGGGGCTATATTTAATTTTGTCCTCCGAAATTAGTATGCTCCTTTCGACAGCCAATAGACATTTTTTGCCAGACAAAAGCTGGATGTGCAGAATAGCAAACTTTTGTTGTACGACAACGCCGCGTCAGATTTTCGTTCCGTTAGTACGGTTTTCGTACGAAAAAAAATGTACGACCGAGACTATGCATGCTCAGAAAGGAAAAAAAAAGATGCAAAAATATTCAAAACATTTTGTCACTTCTGACGTTGCGTTCAGTCGAACAAAAATTTTCGAATAGTCAGTATGCTTTACAAAAATCATGGACACGCGCTTTTGACAAAAATCAGAAACGGGGTCGTACGACAATCGAACCGTGTATAAGAGGCTTAAAGCTGCATACACCCTATACAATTTTCTGTTGATTTTTTTCCTTTAGATTTACCAAAACCATATAATATGAGGTCAAATCTTGAGACCCCCATACACACTATACAACTTTTGTTGTCTGATTTCCTTTAGATTTTCCAAAACCATGTAGTCAAGTGCAAGGGCCTGTCTGATTACATACAAATTGAAACTCTTAAGGCCCGTACACATGATACAACGGTCATCCAACAGCCTGTTGGCTGATAATCTGACCGTTAGTACGCACAATCCGACAGGTGATTTCCAATTATCGTCCAACAGAAGTTGGCTGACGAGCCTAGAAAACGTTTGTCTGCCAACAAGGCGTTGGCCAATTGTTGGCTCGTGTGTACAGAAGTTGGACCAAAAAAAGTTGGAAGTACAAACACGCATGCTCGGAATCCAGGAAGTGTTCGGTCGTGTAAACCTGTGTTCCTAATTCATAAATCACAATCACCTGAAATTCCTCTTTATACGCTCGTAACACGTCACTATGCTCGCCTTGGTTGGACGATGACTTGACTCACGTCAGTACGCTGGACAAAGCCGTTGACAGTCAATTTGGACAAAAGTTGGACATTCAGTCTTCCAACAATTGGCGCGTGTGTACGAGGCTTTAAACCGTGCACGACCGCATGTCCAATTTTTTCCAAAATTGTCTGTCTGTGATTTTGTCTAGCGTGCTGACATTAGTAAAATTATTGTTCGACAAAGGCAAACGTAGTGACGTGCTACGAGCAAATAAAGAGGAAGTTCAGTTTTCGTGCGTCACCCTTTGGGCCCCTTCCACTGATTTCGGGTTAGCAGAAGTTTGGTTCAACTTTTGTTTGTCCAACTTTTGTACAGACGAGCTGTAAATCGGACGTGGCCTTGTCAGCAGACAAAAATTTTCTAGTCGGCTCATCCAGCTTTTGTTGGACGATAGATAAAAATCAGCTGTCGAATGGAGCGTACTAACAGTAAGATTATCGGATGACAGGCTGTCGTACAAAAATTTTCGGCCGATAATTGGACCGCATGTATGAGCCTTTAAGGTTTGACATCATATTATATGGTTTTGGTAAATCTGAAGACAAAAGTCTACAGAAAATCGAATAGTGTGTATGGGGCTTAAAGCCTCGTACACATGAGTGCGACGGTCGTACGACCGGATGTCCAAAATCGTATGTTGGCTGTTGTGTCTCACATACTGACATGCACTAAGCGATCGTATGACCAAGCCCAACGTGGTGACGTGTTACGAGCGTATAAAGAGGATGTTCAGGTGAATGTGATTTGTGAATTAGGAACGTAGGTTTCCCAGAACGGACACTTCTGGGTGTTACTGACTTCTGAGCATGCGTGTTTTGCACGTACAGCTTTGTTGGCCCAACTTCTCTGTACATGCGGTACAACAGCTTGTTGTACAACAAAAGTTTTCTAGTTTGCTCATCCAACCTCTGTTGTACGACTGTCGCATGTCGGCTGTTGTAATCGCGCATACCAACGGTCGGATGATCATATAACAAGCTGTTGTACAACCGTCGCGCCGTGTGTACGGCCCTTAGAGTTTCAATTTGTATGCAGTCAGGCAGGCTCTTGCACTACATGGTTTTGGTTAATCTGAAGGAGAAAATCGAAAGCCTTGTAAATGCGGTTCGATTGTTGTACGACCGCGCTTCTGATTTTTGCCAAAAGTGCGTGTCCATGATTTTGTAAAGCATTGTGACTATCCGAAAATTTTCGATCGACCGAACTCAAGGCCAGAAGTGACATAATGTTTTGAAAATTTTTGCTTTTTTTTTTTCGTTTCTGCGCATGCGTAGTCTCGGTCGTACGATTTTCGAAACGAAAATCTGATGTGGCATTGCACATTCAGCTTTTGTCTGACGAAAAATGTCAATCGGCTGTCGAAAGGAGCATATTAGCGGTAAGAAGTTCGAATGACCAGCTGTTGAACGACAATTCCCGTCCGAAATTCACACCGTGTGTACGGGCCTAAAGACCCCTTTCACACCAAGGCGCTAAAAATAGTGACTAAAAAGCACCTGAAAAACTCCCCCCAATACACCCCAGTGTGAAAGCCTGAGTGCTTTAACACTGGGGCAGTGCACTTACAGGACGGTAAAAAAAGTCCTGCAAGCCGCATCTTTGCAGCGGTGTGGGATCGGTGTATTCACCGCTCCTATACCGCCCCGCCCATTGAAAACAATGGGGCAGCTCGCCCAAAGCGCCTGAACACTGCTTCGGGAGCGCCGCAAACCGGCACTTTTAACCCCTGTTTAACCCCTTGTGGGGGTGTTAAAAACACACCGCCGCCGCCGCCTGAATAGTGGTGCAATATCGCCACTATAACGAGCGGCAAAGCATCACAAATTAGTGGTGCTTTACCGCTAACGCTCGGGCGGCCCTGGTGTGAAAGGAGCCTAAAGCCCCGTACACACAGTACCACGGTTGTACAACAATGGTTGTACAATCATCCGACCGACAGCCATCGTACAACGGTTGTACAACTGAAGTTGGATGAGCAGACTAGAAAACTTTGGTTGTACAACAAGCAGTTGTACGACCGTTGTACCGTGTGTATAGAGAAGTTGGTCCAACAAGGTTGTATGTGCAAAACAGGCATGCTCAGAAGTCAGAAACGCCCAGAAGTGTCATTCTGGGAAATCTACGTTCCCTATTCACAAATCACATGCACCTGAACTTCCTTGTTATACGCTCGTAGCACGTCACCACGTTAGGCTTGGTTGTACAATCGCTTAGTTCATATTAGTAGTATTAAGCCTCGTACACACGGGACATACGAGCGTCGCAAATCGTATGTTGGCTGTTGTATCTAGCTAACTTCGGAGCATGTGTGTTTCGCACAATACAACTTGTTGTACCAACTGCTCTGTACACACGATACAACGGTCGTATGAGCGCTTGTTGGTACGACCAAGTTTTCTAGTTTGCTCATACAACTCCCTTGTACGACCGTCGTATGTCCGGATGTTCTAATCGCGCATACGCACGATCGATATCGCATACAACAGTCGTTAGTACGACCTGTTGTATACGATCATCGTCCCGTGTGTACGAGGCTTTAGACACAACAGCCAATATCCAACTTGGTCCAAATTTGGATGTTTGGTTGTACAACCGTTGTACCCGTGTGTACGAGGCTTTAGAGTTTTCAATTTGTATGCAATCAGGCAGGCCCTAGCACTACATGGTTTTGGTAAATCTAAAGGAAATCAGGCAACAAAGTTCCATAGTGTGTATAGGGTCTTAAGCCTCATACATACGGTTCAACGACAGGTCGTACGAACGACCGTTGTATGCTAATCCAACCGTTAGTATGCATGATTAGAACAGCCGACGTACGCCGGTCGTACAACAGGAGTTGTATGAGCAAACTAGAAAACTTTGGTTGTACCAACAAGTGGTTGTATGACCATTGTATCGTGTGTACAGAGAAGTAGGTCCAACAAGTTGTACTGTGCAAAACACGCATGCTCAGAAGTCAGGAACGGCCGGACACAAATTACAGGCACCTGAACTTTCTCTTTATATGTTCATAACATGTCACTACGTTCGGCTTGGTCGTACTGCATGTCAGTATGCGAGATACAACAGCCAACATACAATTTGGTCCGTTCGGTCGTACGACCGTCGAACCGCGTGTACGAGGCTTCAGATTCTCATAGGTGCACAGACCCTACTGTAAACTGCTTAAGTGAGAGATTTATGTTGCCTGCTCCTTATGAGAATCTAATGTCTGATGAGCTGAGGTTGTGATACTAGCTCTGGGGAGCCGCTGCAAATACAGATCATTAGCACAGTGAAAACATTATAAGTGATTGGCAAGTGGCTGCTAGTATCTGAAGGTAGGCTACAGCAACACTCAACCCCCCCCCCCCCCCCCAGTTCCACAAAACTGTTCCCTGGTGCCAAAAAGGTTGGGGACTGCTGATTTATGGTATAGTTCTCACCTCAGCTCCTGCAAGGTACAGTCTGGATGTTTGAGTCCCTCACAGATACATTTTATTCCAGAGTCCTCTAGAAAGTTCATTGATAAATCCAATTTGGTGAGAGATTGATTTGCAATAAGAACAGATCTGAGGTCATTACAGCTCATGGGAGTCAAACCACAACGTTGGAGGCTGCAGAGAAAAAAAAGAAGAACTTATGTGAAGAACTTATATATTTTTACAGATATATATTTAATTTTAAATTGAATGTGAAGGATGTTCCTGCTCTCGAGAGCAAATCAGATTGAAGCGATTGTAATCTTCTTTGTACTTTTTAATTTAGCCATTTCTCTTTCAGAGTTCCAGACTTGATTAACCACTTGCCGACCGTGTAACGTAGTTACACTGCCGCAAGTGGCACTCATTGTTCTGGGAGGATGTTATAACATGTCCTCCCAGAATCGCGCTCCCGCGCGCCCCCTGGGGCGCGCACCTGGGAGCATCCGTGCTCACCCATCCGTCACCCATACATCCGTGCTCACCCATCGGTGCTCACCCATCCATCACCCATACATCCGTGCTCACCCATCGGTGCTCACCCATCCATCACCCATGCATCCGTGCTCACCCATCCGTGCTCACCCATCCGTCACCCATGCATCCGTGCCCACCCATCTGTCACCCATGCATCTGTGCTCACCCATCCGTCACCCATGCATCTGTGCTCACCCATCCGTCACCCATGCATCTGTGCTCACCCATCCATCACCCATGCATCCATGCTCACCCATCCGTGCTCACCCATCCGTACCCACTGCCCACTCATGCCTACCCACTCGTACCTACCCACCCGTACCTACGTACCCA
>BLSH010116141.1:1160386-1173280 GCA_018402905.1 Glandirana rugosa
GACTGCTGGATAGAGTAAAGAACTCCAAGATTGTTCTGTCTTTTCATGTTTATGGGGGGTTTAATGGGGAAAAACCTTTCATCTGTCAGGTCGAATAAATCATTCTCCGTACCGTTCAAAAAACTTCAACAGTAAAAAAGGGTGTTAAGAAACGTTTTACTTCTAAAAAAAAAAGTCAAAAAAAAAAGTGTTTTAACAGTATAATTGTCCAATAAAGAGTGTTAATATGACAATTTTGTGAAAAAAAAAACTGAAAAAAAAAATCTTCATTTTGCAAAGAATTGTGGGAAAAAATGACAACTTCAAAAAACTTGCCATGCCTCTTACTAAATAAGCTGGACTGTCTACTTTCCAAAAAGGGGTAATTTGGGGGGTATTTGTACTTTTCTGTCTTGTTAGAACCTCAAGAAATGAGATAGGTCGTCAGTGCATCAGGTGTGATCAATATTCAGTGATTGGCACCATAGATTGTAGACTCTATAACTTTCACAAAGACCAAATAATATACACTAATTTGGGTTATTTTTACCAAAGATATATAGCAGTATAAATTTTGGCCAAAATTTATGAAGAAAAGTTGCTAATTTGCAAAATGTTATAACAGAAATAAAGAAAAATGCATTTTTTTACAAAATTTTCGCTATTTTTCCATTTATTGCTCAAAAAATAAACAACCCAATGGTGATTAAATACCACCAAAAGAAAGCTCTGTTTGTGGGAAAAAAAGGACGAAAATTTCATATGGGTACAATGTCGCATGAGTGAGTAATTGTCATTCAAAATGTGAGAGTACTGAAAGCTGAAAATTGGTCTGGTTAGGAAGGGGGTTTAAGTGCCCAGTGGTCAAGTGGTTAAGTATTTCTCCATCGCTAAACAATGAACAAACTTTATTTAAAACTATCAGGCTCCATTTACACAAGACGCTATTTCAACCTCCTTGGAACCATTTTTTTTTTTTTTACAGCTAGAAGCCGGCATCTAAAACTGACGTTTTGCCGCATCTTGCATGCCACGCTTAGCGGCGTTTTGCCGCGTTCGCGTCTAGGAGCGTTTTAAAAAAAAAACGTTTTTTTAATGGGAACACCTGTAAACAAAATGGTCCTAGTCACGAGTTACCGTGTTTACAAGCTGTTTGGCACTTCAAATGCCTCTGAACTGGCGTCTGAACCCATTTTTTTGCATTCCAAAAAAAGTCTTTAAACTTAACTGCCTGGTAACGACCTTAAACAACCCTGTGTAATGCTTCGTACACACGGGTCAATGATCGTATACAACAGATCATACAAACGACCATTGTATGCTAAATCGACCGTTAGTACACGCGATTAGAACAGCCGATGTACGATGGTCGTACAACAGAAGTTGTATGAGCAGACTAGAAAACTTGATAATACCAACAAGCGGTCCTACGACTGTTGTATCGTGTGTTGGTCCAACAAGTTGTATTGTGCAAAACACGCATGCTCAGAAGTCAGGAACGGCCGGATGCTAATTACATGCACCTGAATTTTCTCTTTATACGTTCATAACACGTCACTATGTTCGGCTTGGTTGTACGATCATGTAGTGCATGTCAGTATGCTAGATACAACAGCCAACATATGATTTGGTCCGTTCGGTCGTACGACCGTCGAACCGTGTGTACGAGGCTTAAATGTACTGATAAGATAACAGAGGAGAGTTCAGGGGCAGCTGAAAAAAAAACGCCCTAATGCCTCAAAACGTCCGTTTACAAGCAGCAGTGTAAAAGAGGCCTCAAAGTTGTAATGGAACGGTCTCTATTATTATAATATAATTAGAGCGATCGAGTTCTCGCACAAGTCTCGCGTTACGAAAGGAACCAATGAATGACAGACTGACAGAGATTGCGTTTTTTATATGTTACTTTTTTAACTTTTGCTAAATTGATTTACCATTACATTTTTCGATATGTTCAAGGTTTCAAAATGCTAGCAATTTTAAATATTTTTAAAAACTCCAGCGTGAGAATCACTGGTATAGGGAGACTCAGTTGTTTGAAACCTAGTGGAATTTTACTATACAGTACTGCAAAGTATGAGATAGTTTAGCTTATGGTGTCATTCTCACATTAGCTTCTGCAGGTTAGAACCTGGATCTCTAAATCCCTCACACAGAAAGGTTTTTTTTTCACTGCAAACTGTTATATAATTCATAATACAATTATAGTATAATTCTCACATCAGTTCCTTCAAGGTACAGTCTGGGTGTCTGATTCCCTCACAGATAAGTTGTATTCCAGAGTCTTTTAGAAAGTTTGCTGATAAATTCAGTTTGGTGAGAGATCGATTTGCAATAAGGACAGATCGGAGGTCATTACAGCTTAAGGGAGTCGCGCCACAACCATAGATGCTGCAGAAAAAAATACACATTCATGAATTGTGTCAAACAGCTTTCTGAGTATAGTGTTTTTTTTACTATAGTGTCCTGCAAATTATTATATAATTTAGTTTATAGTGTAATTCTCACTTCAAATCCTGTAGGGTACAGCCTGGATCTCTGAGTCCCTCACACAGACGTTTAATCCCAGAGTCCTTTAAACTGCTGCTTGATAAATCCAGACTGGTGAGAGATCGGTTTGTCACAAGAAGAGACTGGAGGTCATCACAGCAAAAATGAGTGAAATGACAGTCCTGGATACTGCAGAGGCAAAACAAATGTAGTTAACTATACTTCAAAAGATTAAAATCAGTTATTATAAATTATTATATCAATTACTGGGTAATCCCAGCTCAGGTTTGTTTGAGAACATATTGGAAGTCGGTCGTCAAAAAGAAGTTTTATTCCAGAGTCCTGCTGATAAATATACACATTATAGTGTAATTTTCACCCCAGCTATTGTAGGGTTCAGCCCAGATGTCTGAGCCACTAACAAAACTGCATTTCATTATTTCATTTAGTATGATTCTCACCTAAGCATCTGCAGGGTACAGCCTGAATGTCTGAGACCATCACAAAGAAGTATTACTCCAGGATCCTCTAGAAAGTTAAATGATAAATTCAGTCTGGTGAGAGATCGATTTGCCATAAAGACGGATCTGAAGTCATCACAGCCCAAGGAAGTCACACCACAACCATAGATGCTGCAGAGAAAACAAAACACACATGCATTGCTATACTGAGCGAGATATCAGTACGTGTGTCACACCTTTTCCTCAAACTCAATCTGTTGAAAACTGAGTTTGTAATATTTCCTTCTCCCCAATCCCCTCCCCCCCCCACCTTATGACTTTATCTTTGAAATTAATAGCACAATTATTGGTCCCTCCTCCACACACGCCAGGTTGCTAGGTGTAATGCTAGATCCTAATCCACTGACCTCTCCTTTGGGCCCCACATCCAATCACTAGCTAAATCCTCCTTAAAGCAGAGTTCCACCCAAAAATGGAACTTCCGCTTTAAGCACTCCTCGCCCCCTTACATGCCACATTTGTCATGTCATTTTTTTTGGGAGGGGGGAGTGTGTCCCCAGGTTTCAGAGGGACTTCCTGTCCCTCTTCCACCTCGGGGCCGCCTAGGCGACTCCTCCTCACCTAGGCAGCCCCTCCTTCCTGGCAAACTTCTGGGACACGTCACAGGTCCCAGATGATTGCCTGGCCACTAGGAATGCGCAGCGCGACTTGCACATGCGCAGTGGGTGCCCGGCCGTGAAGCTGGGCCGGGTACCCACACTAGGAATGGCGGGGCCGTCGGGAGGATGGGGGAAACGAGCGAGGCTTCGGGAGCAGCCGTTGCTGGACCGGGAGACAGGTAAGTTACTGTTTATTAAAAGTCAGCAGCTACACTTTTTGTAGCTGCTGACTTTTAATAAACAAAAAAATTAGTGGAACTCCGCTTTAAAGTGGTTGTGAAGGCTTGATGTCCTCTACCTTCATGCACTCTATGCATGAAGGTAAAAAACTTCCTCTGTGCAGCAACTCCCCAGCCCCTTCCCCCCCAAATACTTACCTGAACCCCATCGCGATCCAGCAATGTGCACGAGAGACTCAGCTCTCCAAGGACTCTCCCTCCTCATGGGCTGAGACAGCAATGGGAGTCATTGGCTCCTGTTGCTGTCAATCACACCCAGTGAGCAAATGAGCAGAGAGAAAGGGCAGGGCTAAGGTGCAGCTCTGTGTGCGAATGGACATGCAGAGCTGAGGCATAGGAGCACGGGTGGCATGAGTGCCCCCATTGCAAGCTGCTCGCTCTAGGGGCACTGGACAAAATGGAGGGGCCAGGAGTGGGGGACATGAGAAAAAGAAGATTAGGGCTGCTCTGTGCAAAAGCATTGCACAGAGAAGGTAAGTATGACATGTTGGTTATTTTAAAAATAAAAAATAAAGCCTTTAATATCACTTTAACCTTCATGACATTTCCAGAATGTGCACCTTAAATAATGACAACACAAAACCACATTTTTCCTTGATTATCTCTCATTTAGACTATTGCAACTCTGTTCTCATTGGCCTACCTTTATACAGCCTATCCCCCTTTCAGTCTATCATGAACACAAACCTTAACCAGTTCCACACTGCCTACCGTATATTTACGGCGGCAGTGTGGACGCTGGCGGCGAATCGCCGTAAAAAGATGGCGATCTGCGAATGCCCGCTAGGGGGGGCGCGCGCGTGTGCCTGCCGCACTCCTGAGGATGAGCGGCCACAGGCAAAGAACGGGGAACCGCCGATGTAAACAAGGCGGTTCCCCATTCTAACAGTGAGGGCATGGCAGATTTACTGATCCCTGTCACTGGGATAAGTTAGATCTCTCATGCCTATGGTAGCCCAACCCCCCCACAGTAAGAACACACCCAGGGAACACAGTTAACCACTAGATCCCCCCCTGCAGGTTAACCCCTTCACTGCCAATGACATTACAGTAATCAGTAGACATTTAAATTTCTGATCGCTGCATAAATGTCCCAAAAAAGTGTCAAAAATGTCCGACATGTCCGCTGCAATATCGGAGTACCGCTAAAAATCGCAGATCGCCGCCATTAATAGTAAAAAATATAAAAACCCTAGAATCGCCGATTGCGATTTTTTTTATCACAAATATGAGGAAGAATATAAATCGGCCAAAACCGGTTAAAAAAAAAATGTCTTTTTATATATTTTTTTGGATTTGAATTTTAGCAAAAAGTAAGAAATTTGGGTTTTTTTGCAAAATGGTTGCTCTTCTTTTGTTTATAGCGGCGATCAGAAATGACGCAGAGGTGATCACATACCACCAAAAGATAGCTCTATTTGTGGGGAAAAAAGGACGCAAATTTAGTTTGGGTACAACGTCACACAACCGCGCAATTGTCAGTTAAAGCGACGCAGTGCCGAATTGCAAAAAGTGCTCTGGTCCTAAACTGGGAAATTCTTCCGGAGGTGAAGTGGTTAAACAACTTACTAACCAATCTGTGACTGCTACCCTTCTCTGCCAGTCCCTCCACTAGCTTCCACTACTAGCCCAATGTATAAAATTCAAAATACTAACCACAACATACAGAACCATCCAGAACACTGTCCCCAAACCACATCACCAACCTTTTCTCGAGATATTGCCCAAATAGTCCTCTCCGTGCCTCCTAAGACATCTAGCTCCCTTGTTACCTCCTCCCATGCTTGCCTCCAGAACCTCTCCCATCTTCTGGAACTCCCTACCCCAGTATGGTAGGCGATCTTTAGGTGATCCTTAAAGCAGAACTCCGGGAAAAAAAACTTTCTTCCATGTTCTTGTTGATGATCTCCTACCTTCACCAACTATGCCATCCATCCTCTGCTGAGCTTTGTACTTCCTCTGTAGTAGCCTGCTGAAGTTGCTGAAAAAACATTATTCCCCTGGGACATCCTGTTTGTAAGACCGCTGGGCTCTCTCCATGCTGTCCTAGCTGCAGCGGTCTGACACGCCCACCTGTAGTTCTGTAGCGAGGCAGGGAGGAGATATAAGTGGGAGTGGAGGAGGTTTCCCCAGCCCCCGGTCTGTGCCGCCCATGGAGGAGACGTCCTCCTCCTCTTTCCTCCTCCACTGCTCCCTGCCAGTCACTGCCCCCTCCCCCTGCCGCCGACACCCACTATCTCGGTGTAGAGCGGTATCCTTATCAGAAATCATCGGATGACACAGCGGGGATCTCGGGCTGTGACAGTATTGTATGCGAATCACCAATCAGTGTAATGTCCCGCCCATCGGCATTGTGATTAACAGCGCACTTATCCAATGCCGGCAGGAGGCGGGACATTACACTGATTGGTGATTCGCATACAATACTGTCACAGCCCAAGATCCCCGCTGTGTCATCCGATGATTTCTGATAAGGATACCGCTTTACACAGGTGGTGACATGCAGACATGGCTACACAGGTGGTGACATGCAGACATGGTACACAGGTGGTCACTGCAGACATGGTACACAGGTGGTCACTGCATACATGGTACACAGGTGGTGACATGCAGACATGGCACAAAGGTGGTCACTGCATACATGGTACACAGGTGGTGACATGCAGACATGGTACACAAGTGGTGACATGCAGACATGGTACACAAGTGGTGACATGCAGACATGGCACAAAGGTGGTCACTGCATACATGGTACACAAGTGGTGACATGCAGACATGGTACACAAGTGGTGACATGCAGACATGGTACACAGGTGGTGACATGCAGACATGGTACACAGGTGGTCACGGCAGACATGGTACACAGGTGGTCACGGCAGACATGGTACACAGGTGGTCACGGCAGACATGGTACACAGGTGGTCACTGCATACATGGTACACAGGTGGTCACTGCATACATGGTACACAGGTGGTCATGGCTGACATGGTACACAGGTGGGAACTGCATACATGGTACACAGGTGGTCACGGCTGACATGGTACACGGGTGGTCACTGCATACATGGTACACAGGTGGTCATGGCTGACATGTTACACAGGTGGTCACGGCTGACATGGTACACAGGTGGTCACTGCAGACATGGTACACAGGTGGTCACTGCATACATGGTACACAGGTGGTCACGGCTGACATGGTACACAGGTGGTCATGGCTGACATGGTACACAGGTGGTCACTGCTGACATGGTAAACAAGTGGTCACTGCTGACTTGGTAAACAGGTGGTCACTGCTGACATGGTAAACAGGTGGTCACTGCTGACATGGTAAACAAGTGGTCACTGCTGACATGGTACACAGGTGGTCACAGCTGACATGGTACAAAGGTGGTCACAGCTGACATGGTACACAGGTGGTCACTGCTGACATGGTAAACAGGTGGTCACGGCTGACATGGTACACAGGTGGTCACTGCTGACATATATGTGATGTAATCATTCTTCTAACAGAGATAACATTGAAGACTACATGGTGCAGCATTTAAACGAGAGAGACCACTTCCTGTCAATTAGATTGGACATATCTCTTCAATGGTAAAGAATTTCACAAATCTAATAACTGTTTAGTGTTCAGTGTAGGGAGGTGTACTAATGGGGGATTTTTTGAAAATCACGGAGTTCTGCTTTAAACTCATTTATTCAAAGAAGCCTACCCCACCTCCACCTAAAAACTATTCTTCAGCCCCACCATCAGATCATCTCCCATAGCAATTACCTTTTGTACCACCTCCCCCTTCCCCTATAGTAAAAGCTCCATGAGCAGGGCCCCCCTATTCCTTCTGTATTGGGCTGTATAGTAATTGTAAACGAAAAATATGCATATGTACAGAACTTCTGTGCATATCACAGCTGCGTACAACAAAACTCATTAGCCAAACCACATCACATAAATACAATTACATAAGAATAAATCAAATGCATAAAAAACAACGGTCCATTTAAGATAACAATGCAGATGTAACATAGTTCAAGTGAATCAATTTTCAAGTAGAGCTGCAGTGACCTCTGAGGACTGGGAAAAAACAAAACCAGGAGGGCGCAGCTAAGGGCTCTTTCACACGGACGGATGGTTCGACCCGAACGGACGCTCCATTGTTCTCTATGGAGCAACGGATGTCAGCGGTGACATGTCCGCTGACACCCGATCCACTCCGATCCGACAAAAACATTTTCCATCCGTCTGGCGGATCGGATGAACACGGACAGACGGTCCGTGTTCATCCGATCCTCCATAGAGGAGAATGGAGCTGTGACAGGTCAGTCTCTGCACGGAGTGCAGACGGTCCTGTCATCCGCCGGCTTAGCAGGGGATCAACGGATGGATCCCCGCTGAGCCCGTCAAAATAGACTCCGCTAGTGAAAGGGGCCTTAGCGTAATATAAACTGCTTTTTTTTTTTTTAAATAAAAAAGGATAAACACTGGCCACTCATAAAGCCTTAGTAAATAGAGTGCATGTCAAAACCAGATGCTATTTCAGTGCACCAAGCCAAGCACAGTGAAGATGAAGGCAGCCGGCATCCAGCACAACTTTGTAGCAACCTGTTTGATTGCTTTTGGTTCCACTCGAAGCAGAGGTGAAAGCATATCCCTGTGTCCCAGAACATAGGGTGCAGGCTTCTCCTAATACCAATCCAATACCAATCCAAGGGGTTATTAAATGTAAAGGGGAAAGGATCGCTGCTACTCCTGACCAGCCCAGGTGAACAAAGAATAGGCATGTTTAACCACTTGCCGACCGCCAACCGCAGGTTGACAGCAACAAGGTGGTTCGATATCGCAAACCGCCATCATATGACGACGGCTGCGAGATCGTGCACTGTGAGCGCGCTCACTGTGTCTGGGGGGGGGGGCCAGGGAGCGGGTGCGGCGGACTCGCTCTCCGCTGGCTACCCGCGATGCCCCCCCCCTCTATATGGAAGCTGTGATCACTCCCCTTCCCCTGCTAGGGCAGCCCACACACAGTAAGAACACGCCCAGGGAACACAGTTAACCCTTAGAGCGCCCCCCAGGTTAACCCTTTCACTACCAATGGCATTTACACAGTAATTTTTTTTTTTTTAAAGTATGTTTTTATTAATTTTTGACAAAGTATAATTACAATAGTTACATTAGTCGTAAAAACACATGGCAAGGAGATATACAGATTACAACCAAACCAGGGCCGAACATGGCCAACAACATATCTCACAGTAATAGTCTGCCATCCCCTTTGTAAAAGGGGGGCGGTTAGAGGAGTTTAAATTTACACAGTAATTAGTGCATTTTTATAGCACTGATCGCTGTATAAATGCCAATGGTCCCAGTGTCAAAATGGTTCGACATGTCCGCCCCAATATCGCAGTATCGCTAAAAATCGCATATCTCCGCCATTGCTAGTAAAAAAAATAAAAAAATAAAAACCTCAAAAATGAATTCTCATCATCCGTAAACGCGGCAACTTTTGCGCAAACCAATTAATAAACGCCGATTGTGATTTTTTTTTTATCACAAATATGAGGAAGAATATAAAATCGGCCAGAACCATTGAAAAAAAATTTTTTTAATATTTTTTTTGCATTTGTATTTTAGCAAAAAGCAATAAATTTGGGTTTTTTTGCAAAATTGTCTTCTTTTGTTTATAGCGACGATCAGAAATGACGCAGAGGCGATCAAATACCACCAAAAGAAAGCTCTATTTGTGGGAAAAAAAGGATGCAAATTTTGTTTGGGTACAACGTCGCACGACCGCGCAATTGTCAGTTAAAGCGACGCAGTGCCAAATCGCAAAAAGTGCTCTGGTCCTAAAGTGTGAAATCCTTCCGGGGCTGAAGTGGTTAATTTGTTTCAGTCCGATTCTATTCAATTTTTTTGTTATTCTGAGATTCAGATGTATCCGAATCTCCGAATGAAATTAACTAATTTAGTTGAAATTCATTTCATTTTGTTTAGTATATTTGTTTTCTAACACATTCCAAATTTTCAGAGCGATTCAAATTGGTCGAAAAATGGACGACCAATTTGAATTCTGTGTGAAGAATAGCTGGTTGTTATGGAGCGGGCCGGGAAGCTGGCCGCCGCGTCCTTAACAACCAATTCAATTTTTTTACTTATATAAAATGTAGCTTATAGTGTAATTCTTACCTCAGCTCCTGTAGGGTACAGCCTGGAACTTTGAGTCCCTCACACAGACGTTTAATTCCAGAGTCACTCAATTTATTCATAAATAAATCCAGACTGATGAGAGATCGGTTTGTGGTTAGAAGAGAGCGGAGGTAATCACAGCAGGAAGGAGTCAAATCACAGTAACAGAATCTGCAGAGGCAAAACATTTACAGAGTAATCTCAGCTCAGCTCTGCCTGGGTACAAAGGAGTTTTATTCAGAATCCTGCAGTTTAGTATACACATTATAGAACAATCTAGAGCTCAGCTCCGGCAGGGTACAGTCTGGATGTCGGAGACTACAGTTGGGCCAAACACCCCCCTGTTTGGTTCGCACCAGAACTCCTAAAAAGAGGAAAAGTTTGGCCCGAAATGCAAAAACCACTGAAGTCTATAGGAGCTGAACATGAAAAATTAAAAGTCACTTTGAAGGCTTATATGCAAGTTATTGGCCATAAAAAAGGGTATAGGGGCCCGGGTACTGCCCTGGGGGACATGTATCAATGCACATTTTTAAAAAAAAACCTATTGTTTTTAAAGGAGCAGTTTTAACCGGTTCCCCACCACGCGCCGTCTTTTTACGGCGGCAGTGGGGGAGCCCTGCGCGAATCGCCGTAAATAAACGGCGATTTGCTTTTGGCCACCAGGGGGCGCGCGCGCGCACCCGCCGCACTCCTGAGGAGTGTGCCCGCGGCTTGGGCGGACCCGATGTCCGCCGGCGAGCCGCGATGAGCGGCTACAGGGAAAAGAACGGGGAACCGCCGATGTAAACACGGCGGTTCCCCACCCTGTCAGTGGGGCATGAGAGATCTACTGATCCCTGTCACTGGCATCACTTAGATCTCTCATGCCCATGTTAGCCCAACCCCCCCACAGTAAGAACACTCCCAGGGAACACAGTTAACCCCTAGCTCTTCCCCCCCCAGGTTAACCCCTTCACTGCCAATGACATTTATACAGTAATCAGTGGACATTTAAATTTCTGATCGCTGAATAAATGTCATTGGTCCCAAAAAAAGTGTCAAAAATGTCCGACATGTCCGCCCCAATATCGCAGTACCGCTAAAAATCGCAGATCGCCGCCATTACTAGTAAAAAATAAAAAAAAAATAAAAACCCCAGAAATGAATTCTCATCATCCGTAAACGCGGCCACTTTTGCGCAAACCAATCAATAAACGCCGATTGCAATTTTTTTTATCGCAAATATGAGGAAGAATATAAATCGGCCAAAAACGGTGAAAAAAATGTTTTTTTATATTTTTTTTTGGATTTGTATTTTAGTAAGAAATTTGGGTTTTTTTGCAAAATGGTGGCTCTTCTTTTGTTTATAGCGGCGATAAGAAATGACGCAGAGGCGATCAAATACCACCAAAAGAAAGCTCTATTTGTGGGGAAAAAAGGACGCAAATTTTGTTTGGGTGCAACGTCGCACGACCGCGCAATTTTCAGTTAAAGCAACGCAGCGCCGAATCGCAAAAAGTGCTCTGGTCCTAAAGCTGGAAAACCTTCCGGGGCTGAAGTGGTTAATGATGCCTAAAATGAAACAATAGAAATGAAAAATGTATTTAAATATAGTGCCTGGGGCGTCCCTTTAGTCTTCCTGTGAAGTGGCGCATCTGTAGCATTTATAGAACCTGCTGTGGTAAAAATGACATTTCTAAAGAAAAACAAAAAAAAGTCAAATCACACTTAATCACTTGCCGACCGCGTTGCGTACTTTTACTGCAGCAAAGTGGCTCCACTGCACAAACAGCCGTATATAAATATTGATTTGTGCACGCCGCTGCGTCTCGTGCCCGCCTCACGTTCCGTGAGTGTTGCTGCGGGTCGGGCGGACTCGATATCCGCCATCGACCCGCGATCGCCTACTACAGAGGAAGGACTGGGAAACACCGATATAAACACGGCGGTTCCCCATTCTGTCAGGCGGCATGACAGTGATCTACTGATCCCTGTATTCTGGATCAGTTAGATCTGTCATGTCCCTGCCAGCCCAGCCCACACAGTTAGAAAACAGTGAGAGAACACATTTAACCCCTTAATTGCCCCCTACAGCTTAACCCCTTCCCTGCCAGTGACATTTACACAGTAACGAGTAGCTATTTTCAGCTCTGATCTCTGTATAAATGTCAATGGTCCCAAGAAAGTGTCAAAAGTGTCCAATATGTTCGCCGCAATATCGCATTCCTGATAAAAATAGCAGATTGCAGCCATTACCAGTAAAAAATGTTAATACTAAAAACACAATAAGTCAATTCTCATAGATTTTAGACGTGGCAACTTTTGCGCAAACCAATCAATAAACGCTTTTTGCGATTTTATCAAAAATATGTAGAATACATTATGGCCTAAACTGATGAATACATTTTTATATATATATATAGATCCACTTCAATACCAAGCCTGTTTCTTGAGTTCGGTGCTTACCAGTTAAAAACAACGGAAAATTTCCTATCAAATACTTACCGTAATTTTCCTTTCCTGATGGACTCCATGGCAGCATACGTCTGGGTTAACCCCGCCTCCACTCCTCCCCTATAGGACCCCACTCCCATAAATCTTTGCTCTGAGCCGGAGACCGTGTTCCGTAACTAGCCTCCTCAAGACATTGGGGTGGGACTCCTGCTGCCATGGAGTCCATCAGGAAAGGAAAATTACGGTAAGTATTTGATAGGAAATTTTCCGTTTTCCTGACAGACTCCATGGCAGCATACGTCTGGGAATTAACTAGCTATACACCCAGTGGGCGGGCAATGTCATCCCAAAGGTTTTAATTTGTATCGTCACCGACAAGACCTGCAAGCCAAAATAATCAGAGGATAAAGAAGCAGACTCTACACAACAATGAGCCATAAACGTATTGAA
>BLSH010116141.1:1186490-1204900 GCA_018402905.1 Glandirana rugosa
GAACCCGAACGATTTTTGAAATGTCCGGGTCCGGGTCCGTGCCACGGACACCCGAAAGTTCGGTACGGACCCGAACGTTACAGTCCGGGTTCGCTCAACACTACACATCACCTTTCCTAAAATTATCCTCCCCAACTCCACAAAAGCCCTACCAAGCCTTATTTATTCACCTCATGCTCTATATAGGCAATATCCTAGTGCCAACTAACCAAGATCCCTGATCACACTTCAATTAGCAAGCTCCAAATACGCAGGAATTCTACCGAAATCCTCCCAAGCTTGACCTCACCCCCACACAGAGGGTCCCTTACACACCCCTCTGAACATTCCGGCTCTCTTAATAAAATATACAACTACAGCCATTCTAGGTAAGAGCTGCTGGTCAGCATACACCTCCGGACCTAACCTCTCAACTGCCCAAACACTTCGAGGCTGTTGGATCCCCCCTACATCGTCCACATATTAGCCACAAGAACATCCCAACCCCTATACCCCCAAACATCCCACCGTGCACATATATATACGCTCCTGCTCCCCGCGCTTCCAGACGATACAAACGCTAGAACTGCTTATCGAACCCCTGTAAACCCACCTTAAGATAATAACATTCTCTTACATCTTCAACTTAACTTAAAGAACATAGTACTCCAATACTCTACATAACAATAAACTATATTACCCATCAAATACGAATGCATCAACACAGTTCAATACACAAACCTCTATCATTGAAATTACTATCAATAAATGCCAAAGGCCTAAACATACCGGAAAAAAGATCCCTCCTCTTAAGAGAATGCCATAGACTTAAAGCTGACATTATATTTATCCAAGAAACACACTTCCATGCAGAGAAAATTCCCAAACTCTCAGACAAAAAATACACAACAGTATTCCACCCCGCCAGCATCGACTCGAAAACAAAGGGAGTCTCCATACTTATCTCAAAAAACATCAATCTTCAAATCTCAGATTCCCTCAAAGATAATGCAGGACGATATTTATTCCTCAAAGGCACCTTTAACGAAAGACCCATTACACTCGCAAATTTATACGCCCCAAACAACAAACAGGTAGCTTTCTTTAGACAAACAACGGAACTCCTGTCCACATTCAAGTCAGGAATTCTTATATGTGGTGGAGACTTTAATGTCCCACTCAATCCAGCCTTAGATACATCCACAGGAACGTCAGCTATAACATACAGAGCTCTCAAACAAATTAAAATACAATTACAGACCCTAGCACTACATGACAGTTGGAGAACATTAAACCCACAAGGTAGAGACTATACATTTTATTCCCCCATACATCAAAAATACTCGAGGATAGATTATTTTTTCATCTCACAAACCGATCTCCCCCTGCTATATGACGCCTCGATAGAGACCATGTCACTTGCAGATCACCACCCAATCTCCATTTGCCTGCACTTCCCTGAACACAGCACCAGAACTAAAACCTGGAGACTCAACTCTACCATACTAAATGATCCCAATGAGACCAAATATATCTCCTCACGCTTTAAAGAATATTTTGAAATCAATTCTAAACCAGATATTCCCAATCTCACAGTGTGGGAAGCCCACAAATGCGTCATTAGGGGAGAATTCCTAAAAATAACCTCTAAAATGAAAAAAACACACCAAGCAAAAATAAACATGCTATTATCCAAGATCAACTCACTAGAATCAGCCCATAAAAGGAATCTAGCACAAGACACCCTTCAAGAACTCACTAACAATAGGAAAACACTTCTAGATGAACTTAATCTAAAAGTAAAGAGACAATATATTCTTAGACACAGAATATATTACGAGCAAGGCAACAAAAATGGCAGACTACTTGCCAAAGCAATCCAGAATAAGAAAGCCTCAGACACAATCCACCAGATCAGGGATAAACAGGGATCGCTACATACCTCTAATGAACAAATTGCCCAACAATTCGAAGAATACTACCAAACATGATACAATATACCCTCTAACCCCAAATACCCTCCTAACTCAGAATCCAGAAAACAACTCATAGAAAATTTCCTATCAAACTATGGCTTTTCCCCAATATCAACAGAAATTTCAAGAACACTTGACACCCCCATCTCTGAACAAGAAATAGAGACCGCACTTAAACAAATGAAAACAGGCAAAGCCCCTGGACCAGACGGGCTACCCCTACAATATTACAAAACATTCTCAGATGTTCTAAAACCCCAATATCTCTCAGCCTTCCGCTCATTTGAATCTGACACCTCAAAACACCCTAATTTACTGGAAGCACACATAGTAGTCATTCCCAAGGAAGATAAGGACCCAACTTTAGTCTCAAACTACCGACCCATTTCCCTCATAAATGTAGATGTAAGAATCTTTGCAAAAATCTTGGCTAATCGTTTAACTGCTTCCCGACCGCGCGCCGTCTTTTCACGGCGGCAGTCGGGGAGCTGGGGGCAAATCGCCGTAAATAAACGGCGATTCGCATTTTGGCCACCAGGGGGCGCGCACCCGCCGCACTCCCGAGGAGTGTGCCCGCGGCTCGGGCGGACCCGATGTCCGCCGGCGAGCCGCGATGAGCGGCCACAGGCAAAGAACGGGGAACCGCCGATGTAAACACGGCGGTTCCCCATTCTGACAGTGCGGGCATGGCAGATCTACTGATCCCTGTCACTGGGATCAGTTAGATCTCTCATGCCCATGTTAGCCCAATCCCCCCCCACAGTAAGAACACACCCAGGGAACACAGTTAACCCCTAGCTCTCCCCCCAGGTTAACCCCTTCACTGCCAATGACATTTACACAGTAATCAGTGGACATTTAAATTTCTGATTGCTGTATAAATGTCATTGGTCCCAAAAAAGTGTCAAAAATGTCCGACGTGTCCACCGCAATATCGCAGTACCGCTAAAAATCGCAGATCACCGCTTTTACTAGTAAAAAAGTAAACTAGTGCTCACAGTGTTGGGGGGGCCAGGGAGCGGGTAGGCCGCCGGCTACCCGCGATGCCCCCCCCCCCCGCAGTGAAAAAACAGAGGTCCGTGTATGTAAACACAGATCTCCATTCTGTTAGAGGGGGGAAGGGCGGTGATCACAGGCTTCCTGTATATGGAAGCCGTGATCACTCCACTCCCCCTGCCAGCCCAGCCCCCATACAGTTAGAACACACTGAGGGAACACATTTAACCCTTAGAGCATCCCCTCCAGGTTAACTCCTTCACTGCCAATGGCATTTACACAGTAATCAGTGCATTTTTATAGCACTGATCGCTGTATAAATGTCATTGGTCCCAAAAAAGTGTCAAAATGGTCCGACATGTCCACTGCAATATCGCAGTACCGCTAAAAATCGCAGATCGCCGCCATTACTACTTAAAAATAAAAAAAATAAAAACCCCAGAAATTATTTCTCACCATCTGTAAACGCAGCCATTTTTGCACAAACCAATCAATAAACGCCGATTGCGATTTTTTTTTATCACAAATATGAAGAATATAAATCGGCCAAAAAATGTTTTTTTATATTTTTTTTGGATTTGTATTTTAGCAAAAAGTAAGAAATTTGAGTTTTTTTGCAAAACGGTCGCTCTTCTTTTGTTTATAGCGGCGATCAGAAATGATGCAGAGGGGATCCAATACCACCAAAAGAAAGCTCTATTTGTGGGAAAAAAAGGGGCGCAAATTTTGTTTGGGTACAACGTCACACGACCGCGCAATTGTCAGTTTAAACGACGCAGCGCAGAATCGCAAAAAGTGCTCTGGTCCTAACCTGGCAAATTCTTCCGGAGGTGAAGTGGTTAATAAACATTGGCACATTTTATTGATGGACAGAACACTGGCACCAGTACTACCACAGAGACCCAGTTTTGTATATAGGAGAGCTCAGAGTTTTGGCGATAAGGTGGTCCGTAAGATCATTGACCCACCTTCCCAAATTTCCTTATGGCCGCAACGGAGGGGATTCCTGGCCTGTGGGAAATGCAAAGCATGTAGGCATACGGGAAATATAGGGAGACTACGTAAGTCATTCACATCTACCAATACAGGGAGAGAAATAACAATTGACCATTTTATCACGTGTGATACTACACATGTGGTATATATACTAACGTGTCCCTGTGGATTAATGTATGTTGGTAGGACTAAGAGGGCCTTAAAAGTAAGACTTAGGGAACACGAAGAATATCCTGAAAGGCTTCAAGGAGCACAGCGTATCTCTACATTACAGACAGGTACATTACAGAGTCCCCACCTCGCTTCAATTTTGAGGAGTAAAGAAAGTTCCACCCAATTGGAGGGGATCTAATAGGGTCAGGGAGCTTTCTAAAAAAGAGACCCGTTGGATATATTTTTTACGCACTTTGAGTCCCAGTGGTTTGAACATAAAATTAGATTTAAATTGTTTTATCAGTGATTATTAATAATCAGATGTCGTTTTTATAGATAGGTGTTTGGTTAAAATAGGAATTATCAGTGGGTGTGTATTTTGAAATCTATTCGTACTTTAACGAAAATACTCTTTGTCATAGGCGTGCACAGGGGGAGTGGCAGGTGTGCCTGAGCACACCCTAATCACTGCATGCGGTGCCAATGCCCCCTATTGCCTGAGCTTCACCTTGTGTTGCGCTCCCAGAGTAGAGAGCAGGGGAAGGGGATCGTAAATATGTCCTTTACTGGACCCCCCTTTTTTTCCTAAATGAATACAGTGAACACACTCGCTCAGTGTGTTCGTTCAAAGCTGAAACATAGTAAACTGTGTTTACTATACTTCAGTTGGTGAATGAACAGAAAGCCGCAAAATATTTAATGTAGAAGGTTATTAGCAATTGAGGGACATTCCCTTAAATACGGTTCCTGATGGCTGTGGAAGGGTTCCGTTTTTTATTATCAGATTCATTGTGATTAATTAATAGTTATGGTTTTATTTTATCCTATGATCTATTGGATTTTATTTATTTTATATGAATTACATTTAATATGATGCTTGAATTGGTAAGAGAAGGTCTAGTGGTTACATTGACCATGAATATTCATAGGGGTGCTTCAGTTATTGATAAATGAATTATATACTGAATTTGTCTGTAGTTCTGTGATCAACTCATTTTCCTACGCTATATGATGGGATTTTATTCCATATAAAATATATTATATTATGTTACTGCCAAAAGGGTTTATGGGTTAAATACCCGTAAAAAGTAGCTGATTTGGCTACCACAAGCGCATAAAGTTTTGGACTAAAAGGATCCATTTTTTAAGACAATATTGCGCTATGAGAGTTCTATGCTTTGTCTCCTGATTGGTGACTTGCCTGCGATAATACAACGGCTGAGGTCTGGATAAAGAGCACGGCTTGACATGCTGTTTGAAAGGTTATTCCTGGTCGGTAGGTATAATTATTATTTAATGTAGATGTGCTGCTGTGAAATACTATGATTTAACAGGCGTTTTTCACCTTATTTTTTCGCTATGTACATGCTGTGTGTTGGAAATATCTTATAAATGGGCAACTTTGTGTAAAAAAAAAAAAGTTTTTCATTTTTTTTCCCACATTTTCCAAAAACTTCTGTAAAAAAATGAACCGTTCAAAAGACTCATAAAATGCCTCATAGATTATACGTTGGGGTGTTTGCTTTCCAAAATGGCGTAATTTTGTGGGCATTTCCATTGTCCTGGTGCTCCAGGACCTTCAAAAGTTTAATAATGGTTGAGAAATGAGATGTGTAATTTATGCTTCTAAAATGCCTGACGGTGCAACTTCAATCTTGGGCCACTGTATGTGGTCGGGCTATGTAAAAGTCTCACACACGTGGTATCGCCATACTCAGGAGGAGTAGCAGAATGTATTTTGAGGTGTCATTTTTGCTATGTACCTGCTATGTGTTGGAAATATCTTATAAATGGACAACTTTGTGTAAAAAAAATGCGTTTTCATTTTTTATCCCCACATTTTCAAAAACGTCTGAAAAAAAATGAACTGCTAAAAAGACTCATTATGCCTCATAGATTATACATTGGGGTGTTAGCTTTCCAAAATGGGGTCATTTTGTGGGCAATTTCAGTGTCCTGATGCTCCAGGGATATTCAAATGTGTAATAGGTAGTAGACAAGTTAGATGTGTCATTTATGCTCCTAGAACACTTGATGGCGCTCCCTGCATGTTGGGCCTCTCTATGTGGTCAGGCTGTGAAAATCTCCCACACATGTGGTATTGCCATACTCAGGAGGAGTAGTAGAATGTGTTTCCGGTGTAATTTGTGGTATGCATTTGCCATTTGAGAGAAAAAATCTGTTACAATGACAGTTTTGTGAAAAAAAAATCTTAATTTTGCAAAGAATTGTGGGAAAAAATTAAACCATGAAAAAACTCACCATGTCTCTTACTAAATACCTTGGAATGTCTACTTTCCAAAAAGGGGTCATATGGGGGATATTTGTACCTTCCTGGCTTGTTAGGGTCTCATGAAATGAGATAGGCCGTCAGTACATCAGGTGTGATCAATATTCAGTGATTTGCACCATAGCTTGTAGACTCTATAACTTTCACAGAGAATAAATATTATACACTAGTTTGTGTTATTTTTACCAAAGATATATAGCAGTATACATTTTGGCCCAAATTTATGAAGAAAAATTAAATTTCTTGCAACAATTTACAGTAAAAAATTAAAAAATTTTCTTTTTTCAAATTTTCCCTATTTTTTCGCTTATATTGCAAAAAATAAAAAAAACTGCGGGGATTAAATACCACAAAAGAAAGCTCTATTTGTGAGAAAAAATTATAAAACATTTTGTTTGGATACAGTGTGGCATGACTGAGTAATTGTCACTCAAATTGTGAGAGCACTGAAAGCTGAAAATTGGTCTGGGCAGGAAGTGTTTTAAGTGCCTGGTACTGGCGGAGGGCGGTCTATGTGGACAGCTTTACCCCGGATGCCTGCATACTTAGATGTGCCTTTTTTAATCATCAACCATGCGAGTTGCTAAATGTTGGACCTTCATTAAATGTAACCACATTGCTACACTTAGAGGCGCCTCTCTTCCCTTTTATACTTTGTAGCTCCTGCTGGATTTTGCTTGTAATCCTCTTGTGGAGGCGGCCATTTGTGGATGGGCATTTTATGGCTACACAACCGATCACATTGCTACAATCTTTTTATATGAACCATAAACGGAAGGACTTATGAATAAATAGTTGTGGAACGAATCATCTGAGTTTCCATTATTTTATTTTTTTAAAATTTGCTTTGATATACCAGTGCTTTGGATTACAAACCTGTTTCTGAACGAATTATGCTCGCAATCCAAGGTTTTACTGTAATTTATAATTTAATGCTCACCTCAGCACCTTCACTGTACAGCCCGGATCTTTAAGTCCTTCACACAAAATGTTTACAGCAGACTCCTGTAGCTTGTTGTTTGATAGATCTAGACTGGTGAGTTGTTTGCTTATTCTCAAAAATGAGCTAATATGACTGCAGGAGGAGGCATTCAGCTTACAATGGTTGAACCTGTAGTGAAGAAGATGACAAGGGCAGGCACAGATCTAGAAACAGTTTTGAAAGCATTCAAGGAGGATCACAAAGCCCCATAAAATGGAAAACAACAGGTTAAATTCATGAAGAAGCCATTTGCCGACCGCAGTCTGACGGCGACAGAGTGGCTCGATATCGCAAACCGCTGTCATATAATGGCGGCTGCGATGTCTCTCACTGTGAGCGCGCGCCGCCGGAGGTGCGCGCACGTGCTCACTGTGTTTGGGGGGGGGGGCAGGGAGCGGGTAGGGCAGACTTGATCGCCGCCGGCTACCCGTGATGCCCCCCCCCCGCACTGAAAGAACGGAGGTCCGTGCATGTAAACCCGGATCTCCGTTCTGTTAGAGGGAGGGAAGGGCGGTGATCACAGGTTTCCTGTATATGGAAGCCGTGATCACTCCACTCGCCCTGCCAGCCCAGCCCCCATACAGTTAGAACACACCTAGGGAACACATTTAACCCTTAGAGCACCCCCTCCAGGTTAACCCCTTCACTGCCAATGGCATTTACACATTAATCCGTGCATTTTTATAGCACTGATCGCTGTCTAAATGCCAATGGTCCCAAAAAAGTGTCAAAATGGTCCGACATGTCCGCTGCAATATCGCAGTACCGCTAAAAATCGCAGATCGCCGCCATTACTACTAAAAAATAAAAACCCCAGAAATTAATTCTCATCTTCCGTAAACGTGGCAACTTTTGCGCAAACCAATCAATAAACGCCGATTGTGATTTTTTTTTTTTACCAAAAATATGAGGAAGACTATAAATCGGCCAAAACTGATGAATAAAAATGTTTTTTATATATATTTTTTTTTTTTTTTGGATTTGTATTTTAGCAAAAAGTAAGAAATTTGGGTTTTTTTGCAAAATTGTCGCTCTTCATCTTTTGTTTATAGCGGCGATCAGAAATGACGCAGCGATGATCAAATACCACCAAAAGAAAGCTCTATTTGTGGGAAAAAAAGGACGCAAATATAGTTTGGGTACAACGTCGCACGACCGCACAATTCTCAGTTAAAGCGACGCATCGCCGAATTGCAAAAAGTGCTCTGGTCCTTAAGTGGGAAATCCTTCCGGGGCTGAAGTGGTTAAATCTAAGAAGCAAATAAGTGAAAAACAAGAGCAAAGTGGGCAGGTGAGTAAAGAAGCTCTATCCATGGGGATGAAAAATTGGGGCTACAAGAAAGCATTGGGGAAACTACTTAAAGGGTTAGTCTACCTTTACCAAAGAGCTGCGTATGCAGGTAAGGAGCGCCTATAGATAAATATAAAGTTTGCAGCCTTGACCAAAGTTAAATAATGCCCTTTCTGAGCCTGGGTTTCCCAATGCTTAGTTGCTGGGACGTTGCCAGAACACTACCAGCTGTTTGTATGTGCTCTCTTTTACCTGGTGTACTAGTTTTGAGTAAAGCAATGCTGAAACAGAAGAGATAGTGGACCACATACATGTAGGGGTTTGAGAGCTTACTCCTGTGATGATGAAGGGGAGCAGTAGTGGCTGGGAGTGTCTTAGCAACACCCTAGCAACAGTTCAGGATGGGATGATGCCATCTCTGGGAGTTTTTGGCCAGGCTTTGGGAGTTATATAAATGGTCTGCACCTATAGCAAGGGCATTATCCAACTTTGGTCAAAGCTGAAGAGCTGTTTTTTTATCTGATGGCATCCCTTAGTTGCATAGGTAATTGTTTGTTCAAGGTGAACTAATCCTTTAACATTTCCATATCTCTGCAGAAAATGGAGATTTTCTTACGTTAATGTGCTTATTTTACTTTGTGGATAAGTCAACCAGGAAAGATCAGCAGGTACTTCAGCAAATGGAAGGAAGTCTGGAAGGTCACCAAATTGAAGCATGTCCTTTATCGGGGAAGTAACATAGTGAAAACTACAAGAAAAATAGTTATTAAAAGAGATTACATTTGTGTTCACTACCCAAAACCAGAGCAAGAATCTCTTGCACCCAAAGTAGACTTGCAAAGTGTGTCCTTGCCGTCCCCAAACTTGCTATGTTCGGATCTCCTGAATATACCTTTAGCCAATGCACCATTTCAGCAGATCAGTGATTGATTTAATTTTTCTGCCTTGAGTTCCTTGTTAAGGCCTCATACACACGGGCGTTTTGGACGCCGGCGTTTGTAGGCGTTTTTTGCAGCTCTCCATGTTATTCAATGCCCCTCTAAAAACGCAGACGTTTGTGAGCAGTAGGGGGCGCCGGCGTTAGTGAGCTGTTTCTAGAACGCAGGACCAGTGCGTTCTGAGGCTGTAGCGTTTTGGCGTTTTTTGACGCCAATCGGCAAAACACTCACTAACGCTCACTAAAGCCGGACCGGCGTTAACCGGCGTTTTTTGACGCCGGTGTTTTTAGGTTGAAAAATAGCAGAGGACTGATTTTTTTTAAAAAATGCCTATTGACGGCGACGCTCACTAACGCCGATGCAAAACGCCGGTAAAAACGCTGATTTTTTCCAAAACGTCGGACCCGGCGTTTTGCCTATTTTTTCACAGACGCCCGTGTGTATGAGGCCTAAAGGTAGAACTCTGGGTAGAAACATAACTGTGCCTTTTGCCCCTCAGACCACCCCTTTCCCCAAACAATCTTTAAAAGTATGTGCAAAGCTTTTTTGGCCATTCTTCTCCTGTGGAGAACAGGAGTGCAGTTTGTTCTGCACTCCTGTGACCCGTTTTCAGTCAACAGGGGGCTAAAGCCCCCTGTCAGCTGATGTCACTCAGCAAGTCCCTCCTCTGACAAGAACCCGACCATATGGTCAGTTTCCCCCCAGCAGCCTGGACCAGCACCAGTGATCCACTGAGAGCCTGAGCCAGCCCCTCCCGCCACCCCCACCCCACCACTCCAGTGAGTGCTGGAGGGGCAGAGCAGAGAGCCGGCCACTGACAGTCATGGCTCTCTGCTTAGAGCGGAGGGGGAGAACTGAGTGATCAGCAATGTTTGGTCGCTCAGTTCTCACTGGGGAGACGGTGGGGTACAGATGCAGCATCGGATCAATGCTGCATGCACCTAGGTGAGTATTATTGTTTATTTATTTTTTTAATTCTCAACTTCTCTTTTAGGGCTCATGCACACTGTAGCTGATAAATTACCGTTTTTGGTCATTGGGCGTTTTTTTTAACAGCCAAAAAACGCCACTTTATGTCATCCTATGTGTCCATGCACACATGGACGTTAATTGTTGTTTATCAGCTGTGGCGTTTTTGGGCTGTTATCCAATTCAGGGCGTTCAAAAGTCGTTCTTTTGACCACAAAAAACGCTAAACGCTGCTGCAAAATTACATTTTCTAAGCAGCATCTCCTGCCTGACGCCGAGAGAGCCCAGATAGCGTCCAGTGTGCACGGAGCCTAAATAACGATAATAATAATATTGTTAATAACAATGAGTACAACAATAATATAATTATTATAACAATATTATGTAACCTATTTTACAATCTTTCTAGAAGATTTTGCGATTTTTTTTTATAAATACAAAAAAAACATATATTTAAAATAATTTCTTTTTCTTTTTTTAACCACATCTTTGTAATATACAGTGGGTATAGAAAAAAGTAACCCCCTTTAAAATAATCGCATTTTGTTGCATTGAAGCCTGAAATGAAGACAAATACAGTTTTTGTTTTATCCAGCTGTATTTACCCAGTGCAACTTATAACATCCAAGTGAAAGATATAACACCAACATGTCAGAAAGAAATAAATCAAAAACAGAATCACAGAGTTGGAAAAGGGATCACCCCCCCCCCCCCCCTTGAGTCAGTATTTTGTTGAACCACCTTTTGCTTTAATTCCAGCCTTTAGTTTGTTAGGATTTGTCTCTACTAACTTTGCACATCTAAACTTTGTAATATTTGCCCACTCTTCTGGACTGCAGTCTTCCACGGTCATTTGACAGATTTTCAATGGGGTTTATCCCTGGGCTCTGACTAGGCCATGCAAGGACATTCACCTTTCTTTCCTTCAACCACTGTGTGCTCATTTTTGCTGTGTGCTTTGGGTCATTGTCATGTTGGAAGGTAAACCTTCCTCCCATTGACAGCTTTCTGGCAGAGGGCAGGAAATTTTCCTCAAGAATTTATTTTGCCCCATTTTTTCTTCTATCCTGACAAGTGCTCTAACCCCTGCTGCAGAGAAGCACCCCCATAACACAGGACTGGCCCTACCATGGGTCCCAGTGGGTCCATTGGACCCAGGCAGCACTTTGAGAGGGGCAGCAAACTGAACCACAGCCGCCTCTCCTTCTCTTCTATTTACCCAGCAAATTGACGACCAAGATTTTTTTTTCCAGCATTTTTGTCATGATGACAACTGCCCCCCAGGCCGCCTGCCCTTATACTACCCTAGCCCGCCCCTATACTGCCTTAGCCTGTCTATATACTACCCTAGCCTGTATATATACTACCCTAGCATGTCTATATACTACCCCAACCTGCCCCTATACTACCCTATCCTGTATATATACTACCCTAGCCTGTCTATATACTACCCCAGCCTGCCCCTATACTACCCTAGCCTGTCTATATACTGCCCTAGCCTGCCCCTATATTGCCCTAGCCTGTCTATATACTACCCTAGCCTGTCCATATACTACCCTAGCCTGTCCCTATACTACCCTAACCTGTCTATATACTGCCCTAGCCTGCCCCAGCCCACCACTATACTGCCCCAGCCTGCCCCTATACTGCCCTAGCTCGCTCCTTGGAATTGAACATAATGGTATGTCATATCATTTTGCATACAGACAAGGTGCTGTTGCATGTAAATCTGACTTCCTGATAAATTTAATTTTAGTTTTAATTATCATGATATAAAATAATGGATGTGGGAGCCTTTTGGTGGGCGTGATTTTTTTTTGGGGGGGGGCAGCATTTCATTCTTGGACCCAGGCAACACAATGTCTTGGGCCAGCCCCGCCATACCGGGATATTACTACCCCCATAACAGGATATTACTACCTCCATGCTTTACTGTAGAAATGACTTAATTTGGATGCATTTCCACCATATATATTGTTTGGTGTTGAGGCCAAATAATTCAATTTTAGTCTCATTTGACCATAACACTTTTTTCCATGTGGCCTCAGAATCTTCAAGGTACATTTTGGCAGAGCTCAGTGGTGACGGCATGTGGCCTTTCCTGAGGAGTGGCTTTTTTCTTGCAACCCTCCCATACAAGCCACATTTGTGGAGAATTTGTGATATTGTTCTCACATGCACACAATGACCTCTCTTTGTTATCAATTTCTTCAACCGCTTCAGAGTTGCTGTAGGCCCCTTGGTAGTCTCTCGGACCAGTTTCCTCCTGGCTCTCTCATCCAGTTTGGAGTAAGATCCTGATCCAGGGAGGGTCTGTGTTGTACCAAATACCTTCCACTTCTTCATAATAGTCTTCACTGTGTTTATAGGCATTGATAAAGCCTTTGTATCCATCTCCTAACAAGTGTCTGTCAACAACTTTATCCTAGACATCCCAGTGACAGTGCCTTGCCACCCATAGTTGATTGTTTGTTTCAGTTGCACTACCAGGGACTGAAATGCTCCATGAAAGCTCTTTTCATGCTGAGCTAATATAAAATGAACACAGCTGGTCACAGTTGGAGGCTGGGTTCACACCTCCGACGGATGCGACTTGCAGCAGGGGTCCGGTGCGTCCCTGTTCTCCGTTTCAGGGACGAATCAGGACCAAATTTTTAGCTGAATTCGGCCCTTAAGTGGAGCCAAAGATGCACAGCACTCCTGTGCAATCTGATCCACAGCCGCAACGGACATATGTGAGCCGGCTCCATAGAGAACCGGTCACAATCCCCTGCTATGCGAATTGGATGCAGAGAAATACGCATCCAATTTGCATAGGTGCAAACCCAACCTTAGTGTGCCATCGAGAAGGTGATTAGATACACCTGATTGAGTTTACAAGTCGTTTTTAGGAGGGGGTGATCCTTTTTCCATCTCAGGGTTTCTATTTTTTAATTTTTTTAAAAAGTTTTCTGACATGTTGGTGTTATATCTCTCACTTGGATGTTATAAATGAGTAAATACAGCTGGATAAAAGAAAAACTGTGGCTGTCTTCATTTCAGGCTGCAAAGCAACAACATGTGATTATTTTAAAGGGGGTGATTCTTTTCTATACACACTGTATATTTACTTTATTTGATTGGGCTCTGCCGACTGAGGATCTGGTCATAACATCCATCATTGCTCAGCAGTTGCATAAAATTAGTGCTGCTCAAAAAGTTGAAGCTGTTCACAGGCATGAAAATGGAAGTTTGGATTTCAGTAATTTATATATCTTCACCGTGGCCTTACCTGAGCTGTTGACATCCGTGTAATAATGAGAATAACATTTTCAGGTATTTGGAATCCAATTTAATGCTTCTGAAAGAGAGAGCCTGGAAACTTTCACAAGACTTCAAGCAATAGCAGAGCTGCTTAGAACAATCCTCTCCTGTCAAAAAAAGACCCCTTGATGCACCTTCCAGTTGTAAATGGGAAGATTGTGAAAGTATTCTCCTTATGGTTTCCTTGTTCTGTGTCTCGTACAGACATGAAATGGTGTCAGTAGAATGGACTGACCATTTTCCCTTAAGCCATTCTTCCATGGCTTGCTTGGCTGGGAGGGAAATATTGATGACCGTGCTCTTAGAAAAATTTTTGACTTCTTTTTCATTGAGCAGCCCGAACAAGAATCGCACAGCTAATGCTAAATGTGGGTGTTCTTTACACATTGATGAGATTGAATCTCCTTTACAGATCTCTGGGATGGAAGTTCCCTCTCTCAATCCAGTGGTCCCTTCGTCATTTCCAGAACCGTCATCCAGCACATAATAGAGAGCAGCAAGGAACTCCTGTACACTCAGATGGATGAAGCTATAGCAGGTTTGGGTGTCGATGTCCAGGTGAAAGAGGTTTTCATTCAGAAATAAAGACTCAACCTCAGACAGAGAAAGTCCATGCCTATCTAGATCTTCCATCTCAAATAAGATTTTCCGGTTCAAAATTCCCTCCTTAGCCAGAGCACAGAGTTTCTTTAGGCAGGTGTGTACTGGCTGGTTCCTACAATGGTGCTTTATTAGACTCTTGAGATACAGGAGATAAACAGAGGTGACTGTTTTAGTCTGCAATAAGTCCAAGTCCTGTTTTATTTGGGGTTTCAATACAGTGCATACAATCCAGCATACAATGGGGACAGCACACATGGTGTACAGAACACCATTGTCTTTTACAATGCTGAGAGCCTTGTCAGCATCGTTTTTATTTTTAAAGAAGTTGTAGAAATATTCCCCACAGTTTTCCTCTGTAAATCCCAGGACTTCAACGTGACGTGATTTATCAACAAATAAGTAAAGTTCATCCAGGGCCAGTGGCCTTGTGGTGATGATCAGAGAAGACTTTTTGAGAATCTGTTTCCTGAGCAATCTTTGGAGAAGTAAGTCTTTATGGGTTTCTTCAAAAATGTCATGAGAAACCTCAGATTTCTTCTCCAGAGTCCACCTCAATTCATCAAAACCATCGACTATGAAGAGAAGGTTACCATCATTACCAGGATCCTTCAGAATAGACACCAGGTCACCTGGACTCTGCAGTTTGCAGGTTCTCGATAAAAGTCCTACAAGGCTTATGGGCCCAGTAATGGTGTTGAGTTCTCTACAACTCAGATGAAACACAAACTCAAACTTGTCTTGGTAGAGATTCCCAGAGGCCCAGTCCAGCATGATCTTCCTGGAGGTCATAGTTTTTCCAATCCCAGCAGGTCCTTGTAACACCACAATTTTTGGGATGAAACCATCTTTATCTGGATCAAACAGCTTCTGAATCGTGGTCGGGAAATGTTCACCTGATTTTTTCTTCAAGTTCTGTAGATGTCCTTTGCCTGCATTTAATGTTTCATGCATATTTTCATCCATAATCTGAGGTCCCTTTATTAGTTGTAAATTGGTATATTTCTCCTTTAAGCTAACAGTCTCCCCTCTACGAGCGTTATGTTCTTTAATCCACTGGAAATCCTCCTGCATTGATTCCATGTATTCTTTTCTCAACTCTGCATGAGATAACATGTATCATTCCGATGGACATGAAATTGCATTAAGAAACATGAAAAATTGGTTAAGCCAATTCAAGCATAGTAAGTGATTGACATATAAACAAATTGTGTGCAGCTTTCAAGAAATACTGTTACATACAATAATAACAAAGAAATATTGAAAAAGAATTCAGTCTTCTAACTAAAACCTAGCATGACAGGACCAAACATTAAATTGATATCACTCTATATTGTTCAGCACCCTCCTAGGTTGCTAGTGGTTAGACAAATTTAATTGGCTCCTCTGTAGCTATGGGAGCTACAGAGGAGCCAAGGAGCTGTTCAGTGTTTCACAGTTTGCTAGGCTGTTACTTTCTCCTGTCTTCTGGACTGTTCCAGAACATAGTGGGATGTTCAAAGAATGGAAAGTGGACCGCGCTGGAAACACAATCCCTCGTTTGGGGATATCGTCCTTAGGGAGATAGGGGTAGATCCCCAATATCCAGTGCCTCTATGAGGCGTGATCTGGAAATTTTGATGGTACGCCCTCTTGCGGGGCCTGGGCTGCTACCGCTGTAAACGACTTGACGTGTCGATTCACATATAAGATCAAATACTAAATAAGTATGGAGCGCTCAAGACAAAGGTGTAAAAGTTGCAAAGGTGGATTTTCTTTACTATTCTTCCTACCAAATAAAATCCACCTTTGCAACTTTTACACCTTTGTCTCGGGCGCTCCATTCGTATCTAGTATTAGAACATAGTGGGTGGGAAAGTAGGGCTAGCAGTCTAAATATTTATGGGACTTCCATCAATTCCTGGGGAGGTGGGTCCAGAAAGTGGGGAAGAAACCCATAAATACTCAGAAGCCTGGCAGCTTGGGGAGCCGAGTCCATGGTCCAGACATCTGGGAGGGACCTCTGTTCTGAGGGCACTACCCCTGGGGCAGAAAGAAGGAAAAAGAGAAAGAAGGAGATCAGCCCAGCTTAAAGGTCTCAGCTAGGCCTAGCTGATGACCCAACAGCCAAGCCAGAGTTAGCCTAAGCCAGCAGTGGAGGAGACAGCAGGAGATCTGGAGGCAGGAGGCTCCAAATTGAGACTGCGTGAGTACTAAACCAGCCACCACTTAAAGGAGAAGAGGCAGTGAAGTGCAACACCTCATGAGTCACGACCAGGTGCAGCAAGACAGCAAGGGGCACACCACTTCTTACTTATGGGACTAGAGCATCCAGGTGCAGTGCAAGACAGCAAGACTGTGTCACCACTCTTTCTGCTTTGACTATTTCTTGTACTGCTACTTCCACAGTTGTGCAATACAAATTGCATCCTATTATAGAGCACCCAGAAACTTAGCAGGTCTTCAGTTTTTCTTGTACAGAGTTCTACAGCTTCTACAGTTTGGGGTATCTTATGCTCCCCTCTCTATCTAAGTTCATCATTCCCCAAAAAACAAAACCCCCAGACCGTTTATTGGCCCGTTTGGAAGTGTGCAGTAAATGCTGTGTGCCTTGGTGTGGGTGCTGAAAGGGGGAAAAAGACGCCCCCTTCAAAAAAGCCCTGATTAAAAATGAAATTTGCCCCCCCCCCCCCCCTTATGTGATTCTCTACTATTAAAATGTTGTGTAGTAGAAAAACCTTGGAAAAACATTTTCTAAGTGGACATTCTACTGACCTGCTCTGTTGCTGGCTGTGATTGTCTCCGACTTAGCTGCAAAAACAATTGTATAAGATTACTGTACAGATAAATGGCTGAATGTAGAAAAATGTCTTTGCTTAGGATCAGATCTTAGTTCTAGCAAACTCTCAGAATATTTATGTATCTCAGTTTGTTCTTCAGGTTAATGAACCCTTTAATTTACGTTCATACTGTGCATCCTTCTCATGCTAGTAATTATTAGTGAGCATTAGAAAACAGTTTTTATTAAATAGTTATTATTGAAGGGAACTCACCAATTTCTTTTCTCCTTTTCAGGAAGTCATTTGCAGGTCCCTGCAGGCCGATCATGGTAAGGACTTCATACATGACATCCAGAGCTCCCTCCTCTCCATAGGTGACTATTAGGAGGTCCTTTGTGGTGACCCAGTCTGCATTTTCCAGTTTTCCTCTGGGAATGGGACGTTTATTTCCGTAAGTAAAATCAGATAATTTATTCGTAAATCTCGTGAAGTCACTCTTTATCAGATCTTCAAGAGACTCTATAATGATATCCCCGGGGGTGTGACAATTCATCCATCCTGTAGAAACAAAACCCCACCACCGAAAACATTCAGACCAACTTCAAGAAGTCAATAAATTTACTAGCATAGGTCTATACTAGGGTTGTCCCGATACCGATACTAGTATCGGTATCGGGGCCGATACTGAGCATTTGCCCGAGTACTTGTACTCGGGCAAAATGCTCCGATGCCTCATCCGATAATTGGGCAAGCAGGGGATGATCAGTGCAGCGCTGGAGGGGGATTTACAATCACTGATCTCCCGACTCCCTGTATATATTTCATTAAAGCAACTGACAGCCGCTTCTCCTCCCGCGGCTTTCAGCTGCGACAATGAAATATATACAGGGAGTCGGGAGATCAGTAATTGTTAACTCCCGCTGCACCAATCACCCCCCTTGACTGGCCATGTATCCTCCTCCAGTCCCCCTTGTCCTCGATCTGTCAGGATGGAGAGCGGAGGAAAGAGCCGGTAAATCTGTAATTTATCGGCTCTTTCCTTTTCTGAATGGACAGTCAGCCTCCTCTTCGCCGACAGTCAACGAAATTACTTTATATATGTCCCTCAGCCCTCTAGTCACTAACATTTAGGGGGAGGTCGCGACGTGACTAGTAGGGGACGAACGGGTTAATAGCCT
>BLSH010116141.1:1222335-1233334 GCA_018402905.1 Glandirana rugosa
CCTCTGCTCCCACCCTGCTCCCCCCTCTGCTCCCACCACTGCTCCCCCCTCTGCTCCCTCCCTGCTCCCTCCACTGCCTGCACTTAGACAAGGACCTGGGCCTGTCCAGGTTGCTGCACAAGAAAATTCTCCCCTCTCTCTCTGAAGCAATGTAAAGAAAATGACTCACGTAGGAGTATCAGCACCTGGGGATCATTCTGTCTTCTTCTTCCTCCGGTATGGAAGTTTAAAATAAGGCGGCAGAGGAAGGGGGAGGGGTTGCAACATGGATGCAACCTGATTGGATAAGGCTGAGAACCTTTCCTATGCAGGTCAGGGCAGTATAATATCATCCAGCTCTGCATCTGACTTGTCTGCTGTTCTCTGAGCCTGGCCCTGGACAGATAATAGTTTTGCACACATGGGGCGGGCTGGGGGTTGGGAATGACACCTACATAAGGAGCCACTGTTCTGTGAAAAGAGCCAAATCATCAAAATCTCCAGTATGCCACTTCCTGTTTCTCTTCAGCAGCAGTAATTGCAGATTTCCACAACTTTTTTCACACAAGAAAACATACTTATTTATAAAATTTTATAACAGAAACAAAGAAATATATATTTTTTTTCAAAATGTCAGTCTTTTTTGGTTCGTTTAGCAAAAAATAAAAACCCAGCAGTGGTTAAATACCACCAAAAGAAAGCTCTGTGTGAAAAAAATGATAAAAATGTCATATGGGTACAGTGTTGCATGACCACGCAATTGCCATTCAAAGTGCGACAGCGCTGAAAGCTGAAAATTGGCCAGTAGGCAGGAAGGAGGTGAAAGCTCCCGGTATTGAGGTAGTTAGCCACTTGCTTACCGGGCACTTTCACCCC
This sequence comes from Glandirana rugosa, assembly GCA_018402905.1. Lineage (NCBI taxonomy): Eukaryota > Metazoa > Chordata > Amphibia > Anura > Ranidae > Glandirana > Glandirana rugosa. The sequence continues at coordinate 1,223,191 of BLSH010116141.1, forward strand.
CTTTCTGCCCAGGCCAATTTTCAGCTTTCAGCGCTGTCGCACTTTGAATGGCAATTGCGTGGTCATACAACACTGTACTCATATGACATTTTTATCATTTTTTCACACAAACTAAGCTTTCTTTTGGTGGTATTTATCACTACTGAGTTTTTATTTTTTGCTAAACGAACAAGAAATTTTAAAAAAAAGTCATATTTTGTTATATCATTTTGCATCGGTGGCAGTGATGGGCACCGATAGCCAGCACCGACAGGCAGCACTGATAATTGACACTGATAGGCATTGATAGGTGGCACTGGTGGGCACTGATTAGCAGTACTGATGGACACTGATAGGTGGCACTGGTGGGCACTGATAAGCAGTACTGATGGACACTGAGAAATGGCACTGGTGGGCACTGATTAGCAGTACTGATGGGCACTGATAGATGGCACTGGTGGGCACTGATTAGCAGCACTGATGGGCACTGATAGATGGCACTGATGGACAATGATAGATGGCACTGGTGGGCACTGATTAGCAGTACTGATAGGACAATGGTAGATGGTACTGTTGGGTACTGATTAGCAGTACTGATGGGCACTGATAGATGGCACTGGTGGGTACTGATTAGCAGTACTGATGGGCACTGATAGATGGCACTGGTGGGTACTGATTAGCAGTACTGACGGATAATGATAGATGGCACTTGTGGGCATTGATTAGCAGCACTGGGGGGCACTGAGGGGACGGATGTCCCTGTAACAAAAGCCAGTTAACCGCTTTCTTCTTTTCTTCACGCTGGCAGTGTGAGGGGAAAAAAGCCAATAACCAGCTTCTGTTTACTTCTGTGATGAGCTGTCATTGGCCCTTTACCCCGATCTGTGATCAGCCAAGTCCCAAGGACTTGGCGATCACAGAGCACACCGTGGCGTGAGAACATCCATGTACGCCCTTCCTGCATTTTAAGCCTGCGTTGTAGTTGTCTTTCGGCTATAGCACAGGCACCAAGTGGTTAGAAACACTTATCCAGCACCTCTGCCTTACTTCCTGGTAAGACTTTAAGTCATGACACAGGAAGGAGTTGACCAGCTGATCTCATTAGCACAAACCCTGCATCATCCACCCTCAGCTGGTCAACTCCTTCCAGTGTCATGACCTAAAGTCTGTCCATAAAGTAAGGCAGAAGTAATGGAGAAGTGTTTTTAAACAGTCATGAAGTCAGTGAGGTAAGTGTATGTAGAATGGGGCGTGACCGGATGTGATCGGAGCAAGAAGAGTGTCCCCTGAGCTCCATCTTATCCTGGCTTTATCCACTAATTGGAGCAGCAAAACCCAAGATCGTGATACACCTACGACTGCGTTCTCACTCTCCAGACTCCCACGATGTCAAAGGCAAAGGTGCGTGGAAAGCCCAACAGGACAAACCCCAGACACGCTCTAAAGTAAGCACAGGGCAAGGCCCCGCCTCTGCCATCTTGCTTCCTCAGTCTGGGGAGCAGCTGTGCGCCAAAAAGACGACCATGGAGCCGGCACATGGAACGGCGTCTCTTCGCCCTGGAGAATCACCTGCGAATCCTCTCTGTGTATCGCCGGAGATAGCAGCCATCAAGGGTCCCATCCTGGATTTAATTGCGGCCAGCAAAGTAGAGGTGAAGGTGAGCATTGACAAGCTGTCAACGAAATGTGCACTTATCCGCCATGACCTGGATAAGATCAGAAGCAGACTCACCACAGCGGAGGAGAGGATTTCAGAAGTGGAGGACTCATCATTAACACAAGGTACCCAACTTGCTGAATTAAAAGACATGGTAAAGGCATTACAACATAGAGCTGACAACGAAGAAGACCACCAAGGCAGAAACAATGTGCAGGGTGGTCAGGCTACTGGAGGGGGTGAAGGTCTCTAAATCTGCAAGCTTTGCTGAAAAATTCTTTGTTAAACTATTGGGCCTGGAGGATTTACCCCTCACATATGTGGTTGAGAGGGCCCACCTAGTCCCTACAACAGCTCGCCCCCACGGAGCCCCTCCGAGACCCTTCCCGGTCAGATTTCTCAATTATAGAGACATGATCCTCGCAGAATCCAGGAAGCACCAAGAGTTCAAATTTCAGAACATCCAGATTTCTCAGCAGAAACTCAGATAAAGCGTCACTTGTTTACTGATATTCGCAGAAGGCTCTGTAATAAAGAGATCCAGTACAGCATGATGTATCTAAGCAGGCTCCAATACAAAGGTGCGGTACATTTCTTTGATAACCCAGTCGAGGTCTGCGAGTGGCTGGATAAGACTCTTTGATCAGACCATTCCCTGCTTCTAAGTAGTGCTGCCTAAAAGAGGTACGCCAATACCGTCTCTGCGGATGGGTGAGATGAAAGCATACCCTGTGCTGTTGGTGGTTTTGCAATATACAGATGTCTCATTTACTAACCTAGATTAAGCCCTCTCCTGGTATGTGATATTTTGGAAATCATTTTTCCCATTATTTCTACATATCCCTGATGGGAAGATATTTGATGGAAACACATTATTCTACAAATGTTGCCTACCATATTACTTGCATGGGTGCCCATCCTGCTGTGCTTCACTTTCCCAGCTAAATCCAAAGGAATTCGCTGCACTATTCTCTGTAACTTCCTGAGGGGCGGCACATTTCTCCTCTTTTAGCCTGGTCTTTCCTTTTATATCACCTAAAATTTCTGTTATCTTCAATTTCTTTTTGTTTTTGTTCCGTTCTCCTGACTATTGGAGTCAATGGGACCACGCAAGGAAGACACTGAACTTGCTGAACTTATGATCACCATTGGTTTTACTAAGGTCTAGGGATCAAGCCACATATCGGACAGTTGTGTTTTTTGTTTTTTTTGTTACCGATAAAATGGCAGAGGGGGTATGTTTTCCAGACATGGCTATTCAACTACTAACCAATTTACTTTACAGTTCTCCTGTAGTGGGTTCACAACACTACAAAGTCTGGTATGGGAAGTATATGGTGCTGTCTATTGTCCATCAGAAGTTAATATTATATACCCTGTTTGGAGATGGCGAATAAGGTTACAGTTGTTTCTTGGAATGTTAGGGGACTGAACAACAAGATTAAGAGGACGTCAGTGTTTAGATACCTTAAGATGACCAAACCACATGTCGTCCTCCTGCAGGAGACCCATCTGGAGGGGAATAACATACTTGCCCTATGCAAATCTAGGGTTCAGAAATAATTTCACGCACCAATTCTACATTTGCCAGAGGTGTATCGATTTTGATTAGTAGAGCAATCCCATGTACAATCCAACAGGTGTTCTCGGACCCAGGAGGAAGATATGTGGCAGTAGTGTTGGATGTTTTGCTATAAAAAGATCTTTCTGGTTAATGTACATTTGCCTCCACCTGTCCAACAACAACTATTGTTTGATGTGCTCACTAGACTTGCCCGGTGGCACACCTTCCTCTGGTCATGATGGGAGATTTCAACTCCATCCTAGATGTGGCGTTGGACTCCTCCAATCCGAACAGACAGGTCTCTAGTGATATTATCTCATGGGCCTCAATTTCAGGCTTAACGGAACTCTGGAGATGGAAACATCCGATAGACAATAGTTTTTCTCACTTGTCGGTCCCCCACAGGTCGGCATCTAGGATAGATCTGGCCTTTGGGAATGCTACCATGTTACCCATACATAGGGGATATTGAGTACTTGGCAGGAGGTATTTCAGACCATAGTCCCCTTTCCCTCACTCTTAGTATTCCTCCTAAGACAAGTGGGGGAGGGTGGAGATTGGCCACAAGCTGGCTCCAGAATGAACAGACGTTCCCCAGACGACGTCTATTAGGATGAAACGCGTCGGGTGTTGCTGACCCCAAAGTGCTGCAATTCTTATCTTATTTCACATTTGGATTTTTATGCCGGCTTTTGTATATTTTTCATATTTTTAGCATTAAAACCTTTACCTAAATTTCCACCTACACTTGTGGACCCCCCCCCCCCCCCCGGTGTGCGGATCATGGAGAAATAACCCTTGGTAAAGACCCAGCGGGCCTTGCAGATTTGGGCCGGTGCCTTGCATGTACCCTGCCATAGGAGGACCAACCACCCCCGAGAGGTTCTGGAGCCATTGTGGAGAGTGTGACGTGTATCCTGTCCACCTGGTGGTCCGGTTTACTTGTATATATTCAGGCTTGAATATATCCAACATCTGGTAAGCCTTTCATCGGAAGGGGTTGGATCGCACCGTGGGAGTTCACTACCATCACCCCCATCACTTTTTTCACCCAGTTTTTGAACTGTTATCACACAGAACTTTTCATTTTTGGTACAGGAGAATCACTTTCCCCCTTTCTTTCGTGGATATGAACTCTAAAAGACTTTTGTGTGGCCCCCTTTTTAGCCACCCTATATTTCACATTATTAATACAATTGTTGTTTTTCACAGTGAAAATTCTCTATTTTGTTGACCCTTTTATCTGGGATTGCACTGTGCACATATCTTGATTATATTCAACTTCATTGTTTTTTTATATTTATGCCTTTATAAGTGTATGGTTTATATAATTTCTCACATGCTATATGTACATGATATACAGTATACACTTACGCACATCACACATTAATATATCTGTAGTGGGTACTATAATATCTGTCCATCACGGTTTAGCGCCATAACCTTCGTTTTTGAATCCAGAATGAACAATTGTCCACATGACTCGAAACCTCTATGAAATCATACTGGACTCAAAACCAGTGGGATGCTTTTAAGGCAGTGGCCAGAGGGGAGTGCGTTTAAGCTATGAAGACTGCCTGAGTAAACCACAACGAGATATCCCCAAGTTTGATAGATGGGCGAGAATGTGCGGAGGAACAGTCAGCCTCCCCATCAGACTATTCTTACCTAGCATTAAAGGAAGCGCAGAGACTCTTATCCTTGCATTTCACAGACCTGGCCCGCTCTGACTCCCACCAAAGGGCATTAACACTTTTTGCAGAGGGCGACAAAAATGGGAAGCCTCTGGCATTATTGGTAGCAGATACCAAACTGCTGACAAATATCCCTATTATAAGAACTAGTGTGGGGGGGGGGTCTTAGTAGAGGATCCTCAGGCCATAATGGATGAGTTCATATCTTTTTTCTCTTCTCTGTACGCCCCCATACCCACCTATGAGGTCTCGGCCATGAACTCCCTTCTTGAAGGCTTAAAGGCTAATATTACAGTGAAAGAAATTGAATCAGCAATTTTTTCATTCCCTCTCCACAAGGCCCCAGGACAGGATGGTTTTCCGGCCGATTTCTATAAAGCCCATGTGGAACAATTGGCCCCCAGACTATGCTCCCTTTTTGAGAACTGTCCTAAACATGATAAACTCCCAGATTCCATGTTGTAGGCCTCCATAATCTTGCTCCCAAAGCCGGACTGTTCCTCCTACCGCCTCATAGCGCTCTTTAACACGGATTTAAAAATCCTAACCAAAATATTAGCGTGCAGGCTGGCCAAGGTGATCTCCTCTCTGGTAGATATAGATCAAACAGGCCAGACAAGTCTACAGACACTAACCTACGGCGACTCTTTATTCATTTGCAACTCCCCACTACGGAACTTCAGAATTATAGTGTCAATTGACATGGAAAAGGCCTTTGATTCTGTTGACTGGGGCTTTATACACAGGGTACTTGAACTTATGGGTTTTTTGTTCTAGTTTCAGGCAATGGATATCATTGTTATACCGCTCTCCTAAAACGGAAATCAGATTAGGGAAAAACATCTCCCCATTCTTTGAGATTGGCTGAGGTGCAAGACAGGGATGCTCCCTGTCTCCTTTCTTGTTTGCCCTGGTTATGGAGCCTTTAGTCATGGCACTTAGAACATCACCACAAGTTGGAGCAATAGGGGTGGGAAACATTCAGGAGTGGCTAGCCCTCTATGCAGACAACTTGCTCCTGTTCCTCAGAGACCCCATAACATTGCTGAGAGCGGCATTTGATATATTAGACACCCTGGCTCAATATTCTGGTCTGTGGGGGAATTGGACCAAGTCATCTGTTCTGCCATTGGATCAGGGAGCTAAAGACCTGGCTGACCGCAACTTACCCCTCCAATGAGTCTCCTCCATATGGGAGTCAAGATTACTGTCAATGTGGGAGACTACATCCCCCTCAACCTAATGCCACTACTGACCCTTCTTAAACAAAAAAATCAAGCCTGGACTAAATTACACTTGTCATTAGTGGGTAGAATCAATCTTCTGAAGATGAAGATACTACCGGTTATTTTGTACTTCCTAAGGCACACTCCAATATGGGCACCAAAACATTTTTTAAGAAAGTAGATGGTATTATCGGTTCCTTTTTATGGACACCAAAGACACCTAGAATAGGTATGAAGGTCCTGCAGGAGCCCTGGGGTCGAGAGGGCCTATGCTTTCCGTATTGGCACAAATACTTCCTGGCGGGTCAGATGGTTTTCGCTCACAGGTGGTTACAGGCTGACGATGGGGACTCAGCCACTGTTCTCAAAGCAGCTCACCTGGGGTCTTATGAGAGTCTTAAATTGGCCTTCTATAGGGGTAGTAAATCAGATCTCCCACTGACTCTAACTATGAAATCTACCATTAGGGCATGGGAACAGGCCGGGAAACTTGCATCTCCCAGCTACCTTGTGGTCTCTCCTTCATCTCCACTATGGATGAATCCAAAACTGCCAGAGTTTTATAAACTCCCAGACCCTGTGATTTGGGCAGTAAAGGAAATAAAAACGTTAAAAGACATTACTACAATGGGGGATCTTCTGTCTTTCGATCAACTAAAGGCTAGGCATGGAATCCCCAACTCCTACTTTTTCAGATTCTTGCAGCTCCGCCATGCCTTTCAGACCCAATTTCAGGAGATGAAAGTCGAATATTTTCCCTCAGATTTAAAAAATCATCTCTCCTCTGAAGATCTTCCCAAGACTTTATCTGTAACCTACAAGGAGTTATTTAAAAAAAACACCACCACAGTTGGCTAGATGTAGCGAGAGGTGGAGCCTAGAGGTTCCAGACATACAAGGAGAGGAGATGGGAGGAATTGTGGGACAGGCCTTTTAAATACTTGGTATCCGCTAGGGATCGACTGATCCATTTTACGTTCTTACATAGAATCTACTTGACTCCAGCTAGTTTGGCCAAAATATTCTCAACGGTATCTGCTGAATGTTGGCGATGTTCCCATGCAGCTGATGCCATACATATATTTTGGTCATGCCCACAAATACTAGTTTTCTGGCCATCGGTTACTGAATGCATATCTGAAATATTGTCAATTCCAATTCCTTGTGACATCAAAGTATGTTTACTGGGTCTGGTGGATGAGGTGGTGCCCTCTCGGGCCTTAGGACACTAATCAGTATCCTTTTATTCTATGGCAGAAAGGTAATACTATTGCAATCGAAAAAGCCTGCTGCCCCCAGAAATGCATTTCTGGAAAAAACTAATCAATTCAATAATTCCTCATTATAAAGCAACTTATATAGCAAGAGGTTGTGAAAAGAAGTTCTCTAAGGTGTGGCAGGCATGGTATGAATCAAGGATCACTGCAGGCTAGTTGGAGGAAATTGGAAACTAGGAGCATATGCAATTTGATGGCCAGTCCTTACCTGTTTAGATGTATGTTGTAAGGCCCACCGGTCCCTCTTTCCACTGATGTTGTCTCCATACCTTGGATGCACCATAGTTACGGATGGTTAATCTCTGTATCCATACAATATCCTGATCTGAATTCTTATCCTGTATATATTGTGAACCCAAAGAACTTGACCCGGATAGACTGCTGACTGGAATACAAGGGGGGAGTGGGTGGTTTTGAATGGGGGAGCTAGTCGATTTTGATAGATAGGTGAATGTAATGTTGGGCCCTTCTGCTGGGCAGTCAGCCCAAATGTTTCTAACTTTTGAAAACAATAAAAATAAATTTATAAAAAAAAAAAGTGTGTAGAATAAATTGAAAACTGTTTAATTTTTGCAAAAGAAGGGCATTAACCTGTTAAGGACCACCCCACCATGGCAGGGTGGCCCTCCTACCCGAAATCAGGTACCTTTATGTGATTTTGTGCACTGGGTTTAGGGAGCACACGCTGTCGGCGACCCGCTCTTGCTGTGATTGGACACAGCAGGAGTCAATCAGCGGGTCCGGCGGACCCAATGTCTGCCAGGACCCACCAATCGTTCTCAGGAGAGGCAGAACGGCAGTCTGTGAGTGGGGGAAGATGGAGATTTTGTGTTTCTGCTAAGCAAGAACACGGATCTTTGTCTTTCCCCAGTCAAGGCACCTCTCCACAGTTAGCAAGCACAGCCTAGGCATACAGTTAACCCTTTGATCACCCCCCCCATGTTAACCCTTTCATTGTCATTAGTACAGTAACAGTGCATGTTTTTAGCACTGATCACTGTATTGGTGTCACTGGTTCCCAAAAAGTGTCACTTAGAGTCAGATTTGCCTGAGAGGCATTTTACAATGCAGTAAACTGTTTGTCACTGCAATATGTGTGAATTTGCCCTAAAAATTTGCTGAACAAATGTGACAAATGTCCGCACAGCTCCAATTAAACTTGCTCTATGTAATATAACCACTTGCCGACCAGGCCTCTTCTGGAGCTTTTTGTTTACAAGTATAAATCAGTATTTTGTGCTATGTAGAACCCTAAAACATGATATATATATATACAGTATCTCACAAAAGTGAGTACACCTCTCACATTTTTGTAAATATTTTATTCTATCTTTTCATGTGACAACACTGAAGAAATGACACTTTGCTACAATGTAAAGTAGTGAGTGTACAGCTTGTATAACAGTGTAAATTTGCTGTCCCCTCAAAATAACTCAACACACAGCCATTAATGTCTAAACCGCTGGCAACAAAAGTGAGTACACCCCTAAGTGAAAATGTCCAAATTGGGCCCGATTAGCCATTTTCCCTCCCCAGTGTCATGTGATTCATTAGTGTTACAAGGTTTCAGGTGTGAATGGTGAGCAGGTGTGTTAAAATTGGTGCTATTGCTCTCCCTCTCTCATACTGGTCACTGGAAGTCCAACATGGCACCTCATGTCGAAGAACTCTCTGAGGATCTGAAAATAAGAATTGTTGCTCTACATAAAGATGACCTAGGCTATAAGAAGATTGCCAAGACCCTGAAACTGAGCTGCAGGTTCCACTCAGAACAGGTCTCGCCATGATCAGCCAAAGAAGTTGAGTGCACATGCTCAGCGTCATATCCAGAGGCTGTCTTAGGGAAAAATGTATTCGTGCTGCCAGCATTGCTGCAGAGGTTGAAGGGGTGGAGGGTCAGCCTGTCAGTGCTCAGACCATACACCGCACACTGCATCAAATTGGTCTGCATGGCTGTTGACCCAGAAGGAAGCCTCTTCTAAAGATGATGCACAAGGAAGCCTGCAAACAGTTTGCTGAAGACAATCAGACTAAGAACATGGATTACTGGAACCATGTCCTGTGGTCTGATGAGACCAAGATAAACTTATTTGTTTCAGATGGTGTCAAGCGTGTGTGGTGGCAACCAGGTGAGGAGTACAAAGACAAGTGTGTCTTAGGCATACAGTCAAGCATGGTGGTGGGAGTGACATGGTCTAGGGCTGCATGAGCGCTGCCAGCACTGGGGAGATACAGTTCACTGAGGGAACCATGAATACCATCATGTAATGTGACATACTGAAGCAGAGCATGATCCCCCCCCCCTTTGGGGACTGGGCCGCAGGGCAGTATTCCAACATGATAATGAGTCCAAAATCACCTAAATCACCTAAAGACGACCACTGCCTTGCTAAAGAAGCCGAGGGTAAAGGTGATGGACTGGCCAAGCATGTCTCCACACCTAAACCCTATTGAACATCTGTGGGACATCCTCAAATGGAAGGTGAAGGAGCGCAAGGTCTCTAACATCCACCAGCTCTGTGATGTGGTCATGGAGGAGTGGAAGAGGATGGTCATATTGGGCCATCATGGCCAGTAGTCGACCATTTCTGTCCCCCTGTTCAAAAGCTTGTTGTTTGTTTTTATACATGTCCAATCTAGTGGCCTCCACAAGACATAATTGTAGGTCCCTCTGAGCAACCATCATTAAATTGAAATTAGGAGTAGGGTCTAAAGCTTATTCTTTTCGGGGGGGGGGGGGGGGTGGT
>BLSH010116141.1:1233344-1243609 GCA_018402905.1 Glandirana rugosa
GCAGAGAGCAATGTAAGCTTATTTTCAGGGAGGACAGCGGCGGATGTCTATAGAGGAGTAGATGGTTGTGGCAGGGGTGGCGGTTATAATATTGCTGTAACTACACTGGATAACAGAGAGGGGCTATAGATGGGAGGGGGATATGTAGATAATGAACCTTAACCGATTGCCGACGGCTGATCGGCAATTGACGGCAACAGTGTGGCTCGATAACGCGGATCGCCGTCATACGACGGCGGCCGCGAGATCGAGCCCAGTGAGAGCGCACGCGCCGCCGGAGGCGCGTCCGCGCCGCCGGAGGCGCGTCCGCGCGCTCACTGTGTCCGGGGAGGACCAGGGAGCGGGTGCGGCGGATTCGATCTCCGCCAGCCACCCGCGATGCCCCCCCGGAGTGAAAGAACGGAGGTCCGTGTAAGTAAACACGGACCTCCGTTCTGTGTGTGGGGGAAGGGCTGTGATCACAGCCTTCCTCTACGCGGAAGGTTCACTTCCCTTCCCCAGCTAGGGCAGTCCCCCCACAGTTAGAACACGCCCAGGGAACACTGTTAACCCTTAGAGCGCCCCCTGCAGGTTAACCCCTTCACTGCCAATGGCATTTACACAGTAGTCAGTGCATTTTTATAGCACTGATCGCTGTATAAATGCCAATGGTCCCAAAAAAGTGTCAAACATTTTCCGACATGTCCGCTGCAATATCGCAGTACTGCTAAAAATCGCAGATCGCCGACATTTCTAGTAAAAAATAAAAAAAAAATAAAAACCCCAGAAATTAATTCTCATCATCCGTAAACGCGACCACTTTTACGCAAACCAATCAATAAACGCCGATTGCGATTTCTTTTATCACAAATGTGAGGAAGAATATAAATTGGCCAAAACCGATGGAAAAAAATGTTTTTTTATATTTTTTTTTTGGATTTGTATTTTAGCAAAAAGTAAGAAATTTGTTTTTTTTTGCAAAATTGTCGCTCTTCTTTTGTTTATAGCGGCGATCAGAAATGACGCAGCGGTGATCAAATACCACCAAAAGAAAGCTCTATTTGTGGGAAAAAAAGGACGCAAATTTCGTTTGGGTACAACGTCGCACGACCGCGCAATTGTCAGTTAAAGCGACGCAGTGCCGAATCGCAAAAAGGGCTCCGGTCCTAAAGCTGTAAATCCTTCCGGTCCTTAAGTGGTTAAGGAAAAAAGAAAAAAAAATATGAAAAAACAGTCTACTTATCTTTCAGTTCATTGGAGCTCCGATATTGAAAAAAGATGAAAAAGGACCCAAAATTTATTTTAATTGGAGTCTAGCCAGCGCATGGCTTCCTCAGGAGTATCAAAAAAACAGGCCCGTTCACCATCAGCCACCCTCAGTCTGCTGGGGACAGATCAGCATGAGAGAGTCGGCCTAGCAGTGGCCTGGCGCTGGCAGCAGGTGCACTGCACTCGTCGTCTCGTCTGTGAGGAGGACAGACGGGAACCCGGCAGAGTGCTGCCCCTGCGTGAGTCATCACACGCACAGCAGCCAGCAGGTCCTCCACAGTCCCGCCCCTGCCCCTCGCACCTGACCAATCACTAGCAGTCACTGGCTCAGGGCAGCCAATTAGTGTATGTATGTGCACTTCTTTGGCACACATACATACACTTGTAGGACTGACTCACTACTTGCTGTCAGCAGACAGCAAGGAGCCGAAAAAAAAATAAATCAATATACCGGCGCCACCGTTCTGGGGTTGGGCTGACTTTTTTTTTTTACCTTCATTCCCAGCGGGGAGGCAGCTCCCAAGTGCCCCCTATTGACCGGCCGCCACTGATCTGTATGTACAATATCTTCAACTATCGAGATACGATTCTCTGCCTCAGTTACTCTAGAATGAATAATGTCCATATCATTTCTAATAAGGCTAATTTCAAGGGTCATACCATCAATTTTAGCAGTAAGTTTCTCAGAGCTAGAGGTAACGGCTGCAAGAATTTCTGCACCTGATGGAAATGCAGCAGTCTCATTGGTTGGTGGGGTCTGTGCATTGATAGACATAGCTGAAAGTTGAGTGGCTGAAGTATCCGAATATTGGAGCCTTACATTTGTAATAAGGTCTGCAGATGAGCTGTGAGAGATAGGTGCTGTTGATGCCACATTGCGCGTATAATGTTGCTTATTTTGATGTTGTTTGCTCTGTGCCATTCGTTTTCATATATAGGAGCAATGTAGAGGTGGCGTAAGAATAGTATATATACAATGTGGGATATTTTATCTGAAAAATTTATCCAGGGATAATATGGAGGCAGTGTGGAGGTGGTGCAGTATACAAGCAGTTTTAAGGTGGTATAAGTACAGTGTAGAAAGTTATCTAACAGCAGTATGGAGCAATATAAAGCTGTATGGGGCAATGTGGGGCAATACAAAGCAGTGTGGAGTGATATAAAGAAATATGGAGGTAATGATGGTAATTGAGGGAGCTCTGAAGGGGGTATAGAAAAAGACACTGAAAAGAGCAAGGTGCCGTCTCCCGGTATTCCGGTATTTTGTTATTCGTTACTCCGGTATCTCACAATGTCTCACAGCTTGCAGCCCCTCAGACACACAGTTTTTCATGAAAGTTTCAGAAAGCCTTACCCAGCCGTATGAAAGAGGGAGGCAGGGGCTTGTCCGATTCCATCCTGGTTGATCTATCCGGTCTGTCCGACTTGTTTGCCTACAGTTGCCGGCAGTTTTCAGCTTCAGTTTCGGCTGACCCCAACCGCCGCACGTGACCTTTCTCCACTCTGACCGCTCGCACTGAGCTCCTCACAGTCACTCCAACGGTCCACGGCACCCCAGATGACGACTGTGGCGTTGAAACGCGTAGGGTCTGGTTCCCCTTCTGTCACAAGTGATGTTTTATCTGAAGAGCTCTTACATACATGTTCTTGAGTAAGTGTTTTTAATTCTTTTCACCCAATAAACTATTCAAACGGTATTACACTATGGTGGGTTTTTTCTCTCTCTCACTTTACATGTGAATCCTGGTGCACAGCCCAGTAGCTTATTTTTCTACCGGAGTGACCTTGATCGTTATACCAGTAGAAATTTATGGATGAGTGAGCCCACACGGAGGATACGTGGGTTAGGCTGAGGACGTTGGTCCCTGGATACTCTTTGCCATATATCTACCAGAATCTGGTAAGCGCATACCCCTCATTTTTTGGAGGATTCTTCTTTTTCTCCTTATCAGCACAGTTTCCATACTTGAAAAAAAATGCATACTTGTTTATGTTGGTGCATCTTGGATATTTACCATTCACCATTCCTGCATATTTCTATATTTGGACTTTGGACTATTGATACATTTCTGGCGCTGCCATTTTACTGCTATGTGACCTATACGAATTGATCCCTTTGTTGTGCGAGCTGCCAGTAGTCATTTTTTCCTTCATATTTTTGTCCATTTATCATATATATCTATTTGGGTGACTGAGCGCGGGATATTTGTTGTATTACACGAAAAGTTTGCTAGTCCCAGGATAAAATCAGGATCCGGAGCTCCAACAGTCCACTCTCACTCACATCTCACTCCAAGAGCAAAGACAACTGACTATCTGTCATACGGCATACTGGAAGTGCTGTCATGACGTCGCTTCTGGGTTATTACAACGGGAACTTGAATGAAGCTGATTACAGCTTTGTTCGGATTGCTGACCAGCTGGTGGACGTGGTGGCTGCAGGGCCGGTTTAAGAGCATTATGGTGCTGAGGACTTTGGTGGGCCTTTTTATGTAAATAAATAAAATGAAGACGCAAAAAAAAAAAAAATGAATTGGTGTCTGTAGCACCAATAATAACCCCCAGCACTAGTGCCAGTTTCTGCAATTATATCCCACAGCATCCCTGCCAGTTTAAAAATAGTAACCCCCAGCATAAATGGCAGTTTCCTTAGTAACAACTGCAAGCATAAGATCCAGGTTACACAATAATAACCCCTAGCATTAGTGCCAGTTTCTGCAATTATATCCACCCAGCATCGGTGACAGTTTAGAAAAAAATAATAACCCCCAGTAAATGGCAATTTCCATAATAATAACCGCAAACATCAGTGCCAGTTTATGCAATAACAACCCAAAGTATTGGTGTCAGTAGCAGCAATAATAACCCCCATCATCAGTGATAGTTTATGCAATAACAACCCACATCATTGATGTCAGCAGCAGCAATGATAACCATCAGCATTAGTGACAATTTGCACAATAATGACCCAAAGCACTGGTGTCAGTAGCAGCAATTATATCCAGGTGAACTTATTCATTAACCACTTGCCTACCGAGCACTCCGCTCCCCCCCCCCCCCCCTTCCCCGCCTGTGCAGGCCAGTTTTCAGCTTTCAGTGCTGTCACACTTTTCTTCCCACAGATAGAGCTTACTTTTATTTTTTGCTAAACATCAAAAAAAAAACAAAAAAAAAAAAACTCACATTTTTTTTAAAAAAAATGTTTTTCTTAGTATGTTATAACATTTTGCACATAAGTAATTTTTCTCCTTCACTGATGTGCACTGATGATACTACACTGATAGGCAGCACTGATGAGGCAGCACTGATGGGCACCAATGAGACAGCACTGATGGGCACTGATGAGCTGCACTGATGGGCACAGATAGGAGGCACTTATGGGCACTGATAAGGGGGCTCTGATGAGGCAACACTGATATGTGGCACTAATGGACTGCACTGGTGAGTACTGATAGGCAGCACTGATAGGTGGTTCTGATGAGCTGCACTGATTGGCACTGATGGGCGCTGATAGGTGGCACTGGCACTGATAGGTGGCACTGATGAGTTTCACTAATGCGCACTGATAGGCAGTACTGATGAGCTGCACTGATAGGCAGCACTAATGGGCACTGATAGGCAGCACTTATGGGCTGCACTGATGGGCACTAATTTGCAGCATTTATGGGCACTGATAAGGCAGCACTCATGAGGCAGCACTAATATACGGCATTGATGGGCACTGATAGGTGGCACTGGCACTGATAGGTGGCACTGGCACTGATAGGCAGCACTGATGGGTACTGATAGATGGCACTGGCACTTATAGGTGGCATTGATGAGATGCAGTAATGGACACAGATAGGCGACACTTGTGGGCATTGATATGTGGCACTGATGGGCTCTGATAGGCTGCACTGATGAGCTGCACTGATGGGCACTGATTTGTGGCATTTATCGGGACTGATAAGGCAGCACTGTTGAGGCAACACTAATATGCAGCACTGATGAGCTGCACTGATGGGCACTGATAGGTGGCACTGATGAGCTGCACTGATGATGGGCATTGATAGGTGGCACTGATGTGCTGCATGCATGGGCACTGATAGGCAGCATTGATGAGCTGCACTGATGGGCACTGATAGGTGGCATTGAGAGGTGGCACTGATGATGGGCACTGATAGGTGGCACTGATGATGGGCATTGATGATGGGCACTGATAGGTGGCACTGGCACTGATAGGTGGCACTGACATATGGCATTGATGAGCTACTGCACGAATGGGCACTGATAGTAATAGGCCTAGGAATCTGGAGGCACTAGTGACAGTTAACCCACTGAGCTGCACAAAAGTAATCAGGATGCACTAATTCTACCCAAACTCCCAGACCTCAGCCCATGCAGTGCAGAGGTAGAGCAGAGCTTACTTGTGTTCTTGCTGACTCAGTCTGTTTGAGCCAGCGCTTCTTCCTCCTCCTTGCTTGAAAGCAGCTTTTCTCCCACGAGCCTCTCGCTCTCCGGCCGGCCTCTGACGTCACACTGCATGGCCTGGGACACAGGGCAGTGTACTGGACTCCGCTGAGCGCGTCTTCATCTCTATGGCTATGCAGTGCAGGCAAAGGCCTAAAGCCATGTATAATGTATGTAGCAGCGCCGTAGCAGTAGCGGCCACTGGCTGGCTCTGAGCGGCTCATTGTGCAGTGGATTGGTATAATTTATTGGGCCGGCCGGCAGCCCACCCGGGGCTATATAATTCAGCTGTCAGTGGCTACTGCCTACTTGAGCCAGCAAATGAATATAGCGGCCGGCGGCCAGCCGGCGGTACTTGTGTGCAGAATCTCTGTGGGCCTATTTTGTGTTAGGGGCCTGGAGCTGCAGCTCCCATAGCCCCTACATTAATCCGGCCCTGGGTGGCTGGTCACTCGGGTCTCCTGGTGGGACAGGAGATCCAGGCAGGGCAGCGGGAGGGGAGGGGGGAGGGACGTCCCCTCCCACTGCTTGTGATAACGGCCGAGCAGCTGCTGAGCCGCATTGGTTCCTATCACAGGAAAGCCAAACGTCCACTCTAAACAAACGGTACCGGGGTCAGGGGAGGGCTGGGCCAGGGGGCAGGGTGGCAATTGCCCCCCAGGCCACCCCAACTTACATTTGAAATGGCCAGTGGCCGTTGCCTGCTGACAATATTTTCATTTTGTGGAGGAAGTAGGGGCCAGGGGCGCGGTTGCCAACTAACTGCAAGCAGAGGGGGGGTGCCTAGGGCCGGCCCTACCATGGATGATGTCTATTATAGGAGCCGGTCCAGGAGGCGGGACTTCATATGACAGCGTCCATGCCAGGTAAGCAGGCTCTTTGTAATCTGGTGGCTCTCCTCTCTCTGCATTGCAGGCTGCATTGGATTGATGGGCACTGATCAGGCTGCGCTGATGGGCACTGGCAAGGCTGCATTGATCGGCACTGATGAGGCTTAGCCGATGTGTACTGGTGAGGCTGCATTGATAAGCACTGGTGAGGCTAAGCTGATGGGCACCGAGGCTACATTGATGGGCACTGGTGAGGCTGCATTGATGGGCACTGATGAGGCTGCACTGATAAGGCT
Source organism: Glandirana rugosa (assembly GCA_018402905.1). Classification (NCBI taxonomy): domain Eukaryota; kingdom Metazoa; phylum Chordata; class Amphibia; order Anura; family Ranidae; genus Glandirana; species Glandirana rugosa. Next base: position 1,240,168 of record BLSH010116141.1, read on the forward strand.
GCAGGGCACTGATGAGACTGCATTGATGGGCACTGATGAGGCTACATTGATGGGCACTGATGAGCTGCATTGATGGACACTGATGAAGCTGCATTGATGGGCACTGATGAGGCTGCATTGATGGGCACTGATGAGGCTGCATTGATGGGCACTGATAAGGCTGCATTGATGGGCACTGATGAGGCTGAATTGATGCATTCGTTTTGCTAAACCTCCTTTGTTGCTATTAATATTAAATTATGTTTCCACATTGCATCTAATTTGTTTTGCTTCATAACATCAATATCTATTATAAAACCAGGTGGGCATGGATGGTGAGCTGATTTGGTGGTTCAATGGGCCACTTGATTGGACTTGCCCTCCCGGCCTAAGGCTGCCAGCCCTCCCCTGACCGGGGTGAAGCCTGCAGCTGCACCCATCAACCCGGTACAATCACTTTCTAAAAATAACGTACATGTACGTGATTTAGTGGCAAGTGGTTAACCAGTTCAGCCCTTACACCTCTATCTCCATATCTCCTATAGACCAGAGCAATTTTTACATTTCTGCTATGGGCCTGTTTATTGGACAATACGTTTGTCGCTACTAGAGATTACAAAGTAACACATAACTTTTTATGACACACAGGACAATCTATAGACTAGACTAAAAATGAAACAAAACTAAAAATGTACTTTTTTTTTTTTTTATTGATTAGGGTTAATGAAATCTGCAGGAAAATAATAGCTTCTGGGAGAAGGGGAGGAAAGAGTTATGTAAGCCGGATTAAGGTAAAGAAAGGGGCTAAATAGAACCACATTTTAAACAAAATTTTTTTTGGACTTGTCTGGTTGCCTTAAAGTGGTTCTAAAGGCTCAAGGTTTTTCATCTTTGTGCATTCTATGCATGAAGAAAAAAAAACCTTCTTTGTGCAGCAGTCCCTCTGATACTTACCTGAGCCGCATCATGATCCAGCGATGTGCAAGAGGGCCTAAGCTCTCCGGGGAGTCTCCCTCCTCATTGGCTGAGACAGCAGTGGAAGCCATTGGCTTCTGCTGCTGTCAATCACAGCTAGCAAGCCAATGAGAGGGGGGTAAGGCCAAGCCGCAGCTCTATGTGTGAATGGAAGGGGAAAAGCCTGCTTGGGTGCCCCCATTGCAAGCTGCTTGCTGTGGGGGTATTTGGCAGGAGGGTGGGGCCAAGGGTGCCAGCAGGGGGACAGGAGAAGAGGAAGACTGGGATTTCTCTGTGCAAAACCACTACACAGAGCAGGTAAGTATAACATGTTTGTAATTTAAAAAGAAAAAAAGAAGAAGAAAGCTTTTAAAGTGATTGTAAAGTCTTGTTTAACCACTTCCCCCTATAGCAAAATGACGGCCGGGCGGTGGTTCAGTTATTCTGACTGGACGTCATCATCTGACGTCCGCCAGGATAACCCACGATTGCGCGCGCGTGGCGGCACGCATCACGGCGATCGGTGGTGCGGTGTGTCAGTCTGACCCACTGCATTACTGATCTCAGTAAAGAGCTTCCGTTGGAGGCTCTTTACTACATGATCAGCCGTGACCAATCACTGCTGGTCACAGTGTAAACAGGCAGATGTGAGTAGAGGAGAGCCGATCAGTTGCTCTCCTGACAGAGGGGGTCTGTGCAGATTGTTTATCAGCGCAGCCCACCCTAGGATTGCCACCCAAGACCACCAGGGATGCCTCCCAGGGACCACCAGGGAGCCGACCAGGGAGCCCACCCTGACCACCTGGGAGCCCACCCTAGACCACCAGGTAAAAGGCACAATGCCCAACTTCAGATGCCACCCAGGACCACCAAGGAATGCACACATTATAGTGAAATCTTCCATTGCCGCCCACCAGTGCCACCTATCAGTGCCCATCAGTGCCACCTATCAGTGCCCATCAGTACAGCCTATGAGTGTCCATCAGTGCCACTTATCAGTGCCCATCAGTGTCGCCTATCAGTGCTGCATATATGTGCCTCATCATCAGTGCTGCCTCATCAGTACTGCCTCATTAAGTGCCCATCAGTGTAGCCTCATCAGTGCCCATCAGTGAAGGAGAAAACGCACTTATTTACAAAGTTTTGTGACAGAAACAGAGAAAAGCTTTTTTTTTTTTCTCAATATTTTTGGTCTTTTTATATTTGTAGCGCAAAAAATAAAAACCGCAGAGGTGATCAAATACCACCAAAAGAAACCTCTATTTGTGGGAAAAAAGGACACAAATGTTATTTGGGTACAGCATCGCCGAACCGCGCAATTGTCATTGAAAAATGCAACAGCACTGAAAGCTGAAAATTGGTCTGGGTGGGAAGGGGGGTAAGTGCCCGGAATTGAAGTGGTTAAAAAATAAATAAATACCAAACATGTTATACTTACCTGTCCTATTGCAGTGGATTCGCACAGACCAGCCCAGATTCTCCTCTTTTCTCGGGTCCCTCTTCTGTGCTCCTGGCCCCTCCCTCCTGTCGAGTGCCCCCACAGCAAGCAGCTTGCTATGGGGGCACCCAAACCAAGCTGCAGCTCTGTGTGTCCATTCAGACATGGAGCTGGCGTTTGGCCCCACCTCCTCTCACCCCTGAATAGCTAACTGACTTTGATTGACAGCTGCAGGTGCCAATGGTGCCACGGCTGTGCCCCAGTCAATCAGGAGGAGAGTCCTGGCCGAGGGAATCGTGGACATCGCTGGATAGAGATTGAGGCTCAGGGTAAGTATTAGGGGATGCTGGGGAGGCTGCTACACACAGAATGCTTGTTATTTTAAAGTGGATGTAAACCCTCTTCTATACCCAGTGAAGTGCACAGCCTCAGATGATAGAGACAAAAAAAAAAGAAAAAAGAATATGGGGCTTTAAATGAGGTGTGTCATTGTAGATGATTGATAGCACATACAGTCAGGTCCATAAATATTGGGACATCGACACAATTCTAATCTTTTTGGCTCTATACACCACCACAATGGATTTGAAATGAAACAAACAAGATGTGCTTTAACTGCAGACTTTCAGCTTTCATCTGAGGGTATTTACATCCAAATCAGGTGAACGGTGTAGGAATTACAACAGTTTGTGCCTCCCACTTTTTAAGGGACCAAAAGTAATGGGACAGATTAACAATCATAAATCAAACTTTCACTTTTTAATACTTGGTTGCAAATCCTTTGCAGTCAATTACAGCCTGAAGTCTGGAACGCATAGACATCACCAGACGCTGGGTTTCATCCCTGGTGATGCTCTGCCAGGCCTCTACTGCAACTGTCTTCAGTTCCTGCTTGTTCTTGGGGCAGAATTTTTCACCCTCCGTGTTTGACAACATTAAGGATGTGGCAAGTGGACTAAACCTACATTTATGGGAGTCTACTTTCGACTTTCAGACGTCAATTTCGTGTAGAACAAACAAAGTAAAGTTTAGGTAACACCACCACATATCTCGGTTTTTCTAATCTTAACA
>BLSH010116141.1:1243797-1267232 GCA_018402905.1 Glandirana rugosa
CGAAATTAAACTCCCATAAATGTAGGTTTAGTCCACTTGTCACATCCTTAATGTTGTCAAACATATACACGGAGGGTGAAAAATTCCCTGGTTTTCATTACCCTGTTAATCGACGAGTCGATAAGGTACCAGTCCACACACACACAATAAGGGAGTAATAGGGTAAATGTTCCTCGTCTATTTTCCGGGTCTCAAGTAAAGTTCACACGATAAACGTAAACCTTAGACAACGACAGTTAAGAGTTATACTCTAGGTTTCTCGACAGTGATAGTCACTTCGTTCGGTAGTAATCCGACTTTTTTGTTTTGTTTGGGTAGTCTCTCTATCGTTTTTGTAATCCACACCGGTTTAGTTGACAAACCTTGTAGGAATTTTTCTTTCTTACGTGACCACTCGAGTCGTTGTGGTTTTCTGGGTCTTCTCACTGATAGTGACAGCTCTTTGGATCTCATATTGAGAATTGACAGCAACAGATTCCAAATGCAAATAGCACACTTGAAATGAACTCTGGGCCTTTTATCTGCTCCTTGTAAATGGGATAATGAGGGAATAACACACACACACCTGACCATGGAATAGCTGAGCAGCTAATTGTCCCATTACTTTTGGTCCCTTAAAAAGTGGGAGGCACATATACAAACTGTTGTAATTCCTACACTGTTCACCTGATTTGGATGTAAATACCCTCAAATTAAAGCTGAAAGTCAGTCATTTCTGATGTTTAACTGCCATAATCACATTAGCTATATCATGATATGAAAGAGATACATTTGTTTTCATTAATAAAAGGGTTTTTAATCAGAAAAGTTCACATATATACATAGCCATGATAATTCAAGTAATGAAAACACTTGATAATTATATTACATACAGTATATACATAAGATGATAAGGGAACATGATTGGCCAACGGAATTCATGAAATGACTTATCCATCATACACACAAACAAATTGAATAACATAGGGATAAAAACTTGGTAAAAACAGACTTGTCTTGGCAACCTTGATGGAAACTCAACGCGTTTCGTGACATTTCAGCCACTCATCAGGAGTATAATGCATAAGGTACTAAAAAATGGGTAAAAAAGAAAGCCATTAGTGTGTACTGCACTCTCAGAGAAGGGAAGCATCAGAAATAGCATATTGGTTACTCACAAAACAGCTCCCAAGCTATGCACAACCTAGGAATGGGATTTGATACGGCCTCGGACATCCGCCTGATCTGGGTTTGAGTTGGGAAATCACCCCCAGAAAACAAAAGCCCCAGGAAACCAGCCAAGGGGCCAACCAGATTGTCACTGCACAGTCCGTGTGAATGATGAAAAAACATGTTGATCAACCGAATGTGGTGGATCAAACAAAAAAGTGTGAAAATGAGAATACTAGGGATTATATGTGTTCCCATAAGGGGTTAGTGAGTATGGAAATGTGAAAGAGAATGAACCTGGATTGAATGACAAAAGGCATGCCGGTAGAGGTGCTGTGTGCAAAAATGGAAAAACGAAATGCATCAACATGACCTGGAGTGAGTGATGGCGTGAGTGTGAGCTAGAATGAAGTCCCTTTTTGGTGGTAGGCTGTAGTAGAGTGACCATCCGGTCGGCCCAGGCAGGTGTACCCGTGGCAAGGGGTGGGTCCCCGCCAACGTCATGCAATGCCCTAACAGCTGAGGGAAAGTGCGGGCCGGCTGCGGTATCAATGTCCGCAGTGAGACCACGCCAATCCTTGAGAAAGGTATGTATCCTATGTATACATACCTTTCTCAAGTGGGAATCTACTGCCCACCCTATTTTTATATTGGAATACTCATTGCAATCGTTTTTAAACTGTTTTTTAAACTATTTCACTGCTACTGCACTAAATAAATATATCTAGACATACTACATTATTTTTGGACCCCCTTTTTTTGAACATATGGAGCCGCTTTTCTAACTGGAGGAGCAGATCATCAGAGAGGACCTTCGCTGGGGGACACTCCCAGAAGCCTTAAGTGTGTGGATCCCGGGAACCAGGAAGGAGGAACAAGGAAACATACGGACGGAGGACCAAAAGACCCCATTTACCACAGGCGGGCTACCCCTGCAGGGGTGTGGAGTTTCTGGTAAGTGGGGATACATGTGGGGGAGCACCAGTTGATGTCACGTGAACACTTCAAGAGGAGCACAAAAGTCACCTTTTCTGAGCTGATCCCCGAAATATCAACCACGACCATTGTAACCCTCCTTTGACCAGGATAATACATCAAATACGTCTCATTTTTTGTTTTCTGACTCATTTTGCACAAAACCTTTACTTTAGCACTTTTATTCACATTTACGGACATTCGCGGACCTTTTTTACGGACATTTACGGACCAAAAATTTTTTTTTTGGGTTTTTTAGTCCTTTTGCACTTGGTAATATATACATACATCATCCATCATTATACTGGTACACTTTTTTGAATTTACTAATTCCAAACTCTCTCTCAAATTCATTCTTTACGGACATTTACGGACAAGAATTTATGGACATTTACGGACCGAAATAAAGTGGTGAAATATTTGTTTTTTGCATAGGAACTGCTGGTATACAATATCTGAGTTATATTGGAATCACCCTCACTTGCACATTTGTTGGCATAACTCTTTTAAATTAATCACAAAACCAAATTTTTACAAATTTTTACGGACTTTTACGGGCATTATTTAAGGACTTATACGGACTTTGAAAATTTGCACTGGTTCATATTATTGTATTTGATTTAATTCATCACATGTGGTTGGGTTCGTTTATCTATTTATGTATCAATTTTACACATACAATTGGTGAGTTTATTCATATTTAGTACACACATATTTTTATTCATATCACATATTTAGCACACTTATTTGATCTTATTCCTAGACAGCGCCATTCCTGTTTCTTTTTATCTTCCCATCCCCCTTTTTCTAAAGGAGTCTCTGGAAGGCAGCAGTCTATTGTTCTAGCATTTTTATCCCAGCGCAGGTTTACTTGATTATTTAATGTCATAAAAGATGTGTGACCCTACATAACCAACAATGGCAGGCCTCCACCCCTAAGGCAGAGACAAAAAAGAGAAAAAAGAATATGGGGCTTTAAATGAGGGGTGTCATTGTAGATGATTGATAGCACATAGCTGTTTGCATGAAACTCATGTTTCTGATGTTTAACTGCCATAATCACATTAGATGTATCATGATCCCAAAGAGATACATTTGTTTTCATTAATAAAAGGGATTTATACACAGAGATGAAACAAATCTCTCTACAAAAGTTTTACATGTATATCTGCTGTCTTCCCTTTTATATACACACACACAATGCACATTTAATGCACATTCTGTTATAGATTTTCTCTTCTTGTTCAGCACTGAGAGTGGATTATTGGCATACAGCCAAGACAGCTGATTGGAGGAAAGACACACACCCTCCTCTCCACATGGAAGGAAGGAATGTACTTTGTATAGGGTTAACTGTGTTCCCTAGGTGTGTTCTAACTGTATAAGGCTGGGCTGGCAGGGGGAGGAGAGTTATCACAGCTTCCATATACAGGAAGTCTGCGATCACAGCCCTTCCCCCTCTATGAGAGAGATCCGTGTTTACATACACAGACCTCCGTTCTTTCACTGCGGGAGGGCCATCACGGGTAGCCAGCGGAGATCACGTCCGCCCTACCCTAGGGTTGCCACCTCATCCCTTTAAACCTGAGCACATATTGATTACACAGGTTCTGTGGCTGATTAAGGTGGTAATTAAACTCACTTGGTGCCTTATCTGCACTAAATTAGCCACAAAACCTGTGTAATTCATATGTGTTTGGTTTTAAAGGGATGAGGTGGCAACCCTACCCTACCCACTCCCTGGCCTCCCCGAACACAGTGCGCGATCTCGCAGCCGCCGTCAAACTGCGGTTGGCGGTCGGCAAGTGGTTAAGCTGCAAAAGCAGTGGATGGGGGTCTTCACAGGCCGCAATGCTTGTGGCAGCAGCAAAAACGATTCCCCTGTTGAATTTAGCAGGCAGTATCACCACCATTCATGTGAATAGGAATGCACAACAACTGTCCGCAACCTGGCTTGCAGTGCGTTGGCGTGGCCTTAACTGGGTAAAAACAAGCGGTGAGGGGGCATCATACTGCCTGTCAAACATCTCTGAAAAGTGATCTGAACATGGATGTAGATGCAAATCTACACCTAGCCTAATTGACATCATGGGCAGACAGGAGCACATCTCTTTGTTCTGTAGATTCATGAAATAGAATGGATACAAAAGTAACAATGTGACTTTGTATTTCTGTATCTCGCTTCTGAACTAAGTTTAGAAAAACTGCGTTAGATGCTTGGTTTTTCTTTAAAACGGCAGTTGTAATAGTTGCTGTGTTTACACAGCAGTTCCCGAATGTCAAAATGACAGCCAGGAATTTCTGGCAAATGCAAAGGAGCGGGGAGTGGAAATGGGGCAGAAGGTCAGGGCTTACTACACATGTCAAGAAGTGTTCAAGAAGATCTGAATAAATTAATGGGGTGGGCAGACAAGTGGCAAATGAGATTTAACGTAAGAAAAATGTAAGATAATGCATTTGGGTACCAAAAACATAAACGCAAACTACTCACTAAGGGGAGAGCCTCTGGGGGAATCTAGGATGGAAAAAGACCTAGGGGTCCTAGTAGAGAATAGGCTCAGCAGTGGCATGCAATGCCAAGTTGCTGCAAGCAAAGCTAGCAAACTACTGGCATGCATCAAGAAAGGGATCAACGCCAGGGATAAATCAATAATTCTCCCACTATACAAGTCTCTGGTGAGGCCACACCTGGAATATGCCGTCCAGTTCTGGGCACCAGTCCTCAGGAAGGATGTCCTGGTATTGGAAAGGGTTCAGAGAAGGGCAACAAAGCTAATTAAGAGATTGGAGGACCTAAGTTATGAGGAAAGATTACAAGCACTGAACTTATTCTCTCTGGAGAAGAGGCGCTTGAGAGGGGATATGATTTCAATGTACAAATACTGTACTGGTGACCCCACAATAGGGACGAAACTATTCAGCGCAAGGGAATACACAAAGACACGCGGCCATTCACTAAAAATAGAAGAAAAGCATTTTAACCTTAAAATGCGTAGAGGGTTCTTTACGGTAAGAGCAGTGAGGATGTGGAATTCTCTTCCACAAAGCAGTAGTTTCTGCTGGGAGTGTAGATAATTTCAAAAAACTATTAGATGCACACCTAAGGGACCACAACATTGAGGGATATAAAATGTAATAAACTGACATAAAAACGCACACATAGGTTGGACTTGATGGACTTGTGTCTTTTTTCAGCCTCATTGACTATGTAACTATGTCCTGTGTACCCTGCTGTGGACATTTTATTCAATATGTATTGTCACAGTGTCTCCCAGTGTCAGTTCTACTTGCAGCTCGCTCATAAGTGCGAACCGGCACCGGTGAAGGACCATTGGTAGTGAAAAGCTTCCTGTGGATGTGGAGAGGTGTTTGCTATGCAAAGGTATGTCCGCCAGCGAGGGCCCCTGCGTTATGCGTTTTGTGGGGATATGTTTGCTCTGTGAAGACATTATCTGTTTGATACCTATCTGCTTTTGTGGAGAGATGTGCGCTGGTGTCTTTCTGTCTGCCTGATCACCACCTGGTAAGACCATAGCGTTTCACTGCAGGTAGCCTCAAGTCCATAGGAATGGTAGTATAATCTGGCTATGCATTGTTCTCTGAACCTTGCAGAATAAGGATTTGCGGGAATGTGTGCACGAGCTTGATCGGAGCAGCGTTCACGATTTCCAAGATGCCAATCCGATTACACGTTGGTCTCTTTGTTTAGTGTGGAGAGCAATTTTTCTAATACAGTTGGCGGAAAATTGTACATACTGGTCTGCACAGACACGACCAGACACTCCCCTAGCCATTGTTCTGTTTGAATATAAACATGTGTTTTCATTGGTTGAGTTTTGTATAACACCTACTTTTTGATTGTAAATAGACTTGTGCATGGCTAAAAAATTCTTTTATTTTTTTATTTTTCGGAAATTCAAAAAATTTGGAATTCGGAAATGAAAAGATTTCGGAATTCGGAAATAAAAAAAATTTGGAAATCCGAAATTCATGGTAATTCGGCAATTGCGGTAATTTGGAAATTTGCGGTAATTCGGAAATTAGCAGTAATTCAGCAATTGCGGTAATTCAGAAATTTGGCAATTGGAGCAGACGAAAATCCGAAATTCGGAAATTCGGAAATCCGAAAATTCGAAAATAACTAAGAACATTTGAAATAATAACTAACTAATAACTATTAAATTATAGGTATTGGAATTTCCTTGAAAGTTTGGCTGTTAGTGTACTTAAATATGACATTTATCACTAATAATTTCAAGAAAGTTCCAATACCTATAATTTAATAGTTATTTATTATTATTTCAAATGTTTTTCTTATTTGCAAATTTCAGAAATAAGGAAGATCATTTGAAATAATAAGTTATTAATGTATTATTTTAACTTATTATAAATAATAATAAGCAATGCAAAAGTCATAAATAAGTAAAAACATTTGAAATAATAATAGCTTATTATAATTTATTAGTTAAAATAATAAATTAATAACTTATTATTTCAAATGTTCTTCCTTATTTCTGAATTTCCAAAATTCTGGAAATAAGAAAGAACATTTGAAATAATAATAATAGCTTATTATTATTTATAATAGGTTAAAATAATACATTAATAACTTATTATTTCAAATGATCTTCCTTATTTCCGAAATTCGGAAGTAAGAAAAACGTTTGAAATAATAATACCTATTAAATTATAGGTATTGGAATTTTCTTGAAAATATGGCTCTTAGTGATAAATTTCATATTTCAGTTCATTAACAGCCAAACTTGCAAGGAAATTTAAATACCTATAATTTAATAGTTATTTATTATTCCGAATTTCAGAAATAAGGAAGAACATTTGAAATATTAAGTTATTGATTTATTATTTTAAATGATAAATTATAAGAAGCTATTATTATTTCAAATGTTATATATATGCATACTGTATGTATGTGTGTGTGTATACTGGGTGTGTATATACTGTGTGTATATTGGATGTATATTGTATGTATACACACAGTATACTTACAATATACATCCAATATACACACAGTATATACAGCCCACACACATACATACAGTATGCATATATACAGTCACACACTGCAAAAGTCAGAAATAAGGAAGAACATTTGAAATAATAATAGCTTATTATAATTTAAAATAATAAATCAATAACTTATTATTTCAAATGTTCTTCCTTATTTCCGAATTTCCGAAATTCGGAAATAAGAAAGAATATTTGAAATAATAATAAATAACTATTAAATATAGGTATTGACATTTTCTTGAAAGTATGACTATTAGTGCTAAATTTCATATTTAAGTTCATTAACAGCCAAACTTTCAAGGAAATTCCACTACCTATAATTTAATAGTTATTAGTTAGTTATTATTTCAAATATTCTTAGTTTTCTCCAATTTTCGGATTTCTGAATTTCCGAATTTCGAATTTTCGCCTGTTCCGATTGCCAAATTTCCGCGCATTTTCGAATTACTGCAATTGCCGAATTACTGCAAATTTCTGAATTAACGAATTGCCGAATTACCGTAAATTTCCGATTTAACGCAATTGGCGAATTACCGCAAATTTCCGAATTAACGCAATTGCCGAATTACCGCAAATTTCTGAATTACCGCGAATTTCCGTATATTGAAAATTCGGAATTCGTCCGAATTGGCGAATTTTGCAAAATTCGGTAAAAACGAAATTCGGAACGAAACTAATTGCACAAGGCTAATCGTAAACATGGGCTTGATTGGCTGATTGTGAAGCCACCAAGTCCCTATGTTATCCCTGTTCAGCCCTATAAATAAAAGGCGTTCCCATTGTTACTCAGGACTTACTGGGAAGTCTCCATTGTGATTACAGCTGATGTCTATTTTTACTTGGAAGCTAGGAGCGCGCCGGATTGCATTATTAAAAAAAAAATTAAAAGTGCACTTATTAGCGCAAGGGAAGTTAATTGTGCATAGCGTACATTCATTTCTACAACAACCTCCAACAAGTTTTTTTTTTGGTGTGCGTGTAGCATGCCCTTTGTCTACAGTGGATCAATCAAGAGGCTAAACTAATGGAACTCTGAAAATACTACTGCTTTTAGAAACAATTACCTCCATAGTTGTCGCCGTATCTACAAGTTCACTTTTGCAGGCTTGGTCTTCTGTATGTAATATCAATGCTCTGTCTTTAGAGAAAAAAAAAAAGGAAAAAGCTAAAATGAACTTTAGAATCATCTTTCTTTAATGAACAGTCCCCAAAAAACGCATTTTACTGAAGATTAATGTACAAAGGAGCAGTTGTACAAATGATGTCTATGGCCTCCTGTGCTGGGACCAGAATTGGTGGACATTGTCTAAGAGTGGTGGGACATGTCCACTTTTGAGTTGGCTGCATTAGGTGTCTTTTTAAGGCCTCATGCACATGGGCATATCTTTAAAAATAAACAAAACATCGGGCGTTTTTCGGCGTTATGCATCGGCGTTAGTGAGCGTCGGCGTCAATAGGCGTTTTTTTTAAAAAAATCATCCCTCTGCTATTTTTCAACCTAAAAACGTTGGCGTCAAAAAACGCCGGTACAATATTAGTTGGCGTTTGTTGGTGTTAGTTGGCGTTTTGCGGCGTCGGTGTCAAAAAACGCCAAAACGTTACAGCCTCAGAACGCGATGGCTGTGGGTTCTACTTTCAGCTCACTAACGCCGACGCCATCTACAGCTCAAAAATGCAGACGTTTTTATGGGGCCACTGACTAACACGGAGAGCTGCAAAAAACGCCAGCGTCAAAAAACGTCCCTGTGAATGAGGCCTAAAATGAGCACAAAGGACAGTATGTGCACTGACTGAGAAACGTTCCTTATGCTGGTGGCTTCTCTGTTCAATTAAATCTTCAGTCTTCTGCCCCTCTGCTCTATGAATCAGGGATGGGTGGATGAATGAAAAGTCTGTCTCCACCAGCTGTAATGAATGAAAAATGGAGGGCAGAAAGGACAGGAGAGTTTGCCCTCTTGACCAGTGCCTATGACAGATCCAGTGACTCGTATTAACCCTCACAGCACTGAAACAAAACCACCTCTGGGGGGAGTCTATTCTACATTTTCACAGCTCTTACTGTGAAGAAACCTTTCCGTATTTGGAGATGAAATCTTTTTTCCTCTAGACGTAAAGAGTGCCCCTTTGTCCTTTGCGATGACCTTAAAGTAAATAACTCAACACCAAGTTCACTATATGGACTACTTATATACTTGTACATGTTGATGATATCCCCCCTTAATCTCCTCTTCTCAAGAGAGAATAAATTCAGATCCTCTAATCTTTCCTCATAGCTGAGCTCCTCCATGCCTTTTATTAGTTTGGTTGCCGTTCTCTGCACTTTCTCCAGTTCCCCGATATCCTTTTTGAGAATTGGTGCCCAAAACTGAACTGCATATTCCAGCTGAGGTCTTACTAATGATTTGTACGGGGGGGGGCAAAATAATGTCTCTATCTCTGGAGTCCATACCTCTCTTAATACAAGAAAGGATTTTGCTTGCTTTGGAAACAGCAGCTTGGCATTGGATGCCATTATTAACCTTATGATCTACCAAAACCCCCAGATCCTTCTCTACCATTGCACCACCACCATTCCACCACAATAACGTGTATTATATAAATTAGGGGAAAAACACAAATACTAAAATACAAAGAACATCTTGAAAAGCAACATAGGAAAGTATACAAACATACACAATATTGCCAAAAGTATTGGGACACCTGCCTTTACACGCACATGAACTTTAATGGCATCCCAGTCTTAGTCCGTAGGGTTCAATATTGAGTTGGCCCACCCTTTGCAGCTATAACAGCTTCAACTCTTCTGGGAAGGTTGTCCACAAGGTTCAGGTGTGTGTTTATGGGAGTGTTTGATCATTTTTCCAGAAATGCATTTGTCAGGTCAGGCACTGATGTTGGATGAGAAGGCCTGGCTTGCAGTCTCCGCTCCAATTCATTCCAAAGGTGTTCTATCGAGTAGAGGTCAGGATTCTGTGCAGGCCAGTCAAGTTCCCCCACCCTAAAATCACTCATCCATGTCTTTATGGACCTTGCTTTGTGCACTGATCCAAATCATTTGGTGGAGGGGGGATTATGGCGTGGGGTTGTTTTTCAGGGGTTGGGCTTGGCTCCTTAGTTCCAGTGAAGGAATTTCCTAAGGTGTCAGCATACCAAGACATTTTGGACAATTTTATGCTCCCAACTTTGTGGGAACAGTTTGGGATGACCTCTTCCTGTTCCAACATCACTGCACACCACTGCACAAAGCAAGGTCCATAAAGACATGGATGAGTGAGTTTGGGGTGGAGGAACTGGACTGGCTTGCACAGAGTCCTGACCTCAACCCAATAGAACACCTTTGGGATGAATTAGAGCGGAGACTGCGAGCCAGGACTTCTCATCCAACATCAGTGCCTGACCTCATGAATGCGCTTCTAGAAGAATGGTCAAACATTCCCATAGACACTCCTAAACCTTGTGGACAGCCTTCCCAGAAGAGTTGCAAAGGGTGGGCCAACTCAATATTGAACCCTATGGACTAAGACTGGGATGCCATTAAAGTTCAAGTGCGTGTAAAGGCAGGTGTCCTAATACTTTTGGCAATATACTGTAGCATATTTGCATTACTATCTATGATGATATTTATACCCTTTCAGATAGTGCTGCGGCTATGTGTTGAAAAAATGTGTCAAGGCATTTGAATGAACCATTAGATGTGATTAGCTTGACAAAGAGCAAGGCTGCTTGAAACTCTTTCTTTACAGATGAAATAAATCATTGAAGTATGTTGTAATCCTACATGCGGAACACTGTACTGTATTATATATACATATACACACAATATCTCACAAAAGTGAGTACACCCCTCACATTTGTGTAAATATTTTATTCTATCTTTTCCTATGACAACACTGAAGAAATGACACTACAATGTAAAGTAGTGAGTGTACAGCTTGTATAACAGTGTAAATCTGCTGTCCCCTCAAAATAACTCAACACACAGCCATTAATGTCTAAACCGCTGGCAACAAAAGTGAGTACACCCCTAAGTGAAAATGTCCAAATTGGGCCCAAAATGTCAATATTTTGTGTGGCCACCATTATTTTCCAGCACTGCCTTAACCCTCTTGGGCATGGAAATCACCAGAGCTTCACAGGTTGCCACTGGAGTCCTCTTCCCCTCCTCCATAACGACATCACGAAGTTGGTGGATGTTAGAGACCTTGCGCTCCTTCACCTTCCGTTTGAGGATGCCCCACAGATGGGCATATGGGTTTAGGTCTGGAGACATGCTTGGCCAGTCCATCACCTTTACCCTCAGGTTCTTTAGCAAGTAGTGGTCATCTTGGAGGTGTTTGGAGTCGTTATGTTGAAATACTGCCCTGTGGCCCAGTCTCCGAAGGGAGAGGATCATGCTCTGCTTCAGTATGTCACACTACATGTTGGCATTCATGGTTCCCTCAATGAACTGTAGCTCCCCAGTGCCGGCAACACTCATGCAGCCCCAGACCATGACACTCCCACCACCATGCTTGACTGTAGGCAAGACCCACTTGTCTTTGTACTTCTCACCTGGTTGCTGCCACACATGCTTGACACCATCTGAACCAAATAAGTTTATCTTGGTCTCATCAGACCACAGGACATGGTTCCAGTAATCCATGTCCTTAGTCTGCTTGTTTTAAGCCACCGTGCTGCAGCTCAGTTTCAGGGTCTTGGTAATCATCTTATAGCCTAGGCCATCTTTATGTAGAGCAACAATTCTTTTTTTTCAGATCCTCAGAGAGTTCTTTGCCATGAGGTGCCATGTTGAACTTCCAGTGACCAATATGAGAGAGTGAGAGCGATAACACCAAATTTAATACACCTGCTCCCCATTCACACCTGAGACCTTGTAATACTAACGAGTCACATGACACTGGGGAGGGAAAATGGCTAATTGGGCCCATTTGGACATTTTCACTTAGGGGTGTACTCACTTTTGTTGCCAGCGGTTTAGACATTAATGGCTGTGTGTTGAGTTATTTTGAGGGGACAGCAAATTTACACTGTTATACAAGCTGTACATTCACTACTTTACATTGTAGCAAAGTGTCAGCTCTTCAGTGTTGTCACATGAAAAGATAGAAGAAAATATTTACAAAAATGTGAGGGGTGTACTCACTTTTGCGAGATATTGTATATACAGTGCATACACTCACCAGCCACTTTATTAGGTACAATTGTTCAACTGCTTGGTAACACAAATTGCTAATCAGCCAATCACATGGCAGCAACTTAATGCATTTAGGCATCTAGACGTGATTGAGATGACTTGCTGAGGTTCAAACCGAGCATCAGAATGGGCAAGAAAGGGGATTTAAGCATTGGTGTGTGCAGCCTATTCTATTAGTGTGTGCACCCCAGAGCACAAACACACATGTATGTACGTATATCAGCAGAGCAGTAGACAGTGTCAGTAAAGCAAAGATTAGTTTCAGTAGTTTTTATTTTTATGATTTTATTATCTTATCTTTTTACGCTGCATTCACACAAGGGCGATCCGGATTCAGGCTCGACTTTGCCAGGCAACTTCAAGCTTGACTACGCCAGGCGACTTTGCCTGTGGCCAATCAGAGAAGGGAGGGATGGGGTTGCCCTGGATAAATTATTTTCTTTTCATTGTAAAGTCGCTTCCATTTAGATGGGGGATCCGACTTGGAGGCGACTTCTATTCAATTCTATGGGCACAAGTCAGATAGAAGTCGCCTAGAAGTAGTACAGGAACCTTTTCTGAAGTCGCTCTGACTTCAGTCGTGTACATTAAGACGGCTCCCATTCATTTTAATGGGATTTCAAATATCAAGCGACTTGGGGCGACTTGAGGCGACTCAAGTCGGAGCGCAAGTCACCCCTGTGTGAATGGGCCCTTACAATTTTTTTTTTTTTTTTTACAATTTTTTTTTTAGGAGCCCCATTGGGGGGCTTTGGTGAAATACCAGGGATCTAAACAGAGAGAAAGGGACTGAGGACAGAGCTTCCCCAGTCACTTTCTCTGCAGCCTTAGCTGAACTGGACAGTGAATGCATGGGAAATGCTCTTTGCTGAGCGGCTTCCTGTTAATTCACAAACTGAAGCCCACTAAACATAGTTTGCTAGGCTTCAGTTAAGAATGAACACAGGAGTGATTGGTACAGATCACTCACTATGTTCATTCATCCATCCTGAAATATCCCCTGCAGCAGCCAGTAGAAGAAGGAAGCTGGCAGCACTGTAGGGGAGAGACAGGGAACGCCAGGAAGCAGGGGAATCAACACCACACGGGGGGATTAGGGTGTTCCCAGGCACACCCAGCACACCCTGTGCGCACGCCTATGGATTTAAGTGACTTTGAATGTGGGATGATTGCTGCTACCAGACAGTCTGGTCTGAGTATTTCAAAAACTGCTGATTTACTAGGATTTTCATGCACAACCATCTCTCAAGTTTACAGAGAATGGTCCAAAAGGTGGAAATATCCAGTGAGTGGCAGTTGTGTGGAGGAAAATGCCTTGTTGTCTGAGGTCAGAGAAGAATGGGCAGACTGGTTGGAGACAATAGAAAGGCAACAGTAACTCAAATAACCACTTGTTACACCCAAAGTTTTGCAGAATACCATCTCTGAATGCACAACACATTGAACCTTGAAGCAGATGGGCTACAGAAACAGCAGACCACACCAGGGGTCACTTCTGTCACCTAAGTGCTCTATTGCAGTGTTTCCCAACCCAGTCCTCAAGGCACACCAACAGGTCATGTTTTCAGGATTTCCCTCAGATGAAACAGCTGTGGTAATTACTAAGGCAGTGAAACTGATCAAATCACCTGTGCAAACTCAAGGAAATCCTGAAAACATGACCTGTTGGTGTGCCTTGAGGACTGGAGTTGAAAAACACTGCTCTATTGGATGAGATGTGGGGAGTGTGGAGGCCATTGGAGTGCAGGGACCTCATTGTCCAGTGTTGAGATGATTGGAGCTTTGTGACATGGTGCATTATCCTGCTGGAAGGAGCCATCAGAAGATGGGGACACTGCAGTCATAAAGGGATGGACATGGTCAGCAACAATATTCAGGTAGGCCGTGCGGTTTAAACTATGCTGAATTGGTACTAAGAGGCCCAAAGTGTGCCAAGAAAATATCCCCCCCCACCATTACACCACCACCAGCAGCCTGAACCGGTGATACAAGGCAGGATGGATCCATGCGCCAAATTCTGACCCCACCATCTGAAATGGTCTCTGAAATTGAGACTCATCAGACCAGGCAACGTTTTTCCAATCTTCTATTGTCCGAGGCTCACCGCACAGGATCACCAAAATTGGACAATAAAAGATTGGAAAAACGTTGCCTGGTCTGATGAGTCTCAATTTCAGAGACCATTTCAGATGGTGGGGTCAGAATTTGGCGCATGGATCCATCCTGCCTTGTATCACCGGTTCAGGCTTCTGGTGGTGGTGTAATGATGTGAGGGATATCTTCTTGGCACATATTGGACCCCTTAGTACCAATTGAGCATCTATTAAACCCCACGGCCTACCTGAGTATTGTTGCTGACCATGTCCATCCCTTTATGACTGCAGTGTCCCCATCTTCTGATGGCTCCTTCCAGCAGGATAATGCACCATGTCACAAAGCTCCAATCATCTCACCACTGGACAATGAGGTCACTGTCCTCCAATGGCCTCCACACTCACCACATCTCATCCAATGGAGCACCTTTGGGAAGTGGTGGAAGGAGAGATTGGCATCATGGATGGGCAGCCGACAAATCTGCAGCAACTGCATGATGCTATCATTGTCACTATGCAAAACCTCTGAGGAACGTTTCCAACACCTTGTTGAATCTATGCCACCAAGAATGAAGGCAAAGGGGCGTCCAACCCGGTACTAGCAAGGTGGACCTAATAAATTGGCCAGTGAGTGTATGTATACAGTATATACATATATTTATTTGTAAAAGAAGAAAGCAGAATGTAAAATGCAACTCACGGGTTTATAATAGTTCCAGACTCACATACTGGTTGCAATGTGAAAATAGGTCTGCAAAAGCATAAATAAATTAGTTTAAGTACATTTGATTGCATTCATTTGAAGTATTGTATGTGAACAATGTAGCTCAAAACTTGAAAAAATTGATTTATTTTTTTAACATGGATTTCATTAACATGGCAGCTAGGTTTCCATAGTAATAGTGGCCTCTCATTGGACCAATGGAAAAAAACGATTGTGTTGCAGGTGCATTTAGTAGGTGTGTTACAAAAACATGCTATACCCTTTTCTCACGTGGTCGATCTGAGTTCTGGCTTTGGTTGGGGGGAGCACCACTGCCCACCTAGCTGGTCTCCAACAAAACAGCAGCTCAACTGCACATGCTCATAAGACGCATACAGCCTGGTTTGTGTATGAGCAGGCTATTACTATGTGCCATGCATGTATAATTGCAATTCGATTTTCTCTTAGAGCGGGCTGTAAGGTGCCAATGCACCTCCACAACCTGTACTCCCTGGCATTCGCTGCTGTCTTCCTTTTGCCATGGCCACTGGTTTCTGTGGTTCCATCACTTATATAGTGGCTCTTTTCTGTGCCTTCTGGATCCCCCTTTCTCTCAGCACCCACCATGTCACAATCCCCCTTCTCTCACCATGTGTCACGCCTACAGTATCCTTACCATCAGCATCCAGCTTGCCACATCCCATCTTTTTTAACCACCCACCATACCTGCAGGCCCCATTCTCTTGTGTCTGCAGAATCCATTCAACCTGACACTCCCCTTCTCTCAGTCCCACTCCTCACTTCTTTTACCATCCACTGCACCTGCACCCCTTTTCTTACCATTTACCACACCTGCTCATCTGCTTTCACCACTGCATCAATATCCTCCTCTGCACCTATGTATGTTTACACTCATTCTGCAATTCCTCTCCACAGCGCCTGTGCATGCTCCCACTCCACACCTTTATGTCTATTTTTTAAAGCAAATTTCAACTAACCAGTTTAAGTGCTGACATTTGAGGCTAATTGGGTCATTGCACAGCCATATCACTTTTGCCTAAATCTGTCCCATAATCCCTTTACCCCCTCTCCCCTGAGCCACTTAAATTATCACTCCACCTTCTTGTCTGATGCTATCACAAGGGACAGCATCGTGACCCAACAGACAGCCAGCAAAAGCATATTCAGCAACTGGAAAAAGACTACAGCAGTTAGGTGTTGACTCAGGGAATTCTTCTGCTTGACTTACAGTGATCTCTGCATGAGTGACTAGTAATGCCCCTGGAGGACGTGATATATGACGAAACTCGTAGGGAGGAGCCATTGCTGACATCATTGTGCAAGTGGAACTGACCCAGGTGTTACATGTTTTGCCGGCTGAATTGCTATTTTTAATGCTCCACTGTACTATAGTATCTGTGAGTGCAATATTCTATTCTGATAAAAGGTAGCATATATTTTTTCTGAGTATGTGCGATTGATGACCAGAGGAGGAGATCCAGGCTATATCGGGTGCTAGGTGATTCTTTAGAGGAGCAGAGAGAGACAAAATAGATGCCAGTACCATTGAATATGTCCTTACGACTTCCCTTTAATTAGGGGGTCATACAGGTACATCACAAAAATTAGAAAAATCATGTCACAGGATTTATTATAAAACACTTTCTGCAATATTAAGCCCCTATAAAGTCTTACTTTTTGCTTATTTTATTGGTGTATTATACGCTTCAAAAAGTTTATGACTTAAGGGTATTCAGAGTACAGCTTTACCGTACAGTAATAGCACATAGCATTTTACTTATGGCACATGATAAAACTCAGAAGTGGGAATAACTTCATCTTACTGAAGCTAGCTGTAGCCATATTAGTGCACTTGCAATAACACAGATGAGTATTGTCAATGAAAAGTATATGCACTGACCAGGGGCGTATCATTAATTGGTGGGCCCGTGTGCAAGCCCACACTGCACTAATCAACCAGGGAGAGATCATCCATGGGTGCAGTGTGGGTCAGAGCACAGTGCCCCCCCCCACCCCTCAGGGCCCGTGTTCAGTGAACACCCTGCACCCATGGATGATACACCACTGGCACTGACAGTTACATTTTCAGGAAAAGCTTTCAAAGGTCTAACTCCTATTTCTAAGGTCCAAGCACAGGGCTCGAGTCCTGCAGGAACGCATGGGGACAGCATTCCTGTACTTTTTCCACAGCAGTTACGCCGTTTCCATTAGCAGGCAGAGGCGGCTCTTTAATTAGACAAATTAGGCAGGCTCACAGGGGCCTCGCGGCCGCCTCATTTGCCTAATCATAGAAGATTCAGGCTCTAACAACAGCACTGCTGCACTCCGGCCTGTAGAGGGCTAGCGCTGTGAGCTTAATGGCAACGGATTTGTGGCAGTGTGTCTGGGGGAGGAGGCGGAGCAAGCAATGTGTTATCCAAGGGAGGAGGAGAAGAAGAGGAGACTCCTTCCTGCACCAGAGCCACAGATAACCCCCCCATGGCATCTGAGATAGAGAACACAAACACCAGCACTGAGATAAAGAAAACTGACACCAGCACTGAGATAAAGAAAACTGACACCAGCACTGAGATAAAGAAAACTGACACCAGCACTGAGATAAATAAAACTGACATCAGCACTGAGATAGAGAACACTGACACCAGCACTAAGATAAAGAAAACTGACACCAGCACTGAGATAAAGAAAACTGACACCAGCACTGAGATAAAGAAAACTGACACCAGCACAGAGATAGAGAACACTGACACCAGCACTGAGATAAATAAAACTGACACCAGCACTGAGATAGAGAACACTGACACCAGCACTGAGATAAAGAAAACTGACACCAGCACTGAGATAAAGAAAACTAACACCAGCACTGAGATAGAGAACACTGACACCAGCACTGAGATAAATAAAACTGACACCAGCACTGAGATAAAGAAAACTGACACCAGCACTGAGATAGAGAACACTGCCACCAGCACTGAGATAAAGAAAACTGACACCAGCACTGAGATAAAGAAAACTGACACCAGCACTGAGATAAAGAAAACTGACACCAGCACTGAGATAAATAAAACTGACACCAGCACTGAGATAGAGAACACTGACACCAGCACTGAGATAAAGAAAACTGACACCAGCACAGAGATAGAGAGCGCTGACACCAGCACAGAGATAGAGAGCGCTGACACCAGCACTGAGACACATTTCACATTTAACCCCTTGATCACCACCTAGAGTTAACCCTTTCCCTGTCAGTGACATTTACACAGTAATCAGTGCATTTTCGTAGCACTGATCGCTGCATAAATGCCAAAAGTCCCAAAAAGGTGTCAAAAGTGTCCGATATGTCCGCCGCAATGTCGCCATCCAGCTAAAAATCGCAGATCACCGACATTACTAGTAAAAAAAATAAATAAAAACCCCATAGATTAATTCTCATTGTTTGTAAACGTGGCAATTTTTCTTTCTACCAAAAATCTGAGGAAGAATTTATATCGACCTAAACTGATGAATACATTTTTTTTTTGGATATGTATTACAGCAAAAAGTAAGGAATATTGTTTTTGTTAAATTGTCGCTCTTTGTTTTTTTATAGCGCAAAACATAAAAAACGCAGAGGTGATCAAATACCACCAAAAGAAAGCCCTATTTGTGGGGGAAAAAAGAACGTCAATTTTGTTTGGGTACAACGTCGTATGACTGTGCAATTGTCAGTTAAAGCGACGCAGTGCCGAATCGTAAAAAGAGCTCTGGTCAGGAAGGGGGTAAATCCTTCCAGGGCTGAAGTGGTTAAAGAGGGTGATTCTTTTCTATACCCACTGTATATACCATAGTCTGTGGGCTTTATAACTTTTCTACAAACTAAATAATAGACACTGATTTGGGTTATTTTCACAACAGAAATATAGCAGAATGCATTTTGGCAAAATTTGTGAAGATTATTTATTTGCAAAATGTTATAACAAAAATGAAGAAAGAATTTTTTTTTTCCAAAATTTTCTGTCTCTTTTCTTTATTAGTAAACAAATAAAACAACAGCAGTGAACAAATAGCACCCTAAGGTTATCAATACCATGTCATTGATATTCATTTAAAGCAGCTGTGCAAAGTAAAGGAAAACCTGAAAACATGGATAATTGGGGTACTTGAGGACTGAGGTTGAGAACCACTGATCTACTGTTTCAACCCATCATGACAGAGGATAACAAGCTCCCATTCCATAGCCCCCATCTCTACTCCTTATCTGACCAGTATTCCTACTTTTATTAATGGACATGTGCAGTTCGTTTCGTTGCAAATCGAAATTCGGACAAATTTTTCATTATTCGGATGCAACCGAATTACAATAGTAAGAATATTAAACGAATCCAAAATAACAATTTGAAGCGGAAAAAAAATTGGCCAAAATTTGATTCAAATCGAATTCGAAACTAAGTTGAATCGAATTCGAAAACAATCGAATTGAATTCGGAAACAATTCAAGTCGAATTCAGAAACAAATTCAAAAAGAAAGAAATTAGAAAAAAAAACATTGATTTTCTAAAAAAGAATATAAAACTATAAAGTAATATAATAAAAATAAAAGAATAGTAATAGAATAGAAAATAAGAGGGTGCAATAGAATAGAAAAACAGTAGAATATAATAGATTAAAATAGAATATATAACCATCTTCTGTTATTCTAATTTCGAATAGAATGAATACAAATAGAAAATATTAGAATAGAAAAGAATAGAATAGAGAATACAATAATAGAATAGAAAATAATAGAATAGAAAATCAATAGAACAGAATAGAATAAAATAAAATATATAACCATTTTCCAATATTCGAATTTTGAATAGAATAAATTTGAATTTGAATACAAAAGATTAGAATAGAATAGAAAAGAATAGAATAGAACATAAGAGAATAGAAAAAAACAATACAAAATAATGTAATAAAATAGAAAGAATATAATATATAAGGATGGGCCCGCTGTTTATTGTGTAAAATAGCTCTTTCTTCTTTCCTTCTCCATCTTCTCCTGCCTTCTTCTGGTCTTCTGCTTCTTCTTTCAGTTTTCTTCCTTCCTCTCTTCGTCTTCAATCCTCATCTTCTTCTTCCTTCTTCTTTAACCGTGCCCACTGCTGCAGCCGTGGCGTCCAGAGGCGTCTCCCAGAATGGGCGATCTTCAGTTTGACATTTATTTTATAAGAAGGGGTGGGGCCACCTGGTGACATAAATGGGTGACCCGCCCCCTTTGACAACGAATGACATCAGAAGGGGGCGGGTCACCCATTTATGCCCCTTCTTTTAAAAAGAAATGCCAAACTGAAGACTGCCCAATCTGGGAGACGCCTCCTGGACAGCACGGCTGTGGCAGCGGGCGTGGGGGCGGTGAAAGAAGAAGGAAGAAGATGAAGATTGAAGACGAAGTGAGAATGGAAGACTGAAAGAAGAAGCAGAAGACCAGAAGAAGGACCGGGGAAGATGGAGGAAGGAAGATGAAAGAAGAAGGAGAGCTATTTTACACAATAAAGGACTTGTCAAAAACTGCCTCTGTTTTTTTATACCAGCTTACTTCTTTTTTGGTGAATGGGTATGGGTACAATGTACCCCATACCTATTCACATGGGGGGGGTTGGGATCTGAAGGTCCCCTTATTAAAGGGGGCTTCCAGATTGTGATAGGCCCTCCGCCCACAGACCCCCACAACCACCGGCAAGGGTTGTGGGGGTGAGGCCCTTCCCCCCATCAACATGGGGACAAGGTGCTTTGGGGGTGACCTCAAAGCATCCTCCCCATGTTGAGGGCATGTGGCCTGGTATGGTTCAGATGGGGGGTGCTTGCTCGTCCCCACCCCCTCCTGCCATGCCAGGACTGCGTGCTAAGATAAGGGTCTGGTTTGGATTTTGGGGGGGACCCCTACACCATTTTTTTTTAATTTGGCGCAGGGTTCCCCTTAAAATCCATACCAGACCTAGAGAATGGGATGCCTCCCCTGTCTGTGGAATGTAAACGCAGACAGGGGAAGTGATGTCATCTCCCCTCACTGCGTCCTTTTCCATTGCAGAGAGGAGAGAGAGACATCAAAATGTGAGTTGCTCCAACACTACACTAACACCAGTGCACATAGGCACACTTTTAACCCTTTGATCGCCCCCGGATCGCCCCCCCCCCCAGTTAACTCCTTCACTCCTATCACCCGCTGTCACTTTGTCACTAAGGGCAGCGATGAAATCGTTCACTGATCGCTGTACTTGTGACCCTCGTGACACTAATCAGTGTTAGGGTAGGTATTATTAGGCCTAGGTAGGTGTAAATACCCCCCCAATAAAGTTTTTAACCCCTTGATTACCCCCTGTCACCTGTGATCACAGTACTTGTGTCACGGGTGACGCTAGATAGTTTGTTTCTTCCCCATCAGATTACCCGCAGTATATATAATATATATACCTTTTAAAGGTTTTAACCCCCAATCACCCAGCGGTGACCTCAGTTAGGTTTTAGCGTGCGTTAGGGTCAGTGTAAACGCCAGGCAGGACCAGTTAGTAAGGCACTCTAACACGCATACACACACATTAGATAGGTGTTGGATACTATTGCAGTATCTTATCAGATCAATATCTGTGAGCTGATCAGATCTATATTAGCATCCCCACTAGTTTAGTGTTCTAAAAATGCAGCTTTAGTGGGATCAGCCCAGATACCTGCTAGCACCTGCGTTTAGCCCCTCCGCCCAGCCCTGCTCAACCCACCCAAGTGCAGGATCAATAGATTGCTGACACTTACCAAACACAATACACATATCTGCAGCGTTCGCAGAGATAACGCCCGATCCCTGCGAAATCTGACAGTGATTTTGATAGCAACTTGAAACAGGCTCTGACAACCAGGTGCGCTTTTTTGCCTGTGAGTCACACTAGTGTACCTATAAATTTAGACGCCAACATGTCAAATCCGAGGTACACTAGTGAAGAGGCCTACGCGTTGCTGAGCATGACAGACAAGAGCGATGGGGAAGCCTCACTCTCAGAATCAGGCTCAGTATACGTTCCCGTAGACAACAGCGGCTCCCTGTCAGATAGCTCTGAGAGGTCCCTGCTAAGGTCAGGCATACCAGATCCCGTTCTGCTGTCGCTGAGGTGCATGTATCGCAGGGCTCCCGTATGGAGCAGAGAGCCAGTACTAGCACCGCTATTCCTGGTAACCTAGCAAGCACCAGCGGCCTAGTACATCCTGGTCATAGACAAACCAGCACTGCAGTAACACTTGGTGACGTGGCGAGTCCCATAAGTGCAGTTCAAGCTGGTGTGGCTAGCACGAGTAATGCCCCGCAGCCACGAAGAAGACAAACACAGGCCTGCAGAGCCCATAGTGCCCTTTCTGCCGTGCTTACAAACCCTGATTGGCAACCCACCACTGATGCAGCACCGGTACTTCCCCCATTCACTGGCCAACCCGGAATTCAGATGAATACAGTTGATTTTAGGTCCACTGAATTTTATTCGCTGTTTTTCACTGAAGATATCTATAGATCTATAGTGGACCAAAGAAATGTACAGGGTGGGCCATTTATATGGATACACCTTAATAAAATGGGAATGGTTGGTGATATTAACTTCCTGTTTGTGGCACATTAGTATATGTGAGGAGGGAAACTTTTCAAGAGGGGTGGTGACCATGGCGGCCATTTTGAAGTCGGCCATTTTGAATCCAACTTTTGTTTTTTCAATAGGAAGAGGGTCATGTGACACATCAAACTTATTGGGAATTTCACAAGAAAAACAATGGTGTGCTTGGTTTTAAGGTAAGTTTATTCTTTCATGAGTTATTTACAAGTTTCTGACCACTTCTAAAATTTGTTTAATGTGCTGCCCATTGTGTTGGATTGTCAATGCAACCCTC
The DNA here is from genome assembly GCA_018402905.1 of Glandirana rugosa. NCBI lineage: Eukaryota > Metazoa > Chordata > Amphibia > Anura > Ranidae > Glandirana > Glandirana rugosa. The sequence goes on from BLSH010116141.1 coordinate 1,266,845, forward strand.
TTCTCCCACTCTTCACACACTGATAGCAACACGGCAGGAGAAATGCTAGCACAGGCTTCCAGTATCCGTAGTTTCAGGCCAGTCTTTGAACATTTATTGAGTACTTTCTTATTTGAATGGAATTTTGGTTCGTGTGGTAACAAAAAGAACACTTTAAGGGTTATTCAAACTACACAGTGTACTGGGAGAAGGATAACTTTTTTGTTTTCAACCTAAGTTTTACCGGCTGAAGTTTTACCGGCGGTACCAGTGGTGGGGAGAACTTTTCAAAGGGAGGAGTGTATATGATTACACGGTGTTTGTCCTTCAATTATAGTGGTTGGTAAGGGTAAAATAATTCCACATAGGTATATTTACCGGGTGGGACATGTAAAGAAACCAGGTGATA
>BLSH010116141.1:1267242-1320554 GCA_018402905.1 Glandirana rugosa
CCGAATGAGACTACGGAATAATGAGAGGACTCCATTATTATCATGTACGTGTTTTGAACCAACCCTTATTTTTCACGACACTTGACGACTAACTTCACTAAATACTCCCCGGCTTAAAACACCTCGGCTAGTATAAGTTCCAGTGGAACACCTACTATCTCAAGTAACAGTAATTTTACGTACTTGGCGTCGTAGACGACCATAGCACAGGAACGGTAGGTTCATGTCTTCTGTATGTATACTACTTAACTCAGTCACCTGGTTATATTGGCGTTAAGTCCAAGAAACACATACGGGTACAACTCCCATTCCGGGTCTTTCCAGAATTTAAGCTTTTGGCATTAACCAAAGGTTAGTGAAAAGTTTCCCCCCTCACATTTACTAATGTGCCACAAACAGGAAGTTAATATCACCAACCATTCCCATTTTATTAAGGTGTATCCATATAAATGGCCCACCCTGTATATGCTGGTCAATGCATCGCCGCTAATCCCCATTCGTCACTTGCCAGAGATTGGAAACCAATTACGGTTTTCGAATTTAAGACCTTTCTGGGCCTTACCCTCAACATGGGCATACACAAAGAACCTGAATTGCGGTTATATTGGTCCACTGACTCAATTCATCATATGTATGTCTTCTGTACTTGGATGGCAAGGACACGATACCAGCAGATGCTGCGGTTCATGCATTTTAATGACAATGAACTCTATCATCCACAAGGTGACCTTGAATATGATCGGCTCCACAAAATTCGGCCCCTCATAAATCACTTCAATCAGCAGTTCACAGCACTTTTTATTCCCAACCAAGTTTTGTGCATGTACTATTATTACCTCAGGAGAGTAATAAGGCATCAGAGTAAGCCAAGATAGGGGTGCCTCATCCAAGTGTGATTTAAATATAACATTGTAACTTTATGATGTATTGCAATGACCTATATACCTATGTACAAGTGAACGCTAGCCCTTTCCTCATTCCTGCCACTAGATGGCGTTGGTGCCGACTATGTTCCTGTCGGCAGAGCTGTAGCAGTCCTGACGCTTGGATGGAGACTGTCTCCCATGGCCTCCCATGCTTTTACACGGAACGAGGCTTGGGCAACCCTCCCTTTGGCCCTACATTTGTGTGTACATGCGTGCGCAACTACCCGATGCGTGGTATGGACTGCTTGACCCAGTGACATCATGCGCGGCCGCGACATGGGTCACCTGGGTTGGGTTTAAAAGCAGGATGCCCCTGCTTGTCTGTGTATGGAATATATCCCAGGATGCACGCACACAACGCCCAGAAACGGTGAGTAAAGGACCTAAACTATTGAAAAGCCTTGTTGTCCTTGTTGTAATCTACTACTTACCCCCAGGACCATCTTCCGGGGAACCCTAGTGGCTCACACTCCACCGTCTTGCTGAGCATCAGCGTGCCTGATACATATGGTCCTGGGATTATTACTATGTGAACCTATTAGCTACCGCAGGTAAGTTTGCAATATAGCCTGGTTTCTTATTGCACATACCGGTGAACCCTGGTTCTCCTGGGCACTTCCTCCCCTTCTGTGCTTCCCCCTCCACCTACCCCCTCATCCCTTCCCCCCCTTCTCTTTCCCCTTCTTTTCTCCCCTCTCCTCTCTCCCCCCCTTTCCCTCCCTCCTTCTTTCCCCTCCCTCCCTCCCCCCTTCCCCCCCCATTTCCTTGCCCCCTCCTTCCCGCCCTATCACCATCCCCAGTACCCCCCTTTCCCTTCTTCCTCCCTCCCCCTCTGTCCCCCTTCCATCGGAGACCTATCTATAAAAGCTACCTATATATATGTGACCCCTACAGGTACCTAACAACTAGAATATGCGATTATTATTTCCTCCCTACACCACCCCTTCTCTGCCGACCAGGAGCGTTGTCTTGTTTGTGCTACACCTTTGGTGGGACTGAGTGTTTGGGTAAGCGGATCATCTTACATCCACCCCGGCTATGTAAAAAAATATGTTTGTCATGTATTGTTGCTGTGTGCACATATATGAAAAAGCCTACTGTATGCAATTGTCTGATATTTTGACTTTACCGCCATAGATATCTCTCCTGAAGAAGCGGTTAATTATCCGCGAAACATGTAGAGACTTACAGATGTCCTTTCCTGTTTTCCCTCCCTCCTCCACAATTGGGGGAATTATATATACCTGCTTTTTATGATACATATGTGCAGATGCTACCCTTGATGAGCAATGTTTTTATTTTTATCTTGGTATCAATAAATTGTGTTAAAAATCTTTTTTAAAATATATTTGTAGCTTCCCTTTACTTACCCAGTGGTGCCGTGATAGTTCAGTCCCTTGGTTGTCCAAGGGACCCCTCCTTCCCCCCCTGTGGGTATCATTCGGGGATTGAATCACTCACACTCATTTTATTTAAGTTTTGTGCATGAATGAGTCCCTGATTAAATTTGCTGACCGTATTGCTTTCAAACAGTACGTCCCCAGCAAGCTTGCCAGATACGGGGTCAAGAAGTATAAGCTCTGTGACAGGGTCACAGGCTATACATGTAGCGTTTTGGTTTATGAGGGCAAAGATAGTCATGTGGAGCCGGAAGGATGCCCAGACTACATAGAGAGAGCTGGCATAATTGTGTGGAGCTTGGTGTCACCCTTATCTGGAAAGGGGTACCATTTGTACGTGGACAATTACTACACAAGCGTGCCACTCTTTAGTCACTTGTTTGATCACCAAATTGGCGCATGTGTCACTGTGCGATCTAATTGCCGGGCTTCCCCCAACGGCTGATAGAATGCTGACTTAGATGGGGGGAGAGAGCCTGCTTGAGACGTAGTAATTTGCTTGCGCGTGAAGTGGAAGAATACAAAGAATTTTTGTTATTTTCTCCCTTCACGCAGACACGGCTGTCCAAATAACAACAGTGACTGGTGTTGTGGAGAAACTTCTCTGTGTCCACGATTATAACCAAAACATGGGAGGGGTGGATCTCAACAACCAGTTATTGGCGCTGTACTTAATTGTCCGTAAGTCCAGACGCTGGTACAAAAAAGTGTCTGTTTACTTATTCCAATTGGCTATGCTGAAAGCTTATGTGCTATACAAAGCATCAGGACGGACTGGATCTCTCCTTCAATTCCAGGAAGAGATCATCAGAGCCCTGCTGCATCCAGCTGGCTCTGCACTCCTTGTTCCCAATCCAAATGCAGTGATCCGGCTGCATGGACGGCTTTTTCCACATGCCATCCCTGATACTCCTACCAACCGAGCCCCCCAAATAAGATGTTGTGTCTGCCGACGACGCGGATACAGGTGTGACACCCATTATTATTGAACATCCTGTTTTGACCAGCCTGGTCTCTGCATCGGTGACTGTTTTGAGCGCTACCATACACTAGCTGAGTATTAGCGTAAGGAACAGCACTACACAGGAATAGGGCAAATGTTCACAGGGTCTCCAAAGATGTCACCGCATTTTTAGAGACCCTAATCTTTACTGTTATAAAAAAAAAAAAGCCTACCAAAAAAACAAAAAAAAATAAATAAAAGCCAAAAACAGTTGTAAGTTTCTTGTTTTTCTATCTCTAGTAACTCTCTATTCTCTTTCTATTGTTTTTTATGCATACCTGTAATGTTTTGTTGCTGTTTATTATCAAGTTTTTTTTTGCAGGTATGTAATATTTTTATAATGTTTTCCTGTAAAGTTTAATTATTTTTTTTCTTCTTAGCAGGAATGTTATTTTTTATATGTTACTGTGTTTTATTAATCTTTTTCAGGTACACCAACTGCAGTGCTGATTTAATTAAGGTGACAGCAAAAGCGTTTGCTCCCACCATATATAAAGCAGTGACTCCAGCACTGTTGAAGGTGATTTCACCACCACAATTAAAAAAAGAGCATATATACCGGAGCATAGGGGCAGGGGTGGAAATTGGGGCAGGTTGCCCTATGCTCCGGTATATGCTTTTAAAAAGGGGCTATGCCCACCATAAGAAGTGGGTGGATGGGGGGGGGGGGGGCGCATGCGTGGCTTGATGCGAGGCGGCGGCTCTGAGTAACAGCTCCTTCTGAGAATACGGCAATGCCAGGGTAATAAACCCACGATCACCATCAAAGACAAGTACAACCCCTGCCAGAAAGCACAGTGCATGCCTGGAAGCAGAAAAGGACCGAAGAATCACTGCTCACAGAGCAATCTCACCACTTACGTGCTACGGTCCCAGGAGAGGAACAAAATTACACAAAATGGCACCAGCACCATGCCATCTCAGAGAACCTCCTCTTCTACAAAGGGACACTCTTCTCCACATACAAATTGTGAGTATGATTCCACACCCAGTCACAATGCAGGCCTTACTAAAGCTGATTTGGATGACAGTCTGGCAGTGATTTATGAAAAACTCACAGATAAAATACAAAGAGAGGTCAGCAAATCAACCAACGCTCTGTCACAGGAAATTTCTGCACTCGGTAACCGAACAGACATTCTTGAGACAAAACATGACGAATTAACATTAGCGCATAATGACTTAAGAAAAGAGTTTTAAACATTAGCAGAAAATTTCACGTATGTACAAATGCAGGTCGAGGATCTCGACAATAGAAACTGACGGAACAACTTGCGCATCCGCGGGGTGCCGGAGATGGTGACAGAATTGCCCGCCACCATGTTAAAAACTTCCTGACAAAAAGGATGAGGCTTTCACCTGTGACAGAATGCATAGGGCCCTGCGTCCAAAACCGCCAGCTAACAAACCCCCTAGAGACATAGTTTTATGTCTTAAAGATTTTTTTGATAAAAGAAGTGATTCTGAGGGCTTCCTGGAATACTTTAAATATTAACTTGGACAAAGGTCCAAATATTTCCGGATATTTCTCCAGCTACTCTTGAGAGAAGGCGTAACATGAGAGAGGTTACAAGTGTACTTCAAAATGCCAGGATCTGTTACAGATGGGGTTTCCCCTTTAAATTAGACCTCCTTATTAAATTAGGGCTGTTGGACCCGGAACCAGCCTTACACCTACCCTCCACTCCAAGACCATCCCCAATCTGGTCAACTCCGGCCTCAAGACGTGACCAAAGAAGGATTAGACAGTCTCCTGGCAATTTACCTGCCTGAAAATCCCTCAAATCACTTACACTTTCATAAGTGAACTGTAAACTACTAATAACTGCATTACTGTTAATGACCTGTTGGTAGCACTGCTGCACAGAAGCTGTGTAGCTGCATTACAGGCAGCTCTTCTATTACAGTCTTTCGTTTCTCTTTGGTTTGCTTCCTTACAGACTACTTCCACATTCCTATATCTAGTAGTACTAGAGACTAGTGATGGGAAGTTCGATTCTTTTAAGTGAATCGGTTCATTTAGAGTCACTCACTGAAATGAATCGATTCATGAATCGATTCTTCGGTTCACTTGCTGAGTCTATTGACAAGCAAGTGAACCGAAGCTCTGACTCAACCTAATTCAATGAGTAGAATCAGAAAACTGATTCACAGAAGTTTGGCAGTCCTGGGAAGGTTTATTTTATTCAGTTCCTTCCATGTCAGACCATACCAAGTTTGTCAGATTAGCCAGCGTTATGAATTTTGGTGACGCACAAACGAAAATCGTGTTTTTTGTGTGTGAACTGCATTCTGATGGGCCAACTTCACTGTTAGCAGTGCTAGCCATCAGGTTTGTCCACAGGCTTGACAGCGCATGCGCAGGAATGATGATAGGATTTTATTAATGCAGGCAAAGTACCCACTGTATTAAAATCCAATCATTAATTATGCACTGTAAAAACTGTGGACAAATCTGATGGTTAGCAATGTTATCTATGAAGTTGGCCCATCAGAATGCAGTTTACACGCACAAAAACCCACTTTTCCTTTACACCGCTGTTTGTGCGTCACTGTAAGTGGCAATCTTGGCTGATCCTATAGATTGCTCGATCTGACAGAACACCTCCTACCCAGGTTACTGAGCACAATCCTATACTCATATGATTATATAAAAGACCCCAGATGCAATAAAGAGAACCAGTCACTTCTACAAACTATCACATAGGAGCTTGTTAAGTGGGGAAAAAAATAAAGTAAAAATTAAAACGATCCCCACCAACCCCAATATCTGCATGTGAATAAATGTGCGTAGGCATGCATGTGTACAGAAACAATGATTGCTTTACATGTTAGGTGTCGCCACAAATGTCAGAGTGAGAGAAATAATTCTAGAATGGTTAAATGTGATGTCCAGTACAGGCTTTTAAATTGTCACACATGGAATATTTAACGCTTTCTTCTTAAAACTAAAAAAAGAGTCCCACTTCACACTTGTGCGATGTGGGAAGCAGTGCGATTCCAGTGCAGGTTCCATGCATCGCTTCTCACTCCCAGGCAGTTCACAGTCACACTGCTCTCTGCCAACTGCTGCAGGTGTCAATGTAAATTTAATGACACCCCAAACCGGTTTGCAGACCACAGTGCAGACTGTGATATTGGACAGGAATCAGATCCGATTCCAGTGCAGAACAAAAAAGGGTCCTGCACCATTTTGGTGCGAATGCGATGCGATTTCAGCCATACAGTTTGTATGGCTGAATTCACATCACACAGACATTGCACAGCAACACAATGTGAATCACATGCAAAAAATCCAAGGATCCAGGGGACATAGAAATCTTAGGACCAAAGGCAAAAAAAAATGACTAAAAAGCAGGGTAAAATGCATTTTTGTGTTATATTTTTTTTATATTTGTGTATATATAATACAAATAATTTATATTTATATATATATGTGTGTGTTATATTTTATATTGAGACATTGAGACAGCCCTTTCATTCAGTTATACAGCTACTAATCAGTGGTGATTCATGGTTCTTTCAGTGTACTGGGCTCTAACAACTCATATGATCCTTTAACTCAGGAACTCGTATGATTCTTTAACTCAGGAACTCGTATGATTCTTTAACTCAGGAACTCGTATGATTCTTTAACTCAGGAACTCGTATGATTCTTTAACTCAGGAACTCGCTTGTATGATCCTTTAACTCAGGAACGCGTATGATTCTTTAACTCAGGAACTCGCTTGTATGATCCTTTAACTCAGGAACTCGTATGATTCTTTAACTCAGGAACTCGCTTGTATGATTCTTTAACTCAGGAACTCGTATGATTCTTTAACTCAGGAACTCGTATGATTCTTTAACTCAGGAACTCGCTTGTATGATTCTTTAACTCAGGAACTCGTATGATTCTTTAACTCAGGAACTCGCTTGTATGATTCTTTAACTCAGGAACTCATATGATTCTTTAACTCAGGAACTCGCTTGTATGATCCTTTAACTCAGGAACTCGTATGATTCTTTAACTCAGGAACTCGCTTGTATGATCCTTTAACTCAGGAACTCGTATGATTCTTTAACTCAGGAACTCGTATGATTCTTTAACTCAGGAACTCATATGATTCTTTAACTCAGGAACTCATATGATTCTTTAACTCAGGAACTCGCTTGTATGATCCTTTAACTCAGGAACTCGTATGATTCTTTAACTCAGGAACTCGTATGATTCTTTAACTCAGGAACTCGTATGATTCTTTAACTCAGGAACTCGTATGATTCTTTAACTCAGGAACTAAGCTGCTCTGCTCTGCTATTGAGTACAACGTGAACGTTCCAAATGAATCAGTTCAGTCAGATGAATCGATTCACTCAGTTCACTGAAAAGAATCGATTTAAAAGAACGAATCGTTCATGAACTGGACATCACTAGTAGAGACAGTCCACCCCCATGGTTGTATTGAGTTAGTCTTGCTGCACTGTGATGCAGCCCCTCCTCATATCTTCACATTTTGCTATGACGTGACATTTTTGGTCTTGCCGCAGTAGTGAGATCCCCACCTCTGCAGGGGATGGGGGGGGGGGGGATAAGGAAATAAAAGATATTGGGAAAGAATGATGGAGGTTATACTATATACGTGAAAATGTTATACTTTCTCGCTCTCCAGCATGTCTCCGGATGGGGGGCTTAGTGAGAGATGTTTCCTCCAAGGCTATCTCCCCCAGAAATATATGTTGAGTACGTTGTTGTTTTACCTCCCCTTCAGTTATTGATAAACTTTAAGGACCCACATAAAAACAACCTGTCATGTTACAGCATCATGATCCTTTGCTGCCACTTAGTGGGAACACTTTGGATTATAACAAGTTATAAACTCAGATGGTACCATGCTTATGTCCTGGATTAAATAACGAATGGACAGCTCACCATTCATTTATTATTATTATTTTTTTAAGATTCAGGATCAGACACAAAGCTTTGTTCACCAAACTTGAGCTATGTTTACTTTTGTTTTTTTCTTTGTTTCTTAATGTGGAGGTTTGGTAGTGAATTATTAATTTTTGCCTCGTTCCAAATGGTGAATTCTATATTCAAACTTGAACATTACCTGGTATCCAAATATATCATCCACCTCTTCTAAGGTCACAGATTATATTAGATTGTTATTGACTTATCCAAATTGACTCAAGATAGTAATACTCTCTGTTTATTATTGCGTCTGATATATATATATATCTTTTTTTTTTCTCCTTTCCTTTTCCTTTTACATATTGCTGGACAATGGTTAGGGCATGCACCACAATATATATATTTTACAATGCCGTAAGTCTCAGGCACCGTTGCTGGATTGCCCCCCCCCCCCCCGTAAATGTTTCACATAACTGTTCTTATTTGTCAGGCAAATTATTTGCTGACGCATGTGGCGTTGACAGGTAGTGGACAATTTAGTCCATTTTGAAGAATTATTTGGTTGGCGGATAATATTTCTATTGACCCCACTGTGCAATTCGTTCTAATGCTTCAAATGTTTTTTCTTCTGCTTAATTTTGTTCTACAGGGTGGGCCATTTATATGGATACACCTTAATAAAATGGGAATGGTTGGTGATATTAACTTTCTGTTGGTGGCACATTAGTATATGTGAGGGGGGAAACATTTCAAGATTGGTGGTGACCATGGTGACCATTTTGAAGTCGGCTATTTTGAATCCAACTTTTATTTTTTCAATAGGAAGAGGGTCATGTGACACATCAAACTTATTGGGTATTTCACAAGAAAAACAATGATGTGCTTGGTTTTAACGTAACTTTTTTCTTTCATAAGTTATTTAAAAGTTTCTGACCACTTATAAAATGTGTTCAATGTGCTGCCCATTGTGTTGGATTGTCAATGCAACCCTCTTCTCCCACTCTTCACACAGTGATAGCAACACCGCAGGAGAAATGCTAGCACAGGCTTCCAGTATCCGTAGTTTCAGGTGCTGCACATCTCGTATCTTCACAGCATAGACAATTACCTTCAGATGACCCCAAAGATAAAAGTCTAAGGGGGTCAGATCGGGAGACCTTGGGCGCCATTCAACTGGCCCACGACGACCAATCCACTTTCCAGGAAACTGTTCATCTTTATGCACTAAAGCTGGCACGTTCCCTGAGTTTTTCCAGCAAGATGGTGCACCACCACATTATGGGTATCCGGTCCAAGCATTCCTAGATGAACAGTTTCCTGGAAAGTGGATTGGTTGTCGTGGGCCAGTTGAATGGCCCCCAAGGTCTCCCGATCTGACCCCCTTAGACTTTTATCTTTGGGGTCATCTGAAGGCAATTGTCTATGCTGTGAAGATACGAGATGTGCAGCACCTGAAACTACGGATACTGGAAGCCTGTGCTAGCATTTCTCCTGCGGTGTTGCTATCACTGTGTGAAGAGTGGGAGAAGAGGGTTGCATTGACAATCCAACACAATGGGCAGCACATTGAACACATTTTATAAGTGGTCAGAAACTTGTAAATAACTCATGAAAGAATTAAGTTACGTTATAAACAAAGCACACCATTGATTTTCTTGTGAAATTCCCAATAAGTTTGATGTGTCACATGACCCTCTTCCTATAGAAAAAACAAAAGTTGGATTCAAAATGGCCGACTTCAAAATGGCCGCCATGGTCACCACCCATCTTGAAAAGTTTCCCCCCTCACATATACTAATGTGCCACAAACAGGAAGATAATATCACCAACCATTCCCATTTTATTAAGGTGTATCCATATAAATGGCCCACCCTGTATATTATGGAAGGATGTTTGCACATTTATACTAACTTAGACATACTTCTTGTACCATATATCCTGTGACAATGTATAGATATCATGTGGATATTGTTGTGGAATTTATGGTGGCTGGGATGAGAGTGCCCAGGCATAAAATTAATCCGCACTCCCTACCAGTATCTTTTAGCATCCCATTATGGATCACTTTAAGTAGTGCACCCTATCTCCAAAAATACCGATTTACCTTGCTCAGATGGATTTGAAAATCATCACACATAATGTCCAGGGTTTCAATTCTCCCCACAAGAGAAAGAAAGCCTTTAATTATTATAAGAGACTGAGAGCTGATATATTATTGCAGGAGACTCAGTTCTCGGCCACTAATCACCCTCAATATTTCAACAAATCCTACAACCAATTCTTTTTTACTACTTTCTCCAATAAAGCTAGAGGTTTTGCCATCTTTATCAAAAATTCTATTATATTTGATGTACAACATAGCTTTAAAGACCCAAAAAAAAATCCTTATCCTTAAAGGGACAATTAATGGACGCACAGTCACCCTTGCATCATTATATGCACCTAACAGGCACAATCTACCTTCTTTACATCTTTTTTTGACATGCTAGACAAATACAACTCCTCCCACCTGATAGTATGGGGCGAATTTAATCTAGCTGCCCACCCCTCACTTGACAGAAGTAACAATGCCCCATCGTCCAGATCCTTTACTAAATCGCTATTTAAATCATTAAATAATCTCCAACTTCTCGACTCATGGCGAACCCATAACACAGACATTAGATCATATACATTTTACTCTGCCCCTCACAACAGCTATGCCAGGCTGGATTATATTTTTACAACCCCAATAATCTTAGCTAACTCTTCTGGAGCAGACATACACCCATATCCATGGTCAGACCATCAGATCGTTACGTTTAACACCTCCTATATTGACCTGCATCACACACCATATAATTGGAGAATCAACGATTCCCTTCTATCGGACCCCTTTACTTTACAACAAGTTTATAAACGCATTCAGGATTATTTTTCAATAAACAACCCAGACACCTCTCTGTCAACTTTATGGACAGCCCATGAGGCAGTTATTAGAGGTCTTCTCATTAATATAGCGTCAAAAAAAAACAGAGACAAAATCGCAGAAATCAAATCCCTAACCAAAGAGCTAAGTCAGCTTTATCAAAGTTTACATCTCTCACGGTCACCTGAATTATCCAGCAAAATTAGAAATAAAAGACTGGCATTAGATGCTCTTCTCTCACATGAAACAGAGAAGCAACTTAGATTCTCCAAAGCTAGATTTCTCCTACACGGTAATTCCACCTCCACTATATTTGCCAGGAAGCTTAACCAATCCATTAATCCCCCTCATGTTTACAAATTATGGAATAGCAATGGTAACACTGTCTCTCACCCTAATAAGGTACAACAGATTTTTCTTAAATTCTACAAAAAACTTCTCTCCAACCCACACACAACTGCCCTTAATAACATTAATAATTGGCTAGAAAACATGAATTGTCCCACACTGACAACTCAACAAGCTGATACTCTTAATGCCCCATGCACAGAAACAGAGATTCAGAATATCATTAGCTCCTTAAAATCCTCTACAGCCCCCGGCCCTGATGGTTACTGCACTAATTACTATAAGAAGTTTTCCTCCCTTCTCTCCCTATATCTCTGTAGCCTTTTCAACCATATCCTTAAAGGTTGCCACTTCCCCCAAGGAGATGCTCCTAGCTAACATATCCCTCCTCTCTAAACCCTAGAAAGATCATACCCTGCCCCAAAATTACCATCCGAACTCGGTCCTGAATAATGACTTAAAGATTTTCGGATGTTTGTTGGCAGACAGACTGGCAAAAGTTATCACTTTGTTGATACACTCTGATCAGACAGTAAAAAAAAGAAGAAAAGGAAGGCGCACGCACCTAGTGCATTACCAAAATAAATAATTTATTCCAAATAAAAATATATAAAAGGTGTACTCACAAAGGATACAAGAAGACAGGACATGATAAAATAAAGGCACAAGGCAGGATGAAAACTGACGCGTTTCCTCAGAGCTTCACGATTATATTATTATATATATATTTTTATTTGGAATAAATTATTTTTGGTAATGCACTGGGTGCGTCCGCCTTCCTTTTCTTCTCTTTTTTAGTATCTTTCGGATTCCCCATCCGAGGAGGGCAGCACACATCCGGTCACCCTATCCTTTCCCACATGGTTGCTTGCCATCCTGAGGAACTTTTAGTGCTGGAATTTATCAATTTTTACTCTGATCAGACAGGCTTTATGCCAAACAGATATATCACAGACAACATTAGACTAGTCACCAACATTATTCCAATCTGCCTTCTAAGTTTAGATATAAATAAGGCATTTGACAGTGTGAGCTGGTCATATTTGGATCTAATCCTTAAAAAAATTGGCATTAATGACAAATTCTTTGACGGCTATAAAGCTTTATATCATTACCCCCAAACCAGAATTAAAATTCCAGGTGCAAATTCTGGTTTCTTCCCATTAAATAGAGGTACTAGGCAGGGCTGCCCACTGTCACCTTTATTGTTCGCGTTGGCATTAGAGCCCCTTGCATGGACCATAAGAAACAATAAAGATATTAAAGGCTACATCAAAGGGCAAAAAGAATATAAGCTGAGCCTTTATGCTGATGACTCCATCCTCTTTCTCTCGGACCCAATCAACTCTCTCCCAATTTTATTACAAGAATTAGACCACTTCCACCAAATTTCAGGACTCAGTGTGAACCTTCAATGTTCAGTTCTACCAATAAACCTTCCCATAAATACTTCCCAACTAATTAAAGCTAACTTCCCATTTACATGGTGTACCCATTCCTTCAGATATCTCAGCATTCAAATTACCCCACACTTCAAGACGCTATACCAATTTAACTATCCCCTTTTATTTTCGCAAATTAGAAATCTCTTAAAAACATGGTCTTCATATCAGATTTCCTTTTTGGGCAGGCTGTGTGCCATCAAAATGACTATCCTACCTAAACTTCTCCTTTACTTCCGCTCCTTACTAATCAATATTCCCAAATATAAACTAGACGCAATACAGAAAGATATTAATAAATTTATATGGTCAGGTAAAAAACCAAGATGCAATCACACACTACTATATAGACCCCCCCAAAACAGACGGCCTCGGTTTGCCCAACATCTGGCTCTACTATGTATCATCCAGACTAACACAACTCACACAATGGTTTGCCGGCTCCAAAGATATACCATGGCTCAGCTTTGAATCTGCCTCTATTCTAAACCCATCATCTTAAAGGCATATTATGGTCAACACTGTGGTAGCTCAATTGCACCAATTCTGGACCAAACATAGAGAGACACTTAACCTCAGCTCACAGACCCCTCCACCAGCGTCATATATTGGGGAACAAACATTTCTCTTAAATTCTAGAGAGGGTGCTGCCTTTTCTCCTTGGATCGAACGTTGGATAACCAATCTTCTGTCACTCACAGACAATGGGATCTTTCTTTCCCTGGAGAAATTAAGAGACAAATATAACTTCCCGGAGGCTGATACCCATCAGTACTCTATCATTAAAGACTTTTACAATAGGCATTACCAGATGCCCCTTAGCCCACCTTTACTCTGTTTGAGAATATATGCATACATACACCCAGAGGTAAGGGCACAATATCAAGCCTATATAAACACATGATTGATAATAATCAGCCAATTAAGACAACAACGATGATCAAATGGGAGTCTAATCTCAACCAAAATATCTCTGTTAGGGATTGGCAATGCTACTGTATGATAGATAACTTACGCAAGTGTAACCGAGCTACTGCTTTTAGAGAAACATCCACTAAGATATTTATTAGATGGTACCTTACACCAGCTAAACTCCATTTGATATACCTTGCAACTTCTCAGATGTCTTTTTGAGGTTGCAACGAAATAAGTACCCTTCTTCACATATTCTGGGATTGTTATCATGTTAAAGGAATATGGCAAAAAGCACTAAATAGAATCTCAACATTTACGGATAAACGGATTACATCATCCCCACAAATCTGCCTGCTTTTTCAATCTATCCCTGGTATTCCCACTCCCTGCCTAAGAATCATACATACACTATTCAGTGCTATCCAATGGAAGATTGCCTGCAATTGGTTATCCAGAAACCTCTCATGGCCACAAGTCCTGCATAGGATGGACCAAACTAAAACCACTGTATGCATCCTCCATACAATACAGGACTCAATGCACCTTTTAAAAGAAAATGGTCCTATTGGGAGAAAGAGTGACGTATCCCCACTTATTATCTAGCATTAGATAACCTATCCCAACATCCACCATTCATACTTTATTTATTAATTCACTTCTCTTTCAACTATAAAGTAGTCTGACCCTATTCATTCAACTGCATGTTTCAAACACAGATAGATGTTTTGCATCATGATTATATGTAATAGTTATTTTTCTCTTCTATTTTGCATTGTGATATATATCCACACTAATCTGTATGACTATACTATGGTACTCGAAACTATGTATATGGCTGCATGAAAAAAAAAAGAACATTACAACATATGCCCAACAAGGACTAGCGACACATTAGTATGCTGCTGGTCTTAGAGTGGCTATACTGGAATGATGCCTGCAGGTATAGGTATCATTATTTTCAGCCGGCGGTCGGCTTTCATGTAAAAGCAATTTTAGTGGCTGATTAGCTGCTAGACTGCTTATACAAGCAGTAGGAGGGAATGCCCCCCCCGGCCGTTTTCCATGGTTTTCCTCGGTCTCTCCTGTTCCACCGGAACCCGATAATGCAGCCGGTGGTTCCAACAGCTGACCATAGGGCTGATTGAAAAATAGAATGGCTCCAATCATCTCTATGGCCTGGGACACTGGAGGCTACGAGCATTTCAGGGCTTCGGTTTTGCCGGATATAAACCGCGCCATTGTGGAAGCATCTTATCACACTGATTTTGGTGTGGTCAGATGCTTAAAGGGCTGAAGAGAGATCTAGAGTTTAATAGATCCCAAATTAAAAAAAAAAAAAAATATATATATATATATATATATATATATATATATACACAACACTACCTATTTTTATCATAGAGGATATTTAAATTTCCTGTGATAACAATAAAAATAATAGAAAAAAAGATGAAAGGGACAGTGTAAAAATAATATAAAAAGCAAAATGAATAGTTAAAAAAAAAAAATGCACCCCTGTCCCCCCGTGCACACGTGCAAAGGTGAACGCAAGCGCCGGTCTCCTGTCATAGCAGTAGACCTCCTCTGCAGATCTAAAGTGGTAACCTGTAAAGGCTTTTAAAGATGTATATAGTTTGTCACTGCTGCACGGGTATGCGTTATTTTTAAAGCATGTCATGTTTGGTGTCTATGTACTCGGCATGAGATCATCTTTTATATTTAACCAAATATATGGGCAACATGGTGCGTGTTTGTGCATTAAAATTATTTTTTTCCACAAAAATTGCGTTTGAACAATCGCTGCGCAAATACTTTGTGAAAAAATTTGCAAAACCCACCATTTTAATCTGTAGGGCATTTGCTTTAAAAAATATATAACGTTTGGGGGTTTAAAGTAATTTTCTAGCAAAAAAAAAAATATTTTTCATGTGAACAAAAAGTGTCAGAAAAGACTTGATGGATGATGTGTGGCATAGGCTTCTAATGCTGGGCATAAAATGCCAGGACAGTTCAAAACCCCCCCAAATGACCCAATTTTGAAAAGTAGACACCCCAAGCTACTTGATGAGAGGCTTGTTGATTCCCTGGAATATTTTATTTTTTTGTTGCAAGTGATTGAAAAATGACAAAAAAAAAATTACACAAAGTTGTCACTGAAATGATATATTGCTCACATATGCCATGGGAATATGTGGAATTACACCCCAAAATACATTCTGCTTCTCCTGAGTATGGGGATACCCCATGTAGGAGACTTTTTTGTGAGTCTATCCGCGTACGGGAGCCCAAAAACCAATCACTGCCTTCAGAATTTCTAAGGGCGAAAATGTATGCATTCACTCCACACTACCTATCACAGTTGCAGAGGCCATGAAATGCCCAGATAGCACCCCCCCCCCCCCAAATGACCCCATTTTGGAAAGTAGACACCCCAAGCCATTTGCTGAGAGGCAAATCCATGGGATATTTTATATTTTGCCACAAGTTTCGGGGAAATGTGTGAGACTTTTTGGGAGCCTAGCTGCGTACAGAACCCCACAAACCAATCACTTTCATTCTGTCTAAGGGCATAAAATGGTGATTTTACTCCTCAGTACCTATCACGGTTTTGGAGGCCCTGAAGTGTCAAGGTAGCACAAAAGTCCCCCGAATGACCCCATTTTGGAAAGTAGACACCCTAAGGTATTTGCTAAGAGGCATGGTGTGTATTTTGCAGCTCTCATTTATTTTGGAAAATAAAGAAATAAACGGAAAATTTTTTTTTTTTTCTTTTTTCAAATTTCAAGACTTTGTGACAAAAACAAGACCTGCAAAATACTCAACATGCCTCTCAGCACATAGCTTGGAGTTTCTACTTTCCAAAATGGGGTCATTTGGGGGGGGGGGGGGGAGTTGTGCTGTCTGGGCATTTCATGGCCTCTGAAACTGTGATAGGGAGTGAGGAGGAAAATCACCATTTTATGCCCTTAGAAAGCCTGAAGGCGGTGATTGGTTTTTGGGGTCCCGTACGCGACTACACCAAAAGGTCTCACACATGGGGTATCTCCGTATTCAGAAGAAGCAGCAGAATGTATTTTGGGGTGTAATTTCACATATACCCATGGCATGTTCAAGCAACAAATCATTTAGTGACAATTTTGTGAAAAAAAAAATTGTAATTTCCCCGAAACTTATGGGAAAATATAAAATATTCCATGGACTCAACATGCCTCTCAGCAAATAGCTTGGGTTGTCGACTTTCCAAAATGGGGTCATTTGGGGGGGGGGTGCTATCTGGGCATTCCATGGCCTCCGCCACTGAGATAGGTAGTGTGGGGTGAATGCATACATTTTTACCCTTAGAAATACTGAAAGCGGTGATTGGATTTTGGGGTCCTGTATGCAGATAGTCTCACACATGGGGTATCCCCGTACTCGGGAGAAGCAGCAGAATGTATTTTGGGGTGTAATTCCACATATACCCATGGCATGTGTGAGCAATATATCATTTCAGTGACATTTTTTTTTTTGTCATTTTTTCAATCACTTGCGACAAAAAAATAAAATATTCAATGGGCTCAACATGCCTCTCAGCAAATAGCTTGGGGTGTCTACTTTCCAAAATAGGGTAATATGGGGGGGGGGGTTTGTACTGCCCTTCCATTATAGTACCTCAGGAAATGAGATAGGCAGTCATAAAATAAAAGCTGCGTAAATTCCAGAAAATGTACCCTAGTTTGTAGACGTTATAACTTTTGCAAAAACCAATAAATATACGGTAATTTACTTTTTTTTTTACCCAAGACATGTGGCTGAATGCATTTTGGCAAAAAGTTATGACTGAAATTTAGTTTATTGTATTTTTCTAATAGCAAAAAGTAGAAAATATCTTTTTTTTTAAAAAATTCATTCTTTTATATTGTAAAAAATAAAAAAGCGCAGAGGTGAACAAATACCACCAAAAGAAAGCTCTATTTATGGAAAAAAAAGGACGCAAATTTCCTTTGGGTACAGCATTGCATGACCATGCAATTAACATTTGAAGCAGCGCCGTGCCAAATTGAAATAAGTGCTCTGATCCTACAGTGGGAAATCCTTCAGGGGTTGAAGTGGTTAAAATATATACCAGACCTGAAGGGTCTGTTACGGACTTTGGGGGGGAACCCTACGCAATTTTTTTTTACATTTCGCCACGGGTACCCCTTAAAATCTATACCTGAAGGTCTGGTAATAGAACAGAATAGAATAAAATAGAATATATATAGAATATATAGCCATTTTCCGAAATTTGAATTTCGAATAGAATAAATTTGACTTTGAATACAAAAGATTAGAATAGAACATAAAATAATAGAAAAGAATAGAATAGAACATAATAGAATATAATAGAATAGAAAAACAATAGAAAAGAATATAATAAAATAGAAAGAATATAATATATAACAATCTTCCGAAATTCGAATATCGAATAAAATTAATTCCAGTTTCGAATAGATTGAAATTGAACTTGAATAAAAAAGATTATAAAAGAATAGAAAATAATAAATAGAATAGAAAATAAGAGAAAAAAATAGAAAATAATAGAATAGTAAAACAATAGAGCAGAAGGTTAAAACAGAATATATAACCCTCTTCCAAAATTCGAATTACGAATAGAATAAATTCAAATAGTAAAGATTAGAATAGAAAATAATATAATATAATTGAACATAAGAGAATAGAATAGAATAGAAAAACAATAGAAAAAAATATAATAAAATAGAAAAAAATATAATATATCACAATCTTTGAAAATTCAAATTTTGAGTTTTTTCTAATCCGGTAGAAATTTTTGGAATCCGGTAGAATTTTTTTGAATCCGATAGAAATTTTACGAATGCAGTTTAATTTTTCGAATTCGGTAGAATTTTTTTCGATTGCTGTAGAATTTTTTGAATGCGAATAGAACAGAATAGATTAAAATAGAATAAGCATCTTCTGAAACTCTAATTTCGAATAGAATGAATACAAATAGAAAAGATTTGAATAGAGAAGAATAGAATAAAGAATACAAGAATAGAACAGAAAAACAATAGAACAGAACAGAATAAAATAGAACCGTTTTCTGGAATTTGAATTTTGAATAGAATAAATTCAAATTCGAATACGAAAGATTAGAATAGAATAGAAAATAATAGAAAAGATTAGAATAGAGCATAAGAGAATAGAATGGAATAGAAAAACAATAAAAAAGAACATAATAAAATAGAAAGAATATAAAATATAACAATCTTCCGAAATTCGAATTTCGAATAGAATGAATTCCAATTTTCGAATAGACTGAAATTGAACTTGAATAGAAAAGATTATAATAGAATAGAAAATAATAGAATAGAATAGAAAATAAGAGAATAAAATAGAGAATAATAGAACAGAAAAACAATCTAACAGAAGATTAAAAGAGAACATATAACCCTCTTCCGAAATTTGAATTTCGAATAGAATACATTTGAATTCGAATACAAAAGATTAAAATAAAATAGAGAATGATAGAATAGAATTGAACATAAGAGAATACAATAGGATAGAAAAGAATAGAATAGAAAAACAATAGACTATAATATAATAAAATAGAAAGGATATAATATATAACAATCTTTCAAAATTAAAATTTTCAAATTCAGTCAAATTTTTTTTCGAATTCAAATACGAAACGAAATGAATCCTGAAAACAAATGTAACAAATGCAAAGAATTTAACGTAACAAATTTAGTTAAATAGCGTATCGAAACGAAATGAAACTCAACTTTTTTTTTTAACCTGCACATGTTTTACCCTGTGTCTGCGTGTAATTTATTTTCAGAAATTTTTGTCTTGCAGATTTCTTCTTAACATTTTGCTAAGTCTTTGTGTATCAGTAGTGCTTGGACCTTAGATGAAGGGCAGACCCTGGAAAGCCTGTCCTAAAAATGTGACTGTTTACTTTAACTTTAACTAGCCTGTCATAGATGTTACCTCTCATATAAGGGATATTATTCTTTACAGAATGGATGTTACCTGACTTTTTCCACAATGCAGCCCAGACGTCGCAAATCCTCAAAGCAGGCATCCGATTCTGAGATCTCAGTACTAAATCTTGTCGTCAGTGTGCTCAGTGTTCGGTTTGTAGAGATAGCTGAACACAGATCATCAAAGCACAATGACGTTGTGTTACAATAGTCAAATCTTGTGGGAGAAACAGGAAACGTAAATTGTGATTTATTTTTTTTTTTTTAAAAAAGGATAATGCAAATTATACAAAAATTAGACAAAGAAGATATAAAGCATGAACAGGCCTCCAAAAGAAGATACAAAGCATAAAAATCAGTATCATAGTTATCGTATCCAACCTGCCTCCAATGAGGTGATAAAGTTATGTTTCACTGGGCTTATTTGCTCTCTTCATAGTGTAATTATCATACAAAGAAAATATTCAGCGCAAAGGACAATAATGATATTATGTTATAAAAAAGCAGCTAAACACTACAAGGAAAAATTCTGAAACCTTGAGATCCAATATACAATAGGTTAGTGCAGTGATGGAAACAGCAATATAAGGGTCCTTTCACACACACGGAGCCCGTTTTGACCGGGGATCCGTTGATCCCCGCTGAGCCGATGGATGACAGAACAGTCTCTGACCTGTCAGAGCTCCATTCTCCTCTATGGAGAATCGGATGAACACGGACCGTCTGTCCATGCTCATCCGATCCGATCCGCCAGGTGGATGGAAAATAGGGCTTCCATCCGTCTGTTTCTGGCGGATCGGAGTGGGTCGGGTGTCAGCGGACATGTCACCGCTGACATCCGCCGCTCCATAGAGCCCAATGGAGCGTCTGTTTGGGTCCACCTGAAAAACTGACAGGCGGACCCAAACGGACCGTATGTGTGAAAGAGCCCTAATAGTAATGTAGTAAGTCCAAACAACCAAACAAACATTAACAAAACTAGTTAAACATGTGTTCAGCATCCCGCGACCATCTCCATAACAAAAACCAAAACAAAACATCACATTACCAGAACCCATCGACATTTAGGCCTGCAGGTGCCATAACTTTGGTCTCATACAGCCAAAAGGACTCTCTGCGGCTCGAAGGCTGAATATAGTTACCACCCCTGCAATGTTTTGCAACCTTCTCAATACCCCAAAAGTTAGACCCCCTCGGATTCCTGTCATGACACACTCTAAAGTATCGGGACACATTATGGGTTTTTAGGACTTTTTTGATATTGGTGATGTGCTCACCCACCCTTACATGTGCGGGTTTCAATATGTAGGCAGGACATCTAGAGCCCTACATATAAAGGTGGGTGAGCACATCACCAATATGGATATCCTTTTGGCTGTATGAGACCAAAGTTATGGCACCTGCAGGCCTAAATGTCGAATTTGATCTCCATTGCTTTATATCAGACAAGTGAGACCCCCCCCCTTCCTTTTCAATGGGTTCTGGTGATGTGATGTTTTGTTTTGATTTTTGTTATGGAGATGGTCGCGGGATGCTGAACACGTGTTTAACTTGTTTTGTTAATATTTTGTAATTTTTTGTCGGGGGTAGAGTGCTACTTTAAACTTGGGAGTATACTTGGTACTCATGCAGTCCTCCTCCGGCTTCTGTTTATATCGTTTTTTATTACATATATATGCATGAAGCATTGGTGCTTTGGATTACTGTTTTTAGGCCAGTAATGCTATGCTATTTATTTATTTTTTTTACCTTCTGTATTGCAAGGAAGCACATATACTTGTAGTATTCCTTCTAGGCTGCATATGGCTGCTACGGAGTTGTGCCTTGCATTGTTGTAGCAACGGTTGCTACACCAGGACAGTATTACCGCGGGACGGGCTCTAGTGACGTATCCCCAGCAGATGAAGTCCACGCCCACAGGCAAGGATGCAACGCGTACACAAGGGGGAGGAGTTACGTGTGCCGATGCCCATGGCCAACTCTATGCATTGCCATGCATGTTTTTTATGACACTGATGGCTCACACTTGGCTATAAGTGCGCCGCTTGTGAGTATATCTGTGTTTTACTAATTTTTAAATAAATCTTTATAAACGGAGAGCACTTAGATCCTGTGTTCCCTTTTTTACATAACACTTGCTATTGGAGTTCTGGAGTTTGCCCCCCTGGGAGGTTGCTGATTAGGGTTGCCACATCATCCCTTTAATCCAGGACACCTATGAATTACTCAGGTTCTGAGGCTAATTTAATACAGATAAAGCACCAAGTGAGGTTAATTACCACCTTAATCAGCCGTAGAACCTGTGTAATTAATATGTGTCCTGGATTAAAGGGATGATGTGGCAACCCTATTGCTGATGCTTATTGAGCCATACTGATTGTGTCAGAGTATCTGGAATCACCTGTTGGAGTTTCTGCTGTGCTGTCTGTGGAGGGTGTTGTGGCTGAATGATCTGCACAGGGTCGGATCAGTGAGGTGAGAGGCTGGTGTTTCTGTGGTGGATGGGATGTCTCACTGTCTGCACCAACTAAGGCCTCATACACACGGACGTTTTTTTACGCCGGCGTTTTCTGCAGCTCTCCATGTTAGTCAATGGCCCCATAAAAACGTTGGCGTTTTTGAGCTGTAGATGGCATCGGCGTTAGTGAGCTGAAAGTAGAACCCACGGCCATTGCGTTCTGAGACTGTAACGTTTTGGCGCCAACAAACGGCAACTAATATTGTACTAGTATTGTTTTCCGACGCCGACGTTTTAGGTTGAAAAATAGCAGAGGGATGTTTTTTTTTAAAAAAAACGCCTATTGACGCCGATGCATAACGCCGATTTTTTTTTTTTCCTTGACGTCGGGCCGGACGTTTTGTTTATTTTTAAAGATACGCCCGTGTGTATGAGGCCTTAAACATTGATTTTGCACTAACTTCACTGGTGGACTTATATTCTTAGCACTATCTGTGCATGATTGTTTGGACTTACTACATTGCTATTATATTGCTGTATCCAGCACTGCACTAACCTATTGTATATAGTATAATTATCACATGAATATCTGAATCCTATATACAAAGGTTTAAATCCAGAGCCCTGCAGATTGCTATATCAAGGTATAATTCTCACCTCAGCTCACTTAGGGTACAGTCTGGATGTTTCAGTCCCTCGCAGATAAGTTTTATTCCAGAGTCCTCTAGAAAGTTCATTGATAAATCCAGTTTGGTGAGAGATCCATTTGCAATAAGGACAGATCTGAGGTCATCACAGCCCAATGGAGTCAAACTACAACTTTTGATGCTGTAGGGGAAAGGAAAGCATGATTTCCTGTACAGTGCCACTCAGCTGTCTGAAACTCTCACAATGGAATTGTATCATACAATCCAGCAAGTTATTTTATGGTTTAGCTGATAATGTATTTCTTACCTCAGCTCCTGTAGGGTGCAGCCTGGATCTCTGAGTCCCTCACACAGAACTCTAATTCCAGAGTCCTTCAAACGGTTTGATGATAAATCCAGGCTGGTAAGTGATAGATTTGTGATTAGACAAGAGCGGATATCATCACAGCATGAAGAAGTTAATTTACACTGCCAGATTCTGCAGAGGCAAAACAAATGCAGTAAACTACAAGCAATTATTGCAGATTATTATACTATAATCTCAGCTCAGCTCTGCCTGGGTACCGTTCTCATGCGCTAGACCCTCAGAAAAACATGTTATTCCAGAATCTTGTGGATTGTTATAAATATTATAATATAATTCCCACCTAAACTCAAGAAGGTACTCACTTCAGAACCTGCAGGCAACACCCTGGCTGAAACCCTCCTAAAGAAGTTTTATTCCAGAGTTCTGCATATTATCACATCATTGATAGGTATGGGTTTATTTCCGAAATAATTTTCTATGGAAAACCGCAAGAATTTCTTGTTGAATTTCACACCACTAGTGGGCCGCAGCAAGGGCCGATTTTTGCGCAGCCTTTGAGTTTGACTGATCAAGCATTTTGGAAATTTTTAGAAAAATGAAAGAATTTCTAATCAATGATGGGAGAATCTTGTGAGAAATAACATTGAAAAAGAAACGCGAATGAGCTGTGACCTAGAAAGAAAATAAGATTCCCAGCCATGATTTTTTTTTCCTCTAGCAACATGATGAAATTGAAATCAATGGTGGCACCATTGGATTACAAAACACAAATAATTTCAGATTTTCAAAAGGAAATTTGTTTGGAATTTGACCCATGTATGATGCCTGCATTAGTCCCTACACAGAAGGTTTATATAGTTATGCTCAAAGGTTTACATACCCTGGTAGAATTTATGATTTCTTGGCCATTTTTCAGGGAATATGAATGATAACACAAAAACATTTCTTTCACTCATGTTTAGTGTTTGGCTGAAGACATTTATTATCAATCAACTGTGTTTACTCTTTTTAAATAATAATAACAACAGAAACTACCCAAATGACCGTGATCAAAAGTTTACATACCCTGGTGATTCATCAGCCAGGAAGCTGCGCTTGGGATGTACTTGGACATTCCACCATGACAAAGATCAGAAACACAAGGCCTAGTCGACCTGTCATGGGCTACAGCAGAATAAAGTGAAGGTTCTGGAGTGGCCAATGCCATCTCAGTCTCCTGACCTCCATATCATTGAGTCACTCTGGGGAGATCTCAAACGTGCAGTCCATGCAAGACAGCCCAAGAATTTCCAGGAACTGGAGGCTTTTTGCCAAGAGGAATGGGCAGCTTTACCATCTGAGAAGATAAAGAGCCTCATCCACAAATACCACAAAAGACTTCAAGCTGTCATTGATGCTAAAGGGGGCAATACATTATTAAGAACTGGGGTATGTAAACGTTTGATCAGGGTCATTTGGGTAGTTTCTGTTGTCATTAAGATTTAAAAAGAGTGCACACAGTGGATTGATAATAAATGGCTTCAGCCAAACACTAACCATGAGTGAAAGAAATGTTTTTGTGTTCTCATTCATATTCTTTGGAAAATGGCCACGAAATCATAAATTCTGCCAGGGTATGTAAACTTATGAGCACAACTGTATATTTAGAGTCCTCCAGATTATTATATCACTTATATTATAATTCTCACCTCAGCTCCTGCAGGGTACAGCCTGGATCTTTAAGTCCCTCACACAAGATTTTTACACCCATGTCCCGTAGCCTGTTGTCTGATAGATCTAGACTGGTGAGCAGTTTGTTTTCCCTCATAAATGAACAAATATAATTGCAGGACTTTGCAGTCAGACCACAATGGTTGAACCTGTAGTGAAGAGGAAGATGACAATACCAGACACAACTTTGTAGACCTGTTTGACATAAAACTCAAGGAGGATCACAAAGCCACATAGTCTGAAAAACAATGGGTTCAATTAATGAACAAGCCAATATTAACCTAAGAAGCAAAGAAAATAGACAAAAACAAAGGCATAATGGGCTGGCAAGTAAAAAAGCTCTCTCAGAGGGGATTAAAAATAGAGCTATGTGGAAGCAATGGGAATGGCCAATTTACTACCTACTTAACATTTCTATACCTCTGTAGAAAATGAAAATTGTCTCACTTTAATTTCCTTATATTACTCTGTGAGTGAGTCAACCAGGAAAGATTGGCAGGTACTTCTTCAGCAGATGAAAAGAATAATTCTTCTTCTTTGTCTGGAAATTCATCATATTGAGTAAAGGTGAAGAGCTTGTCCTCTCTTGGAGAGTCCCCACTATGCAGTTTTACATACTGAAAACTGTAATAAAAAAAAAAGTTATTACAAGTAAATTTCCACTACACACTGTTAGACCAAGGTTCTCTTTCACATAAGGTAAATTGCCAAAGTGTGATTCCATCCTCCCCACTAGAGTTGTGCCAGAACTTTCGTACATCACCCGAACACGTACGGACCCAAACACAGTCCCCATTTTGAAGACTTATATGCAAGTTACTGGGCATAAAAATGGTAAGGGGTCCCAGATGCTGCCACGGGGGATGTCTATCAATGCACAAATAATGTATCATTTTTAAAGGATCAGTGATTTTAATGGTGCTTAAAGTAAAATAATAAAAATGAAAAATTCCTTTAACCACTTCAGCCCCAGAAGGTTTTACCCCCTCAATGACTAGGCTATTTTGTGTGATACAGCACTGCGTTACTTTAACTGACAATTGTGCGGTTGTGCAATGCTGTACCCAAATAAAAATGCCCTTTTTTTCCTACAAATAGAGCTTTTTTGGTGGTATTTGATCACCTCTGTGGCTTTTGTTTTTTGCGCTATAAACAAAAAAAAGAGCAAAAATTTTGAAAAAAAACAATATTTTTTACTTTAAGGTATAAAACATAAGCAATGAAAATATGTAAAAAATCAAATTTCTTCATCAATTTAGGCCAATTTGTATTCTGCTACATATTTTTGGTAAAAAAAAAAAACAATTAGCGTATATTAATAAATTTGCGTAAAAGTTATCGTGTCTACAAAATAGGGGATAGATTTAGGGACTTTTTATTTATTTTTTTTACTAGTAATGGCGGCGATCAGCGATTTTTAGCGGGACTGGGACATTGTGGAGGACAAATTGGATGCTATGTGATACTTTTTGGTGACCAGTGACACTAATACAGAGATCAGTGCTAAAAAATGCACTGCCACAGTATAAATGACCCTGGCAGGGAAGGGATTAACATCAGGGTCAATCAAAGGGTTAAATGTGTTCCCTGGGAGTGCTTTCTAACTGTGTGGGGGATGCTGACACTAGATGAAGAGACAGATCTGTCTTCCTGGTTTGTAGGAATCACAGATCTCTTTCTTCCTGTCTGACAGAAGGATGGTCTGCCTTGTTTTGTTATTCCCCTGTATGATCATGGGAGGCTGGCGGCCATCGTGGCCGCTGAACTCACTGATTGGCTCCAGTCATAGAGGGAGCGGCTCTCTGGCAGCGCCCGCGCGCGCCCCATGCCAGGAAGCACGAACAACGTACAGGTATGTTGTTTCCCGCAGCCGGGCCACCCTGCCACAGTATATGTGCAGTGGGTGGTCCGGAACTAGTTAAATATAGTGCCTGGGGGTCCCCTTAGTCTGCCTGTAAAGTGGCCCACCTGTACAGTGTATAGAACCTGCTGCAGCCAAACTGAAATATAAAGAAAAATATGACATTTTAATTGATCTTCCCTGCAAGTTGTCTTTATTTTGTAAACAACGGCCTGGGGGAGCCAGTCTATATGATGAGGCCAAAATGTAGTGCACTTGGAACAAGATTAGAGATTTATTGGAAAAATGATGGTGTCTCTTTGGCAGACTTTGGATGGAAATAACACATTTTTGCACCACAATGAGCAAGCTTTATGTGAAGAAGCCAAATTGTAGTACACTCAGGCCAAGATTAACTTTTTTTTCAGATAAAGTCTGGTGTTTCTTTTGCAGGCTTTGGATAGAAGTAACAGGTGCAGAAAAATTGGGCTTTGGGTGTCGGTGGTGGCTTCACACTGTAACCCTATAGAGGTACTCTTGATGAAAGCAAGAATTGGCCTTGCTGTAAAAAATAATTGAAATTTGATGCACCTGTCAAACAGATGCGGAAAATTGGTCCTTGGGTGATAATTGGGCCCATGAAACCTATACCAAAAAAATACTTCCAGAAAAAATCAACACCCAAAAACTAGGCAGCCTAGACAGTCTTGCAGAGATTCCATATCCCAAAAACATTTAATCAGTGACATGAGCATCTGGGGCTTGATATCTGCTGCTAATCCAGGACTGATTCATATTGAGAATTGTCAGCTGGTCAACGTAGTCTGTGGACAGACATGCTCTTTTATCTGTCACAAAACCTCCGGCATCACTGAATGCGTGTTCAGAAAGCACTCTGGATGCAGGGCAGCCCAGCAGTGTTCTCCTTCCTTGCCCAGGTGATGTCATGCGTGATGGACATCACGCTCCATGCTGGTTCTATCACACCCGAATATCCCCTCAGGACCTGCCGGCTTCCATCTGAGTTTGCAATATAGCGGCATATTCACCGCTTTTGGAGATATGAATGACAGTCTTGCTGGACTTGCCCTCCTCACCCTGTTGGTTCGAATGCAACTCTCCTTACTGAGATGTAAGTGACTACTGTTATTGTACTGCACCAATAAATATTTTAACTCAGAGGCGCTGTTCTTTTCTTCTGTTTTACATGAATCAGCAGCTGAATTGCATACTGTGCAAGTTCTGGCCAGTGGTCTATTCTCATGACCCAGTAACCCAGTAGATTGTCTACTGGAAAGCTCTCCATGTCTGTTTTTGCCCCTAGATAATCTTCCATCATATGATGCAGACGCTACTGATGGGATGTGGAAGCTGACAGCCCTGTGTGAAGAGGCCCCCTTCTCCACCGCTCCTCATTTGACCAACAGGAGCCTCAAAACTACGTTTTCTATGAGACTGTAACCTACCAGAGGTGGAAAGGTGTTATATAAATTTCTCTTTAAGGTGTCCTCAAGATATTTCATCATGTGCTCCCTCTGCGATGGCAGAATGAAATCCGAGACTTTCTCCTTGTAACGATGGACAAGGAGGGTCGCCAACCACAAATGATCCTTCTCTTTGATGCCAAGAATCCTTGAGTCCTTTTAAAGGCTTTAACGAATCAGGAAGGCCATGCACCGCAAGTTTGTGGAGGCATGAGAAGCAGAGTCCTCAGGGTCACTGAGGATTGCACTATCTGGAACTGCCTTCTCCCAGCCACGTACTATTCCCAAGGTTTCTGGGGACAGAAAACCATCTTCCAAAGATTGACGTATGTTATCCTCTGTTTCAGTGCCTCCAAAACTGCCAGAATCCTTCTCCTCCTCCCTTTCCTCTTGTGTGTTCTGTGGCATTGCAAGAATGGTGTCTGCATAAAGCAGGCCTTGAGAGGAAAGGAAGTCCTCCTGATCCTCCCGCTGCTCTGCCTCGAGGGCCCTGTCCATAATGCCTTGCACAGTATGCTCCAGCAGGAACACAAGAGGGATAGTGTCACTGATGCAAGCATTGTCATAGCTCACCATCCTTGTCGCCTCTTCAAATGGTGTCACTACAGTGCAAGCATCTTTTATCAGCAGCCATTGGCATAGGGAAAAAAAATCTGAGCTGCCCTGAGCCTGTCCTCACCTCACCATACTCACACAGGTACTCGTTGATGGCCCTGCCCTGCTGCAACATTGCCAAAGTTGAATAACACCTAGTGGGCATGTCACAAATCAGGCGGTTTATGGGCAGGTGGAATTTCAGCCAACCAAGCACTGGCTGTGTATGACTGCCTAAAAGGGCTACACACTCTTCTGGCCTGCCTTAGAAGATCTTGCAATTCTGGGTACCTGTTTAAGAAATGCTACACCACCAAATTGAGGACATGTGCCAAGCATGGTACATGTGTCAAACTTTCCCTGTCGAAGGGCGGACAGAAAGTTAATGCCATTATCGCACACCACCTTTCCTGGCTCATGCTGCCATGGTTTGAGCCACCTTTGGGCCTGCCCCTACAGAGCTAAAAGAATCTCTGCTCGGTGTGGCTCCTGTCCCATAGATAGACCTGCTGAAGCACTGTGTGGCATCTTTTAGCTTGACCTGTTGAGTAGCCCCTTGAATGTTTAGGGGGTACTGGTGGTTCATAGGACAATTCAGCAGAAGATGACATGGAGGAAGAGGAGGGGGTTGAGCTGACAGATCTCGCATCATCACCACCAATCGTATGGAGACGTGGTGGCAAAACAAGCTGCAGCACTGATCCCTGTCCTGCATCCTTTCTAGTTGTAAGCAGAGTTTCCCAGTGTGCTGTGAACAAAATATATCATCCCTGACCAAGCTTGCTGGACCAAGTGTCAGCACTAATGTGGATCTTGCTGCTGACTGCCTTGCCCAACGATGCCAAAACATTGCCTTCCACATTATGGTACAGAGCTGGAATGGCCTTACGTGCAAAGAAATGGCAACTGGGAACCTGCCATTGTGGTACAGCCCATTGTGCAAATTCACAGAAGGGGCAGAATCCAGCAGATGGAAAAACAGGAGTAAAGCCAGCAATTTGGCCAAGCTGGAATTTAGACGGTGGGCATGTGGGTGGCAGGACGTGTATTTTTTTTGCAATGAAGCACCTGGGGCAGAGAAATTTACCTGCTATACTGTACACCTAGTGATGAGCTGCTGGCAGATGGGTTGCAAGGACCTGTAACACCCTTTGCTATACCATCATTCCTATCAGTGGGGGCTGCTGAGAGGTCATCTTGATATATAGCGGGGGGGGGGTTGACATGAAAGGTGAGGAGTGAGGAGGAGAAGAATTGTGTCCCTTGTGTGTGGCTTTCAGGTGCTCTTGCCAATGAGCTGAGTGGCATGAGGTTCAATGCCTTGTTAAGCATATGGTACCCAAATGGCTGGTGTTTTTGCCACGCTTTATCTTCTTGTGGCAGAAATTGCAAATTGCAACAGTGTGAACGGCTGCAGATGTGCTAAAAACGGCCCACACAGCTGAGCCTTGGGAAGTGGGCTGGGAGATAACAGCTTCGCAATCAGATGGAAAAGGGTGGCTGCTCTCTACTCTTCCATGACGGCGGCCTCTGGAGGACATCCTGCCCCTTTGAGGTGGTGCCTCCCACTCAATTTCCTCCTCTGCTCTATCCAGCACCCAAGTAGCATCAGGGACCTCATCATCATCCCCTCCATCCTCATCATCACTCAAGCCAATACGCTGCAGCTAGAGAAAGAGATGTTCTCCCCTCTCTGTAGGCTGTTACTCCCTTCCTCTACCTCAGAACCAACATTAGAATCCAGTAATGGCTGTGCATCCTCCAGAAGCAATTGGCTGCCGCTGTGTTCAAATAATTCAGCTGACTCCTCCATGCCTGATGCTGGAGCTATGGCAGGACTAGCTGTGGACAAGGAGGCAGAATAAGCCACTTTGGCAGCTGCAGTGGACTGCGCACTAGTGCCAGCTTGGGTCATAGAGGATAAGGATGGTTTAGTAAGCCAGTCCAACACCTCCTCTGCATGCTGTGGCTGGATAGCATGGCCAACATCACTAAACAGAGGCAAACGTGCCCTGCCTGAGGACTGACTGTGTCCACCTTTGCCTGCGGAAACAGATGCTGCTGGCCCCCTCAAAGAGGCATGGAAACATCTGCCTCTCCTTGTTGGCCTCCCAGACATGATGGGGGGAGGGGTTATTATCCAAATTAAATAGAAACTGGGAAATATGTGATTGGATGCACTTTATTCAATAAAAAGTAGTGTTCGGTGCAACTTTAAATTGAGCACTGACACTGACATAAATGTAACAACTATAAAAAAACAAAAAAGGGGAAACACCATCGTCACAGTCAGAAAAATTGCAGCTGACAAATTATATAAAAGGGGGCTGGCAGGGGATGAAAAAAACAAAACAAAAAAAAAATGCAGCAACCAAAAAAAGAGGGTATACAGCAATAAATGTTATGTAATGCTGTGTTAAACACTGCACTACACTAACACATTACACTATACTGACACACTATGCTGGCACACTACACTATACTGACTTACTATATTAACAGTACACTAACACTCTACACTCACAGTCACAATAAGTGAACAACTGAACCCACCAACTTGCTAGTAGCACTGAGCCCTGCTCTACTTATCTCTACTCCAACACACTGCAAAAGCTTCCTGGTTGGAGGAAGCTTTTATAGTGTGGGGTGGGACTATGAGGACTGAGCCATGATTGGACAAAGTTATCATCAGAGCTTACAATACACTGTGCAGAGCGCAGTGCACTGTGGGTCGCCCGGCTGGCAAATAGGCAAAGTTTGGACCGAACTTTTGCTCGGACCAAACCTTTCACCCAACCCTGCTCCTCACCTTGTTTGTTCAGATTATCTGGATGCACTGGACAAATACACCCAGTTTTCAGCATATCAGTGATTTGTTTCATTTTCTGCCTTGACCTCCTTGTTAAAAGCAGAACTCTGAATGGTGGTCTTAATGATTTAAAAATATATTTCACATTCCTGCAGGCGCATCAGATTTCCTTGAATTTCCAAGGCAATTATTATTATATCATTATTTATATAATTATTTAATTGCAAAATTGTGCTGTGACACCCATTTTAAAATCTTTTCATAAGTCCACAAATATTGCTCATTGTGTTTGTTTGTTAATGATAAACAATCAAAAGTGCTAAAAACCAATTCAATACTCTTCTAAAATCATATTATTATTTGACGTATACATACATTTTCTTTGCTTGACTGGCCTCTGCTCAGAACATCCATCACTCCTCAACAGTCACATAAAACTTGTACAGCTCAAAAAGTTAAAAATGTTCACAAACATGATAATTGGACATTTGTTTGGATTTCAGTAATTTAGATATCCTCAGAATCTCCTACCTGAGCTTTTGACATCCGTGTATTAATGAAGATAAGAGTTCCATGTATTTGGGATCCAGTATAAGGTATGTGAAAGAGAGACCATTAAGATTTCCACAAGTCTGCAAGCAATAGCACAGCTTTCTAGAACAATTCTCTCCTGTCCAGAAACCACCCTTCCGTGCACCTAGCAGTTCTAAATTTGAAGAACTAGAGAAGATTTCCCTTATGGTTTTCATGTTCTGAGTCTCGTACAGACATGAAATGGCTTCAGTAGAATGGAGTGCCGAGATGTTTCCTGTGAACAAGCCTTCAAAGAGCCATTCCCCCATGAGCCATCTATACATTGCACTTCTGGCTGGGAGGGAAATGTTGATGCCTGTGCTCTTAGAAAATTTTTTAACTTCCTTTTCATTGAGCAGCCCGAACAAGAATCGCACAGCTAATGCTAAATGTGGGTGTTCTACACACATTGATGAGAGTGAATCTCCTTTACAGATCTCAGGGATGGAAGTTCCCTCTCTCAATCCAGTGGTCCCTTTCTCATTTCCAGAACCTTCATCCAGTACATAATACAGAGCAGCAAGGAACTCCTGCACACTCAGATGGATGAAGCTGTAGCAGGTTTGGGTGTCGATGTCCAGGTGAAAGAGGTTTTCATTCAGAAATACAGACTCAACCTCAGACAGAGAAAGTCCATGTCTATTTAGATCTTCCATCGCAAACAAGATTTTTTGGTTCATAATTCCCTCCTTTGCTAGAGCACAGAGTTTCTTTAGGCAGGGGTTTGCAGACTGGTCCCTACAATGGTGCTTTATTAGACCCTTGAGATACAGGAGATATACAGAGGTGGCTGTTTCATACTGCAGTAAGTCCAAGTTCTGTTTTATTTGGGGTTTTAATACAGTGCACACAATCCAACATACAATGGGGATAGCACACATGGTGTACAGAACTGCATTGTCTTTTATAATGCTGAGAGCCTTGTCTGCATCATCTCCAAATTTAAAAAAGTTGAGGAAATATTCCCTGCGATCTTCCTCTGTAAATCCCAGGACTTCAATATCACGTGATTCATCAACAAATGAGTAAAGTTTCTCCAGAGCCAGTGGCCTTGTGGTGATGAGCAGAGAAGACTGTTTCAGAATCTGTTTCCTGAGTAATCTTTGGAGAAGTAAATCTTTATGTGTTTCTTCAAAAAGGTCATGACAAACCTCAGATTTCTTCTCCAGGGTCCACCTCAATTCATCAAAACCATCAATTATGAAGAGAAGGTTTGTACCTGGATCCTTCAGAATAGACACCAGGTCATGTGAACTTTGCAATTTGCAGATTCTGGATAAAAGTCCCACAAGGCTTATGGGCCCAGTGATGGTGTTGAGTTCTCTACAGCTCAGGTAAAAAACAAAGTCAAACTTGTCTTGGTAGAGATTCTCAGAGGCCCAGTCTAGCATGATCTTCCTGGTGGTCATAGTTTTTCCAATCCCAGCAGGTCCTTGTAACACCACAATCTTTGGAATGAAACCATCTTCATCTGGATCAAACAGTGTCCGTATTGTGGTTGGAAAATATTTATCAGATTTCTTATCCAAGATCTGTAGATGTCCTTTGCCTAAATTTAACATCTCATACATCTTTTCTTCCATAATCTGGGGTCCCTTTATTAGTTGTACATTGGTATACTTGTCCTCTAAGCTAACAGTCTCCCCTCTACAAGCGTTATATTCTTTTATTCGCTGGAAATCCTCCTTCTTTGACTTCATGTATTCCTTTCTACACTCTGTATAAGAGGAACAAAAATCTTTTATCACTTAGGCGGACATGAAATTGAAAACACAAAAAATTGGTTAAACCAATATTAGCATATTAGGTGAAATATAAACAAAATGTGTAAAGTTAAAATCAAGAAATGCATGTTATATATAATAATAACAAAGAAATAGTGAATAAGTGTTCAGTCTCCTAACTAAAAACGTCAAACACTAAAATTAATCTCACTTTATATCATAATTGTACATATTCATAAAAAAAAAAACTCTGACTAAAACTAATATTTGAACTCCTTAATGTGAGTCACAAATGTTGTGCAGTAGAATAATTTTGGAAAATGTTTATTGAGTGGACATTCTACTGACCTGTTACTCTATTGCTG
The DNA here is from genome assembly GCA_018402905.1 of Glandirana rugosa. Classification (NCBI taxonomy): domain Eukaryota; kingdom Metazoa; phylum Chordata; class Amphibia; order Anura; family Ranidae; genus Glandirana; species Glandirana rugosa. The sequence continues at coordinate 1,301,553 of BLSH010116141.1, forward strand.
GTCATGATTGTCTTCAGTGTAACTGCAAAAATAATTTTATAAGATTACTGTACAGATAAATGGCTGCATGTAGAAAAATGTCTTTGCTTAGGATCATTTATGGTAATGTCTCAGAACTTTTTGTACCTCCATTTGTTCTTCAGGTTAATGGACCTTTTAATGTACTTTCAGAAAGGTCATCTGCCCACTTCTAATGTTGGTAATTAATTATTAGTGAGCTTTCTAAAACCATTTTTATGAAATAATCATTATAGAAGGGAACTCACCAATTTCTGTCCTTCTTTTTTGGAGGTCATTTGCGGGTCCCAGCAGACCGATTAGGGTTAATGCTTCACTCATGACATCCATAGCTCCCTCCTCTCCATATGTGTCTATCAAGAGGTCCTTTGTAGTGACCCAGTCTGCATTTTCCACCTTTCCTCTGGGAATGGGAGGTTTATCTCCATAAGAGAAATCGGATAGTTTATTCTTAAATTTCTTGAAGTCACTCCCTTTCAGGTCTTCAAGAGAATATATGATGAGATCCCCGGGGGTGTGACAATTAATCCATCCTGTAGAAATAATACCCCACCACCGAAAACATTCAGGCCAACTTCAAGTCAAGAAATTCACTAGCATAAGTCTATACTTAAGCTAATTGTTCAATAAGGAACATATGAAAGAGAGAGCAAAACTGAAGTCTGATAGAATCAAATAAAGAAATACCAAGATATTAGATAATATTGACCTGTACATCATTAAGAAGTTCTTCCGTCTCTGGTAGATAAAGCTAGACTGTAATCACAAAATGCACTGTGGTACCATATTACCGTACCATAATAATATTCTTTATTATGGCTATTTAAATCTAAAATAAGTAATGAGTATGAGTAATTAAAGAAATGACAAATTCACAAGATGACAGATCTCAAAGAAAATTGGACAGAATTACTCGTCATTAATGATAATATTTTATTATATAATTTTAAAAAGTCTGCACTCCCCAAACTATTCTGCAGTGAAGCTGCCAGCACCAAGGGAAGCTATCACTATATAATATCTGAGAACAGTAAATTATTTGAAGCACTATATCCTAACTAATACCATACATAAATACTGTACATACATACAGTAAGAAAATCTAATCGTATACGCTATACACAATTCATATAAAAAATCATGTAAAAAGTGCTCTTAGGTCATTCACAAACCAGCGCTCCCCTCTGTGTATGAAAAAGTGAAATAAACTCTTCATAATTTATTGAAAAAAATGCATCAATGACAGAAAACTCAAACATTTCACACATTATCCATACTAAACTAGATAACATTTAGTAATGGAAAACAATATATATTTTTTTAAAGGTGGACACTCTACTGACCTATTAATTCTTTGCTGGTCGCGGTTGTCTTTAACTTGGCTGCAAAACACAATTTTTATATGATTACTTTACAGGAAATTTGTATTGTGTACAAAAAAATATTTGTTTGGGATCAGATCTCAGTTTCGGTAATCCCTCTTTTACGTTTCACAGTTTGTTCTTTAGGTTTGCTAACTTTTTAATTTTTTTTCCAGAAAAGTTATTTGCATCTTCTCCATCCTGATAATTAATGAATGGTATAAAACATTTGTTATGAAATGAGTTTTATAGATGAGAACTCACCATTTTGTGTTCTCCTTTCCTGGAGGTCATTTGCAGGTCCCTGCAGACCATTCAGAATAAGGACATCAATGGTAACATCCAGAGCTCCCTCCTCTCCATATGTGCATATGAGGAGGTCCTTTGTGGTCATCCAGTCTCCATTTTCCAGTTTTCCTCTGGGAATGGGAGGTTTATCTCCGTAAGAGAAATCAGATAATTTATTTTGAAATTTCTTGAAGTCACTCCCTTTCAGGTCCTCGAGAGAACATATGATGAGATCCCCAGGGGTTTGCCATTTTATCTGTCCTGTAGAAACAATAACCCACCACCAAAACCATTCAGGCCATCTTGAAATGTAGAAATTCACTAGCATAGGTCTATACTGACAGCTAACTCTTCAATAAAGAGCATATGAAAGGGGAAGTAGTATTAGAGGTTGACTAGAGTCAAATAAATACCAAGTTATTTGTTAAATATTCGCCTGTATGTCATTAAAGTAGAACTATGGGCAAAATTTTTTTTTTCACCATCTGCTTCCCATTGGGGAGATTTCCCTTCACTTCCTGCCCCATAACCAAACAGGAAGTGAGAGGAAATCCCTATAAATTAACCTCCCTGGCGGAGAAGACCGAGGTGCTGAGTGACGATCTTTTGCAGGTGGAGAAGCGGCTGGAGTTGGTGAAGCAAGTCTCTCACAGCACTCACAAAAAGCTGACGGCGTGTTTACAAGGCCAGCAAGGGACCGACACAGACAAACGATCGCGATGTAATTAATGGTTGAGGCTGGAGAGAAACAGTACCTCTGAGTGATTCTAAGGGTGCATCTATCTCCGGTGTTGGTCCACATAACTTCAGGTGAACCTGGGCTAGTGAACACTATACAGAACATTCATTATATTGAATGGTGTGGAACTGTTTTCCTTTTTCCTTTTTTCCCTGCCTCTTTCTGGATCATGAGATCAACATCCCTTATGTTTTGGTGTCAAACCCTTCACTAAGTATTTGGATACCCATTCATAAGCACACTTTGGGTTATTTATCTGGACATTTTCACGGATATTTTTTGATTTTTTGATTTTAATCACTATTCACTTGTTTTTGAATTTATTTAATGTTTTAGTGCAACTGTTATGTTTTGTACTTACAAACCATTTCCACTCTGCTCTTGTTTTTCCTTGGCATGGCTACCCAACAAGTAACTAGACTGGTATGCCAGGTAGCTGTACAACTGAAAGACCTGACTGGCTTGGCCACCATCCAGGTCTCCCTCGTGGAGTCACTTGCTCCTGGTGCAGGAAGCAAGGCTTTCCATGTTATAGACCCTGCTAGTTATATATCTTCCAGTGAGACTCCGAATACTCTGGATTACCATACACTTCCTCTCTGGTCTCCTGAGACCAAGGGATGGTGAAAGTTAAGTGCACGTGAAGTGTGCGAACATGTCCACCATCTGCACAATGTTCATGTGATGCTTTTTTTTTTTTTTCTTTTTTTTTTAATGTCTCTTGATATGCTGTACAGTATCTTGCAATAAAAGGATGCTGGATCCTGGGTTGATACGCGGTCCTTCCCTCTTTCCCTTAGACCGAGGGATGCCACAGCTTGGAACAAGCTATTAACGAACAAGATATCCAACACGGTTGTCCTCCCAAAGGGTAAGACCACCGTAATATTCTCCTGTTAATGACTCCTTCAAGTTTGAACATTGCCTGGCTAGTTTTTTTTTTGTCAGGCGTGAAGAGAGTGTTGAGGCAGCCAGCTGTGCCCGAACAAGAACACCTGTAGCCCTATGTTTTGCAACACAGCCACTACTGGACGTAAGGTCCTGAAACTGCCTTGAATATGTGGCAAGGCTAACCTTTATCTAATGAACTCGCAGTGACATTCTCACACAGCCCAGCGAAGGTACTTTGCAGGAAAATTGAACTACCAAAGTGTGTATTTTCCCCTCTGCTGGGTCTCATGCCGACCTGCCATCTCACCTGATGGCTTGACTACTTGTCATGGTTCTATCTGATGAACTCGGGTCTTCATCCTTCTTTATGCTTAAAGTCAAAAACCCTGCTTTTGGCTAAGAATATTGGAGAGCAGACTCCTTGACATGTTCTTCTTAAATAGGTGGTCTACCGATGAACCAGATGTGGTGCTGCTTGACTCCAGCATTCTTTGCTCTAGGGAGTCTAAGAGGGAATGAAATGTGTTGGCGGGGAGGAACGTACATGCCAATGGCCTCATACCTGCACAGGACCTCCCAATGTTAATTTAGGTAAGGCCCTAAATCCTGTTCCATAATGTAGGGACGCAGCCCACTACTCTACACGAAGTGTACTGTTTGAGGTTCACACCCAGAACCTCAGTGCTGGTAGACAGAAGTGCTACTCCTGTGCGCCCCGTGCTGTCATTCCCGAATTTACATATAATTCTGTTGACCGCCGCCTACTGGGTTAGCATGGCCGAATAGACTCTGTTGCTCCCTGAAAGGAGAGAGCTCGGCTTTAGCATCAGATAATGATTATGGTTCCTTCCATTATCCTCTATGTTTATACCAGGATTAACCGGTCACTCCGTCTTTGTTACTTTGCTTATCCTCTGGTCATTGGCGATTCACCATCTTAGAGAGGTATGTGTCGTCTTGTGGGATAACACATCCGGGTTAACTGACCTGCCCGGACTAGCAGCTCAACGGTATACCATTCTGCCTCCACCATGGCTGAATTGCCTCAATGGCCACCTTTTTCTGCTCTTGGGACCCAGGCTACTGAAATGATTTTAACAGGTGACCGCCACGTGCTACTCAATAGTAGTATAAGTTTTCCTCATTCACATTTGTTCACTGTTCCCGAGCCCCTGCAAAGGATATTGATTCTGTAGGCAGACGTCACCCCTGGTTCTTCTGGTGGAAACTCCTAGACCGACCTCTTTGAGGTAGAGGTACCCCTTAACAACTTTGGTTGTTTGATTGGCTTAGTACCTGAGGTTTGGTGAACAGAGATTCAACAGCGTTACCTCCACTTTATGAGGCTTACCTCACTGGCTAGTCTGATCAAGACTCCTTAGCCAACTGTTTTGAGGTAGAGGTCCCCTTTAAGCACACCTACCTCTGGACCATTGGAGTCTTTAGATCTTCGGAGTCTCTGCCCCATTTTCTGCCGTCTCTGGCCTGCAACTTGGCATCGCATCTTGGCGGCCGCACAGCCACCACAATCCCAATGTCGCTACGATGATTTTCAGTGAGTTTCTACTTTGTCTGCCTCTCCTGGCAGTTAACTCCATAGCGACTCCTTTAGGGCTAAAGAGGGCCTGTCTCTGTTGAAGGATCAGGTTGCTTTTCCCCCCCCTCTTGGCAGCGGTGCTGGTGTTGAGGGCTGGGGAGCTTTGCAACCCATATGCCCATATTGTGCACTCTTTTTTTTTCAGATGTACTTACCTGCCCTCACCTTAGTGAACATGGCTGGTCTCTATGTAAGCTGATCGTCTCTGGTTCGCCCCTGGGCTAAAATACTAGTGGTATAATCTCTGGAAGTATTGTTCATTCCAACAGAAAACTACTACAAGTAACTTAATCGCATATCCACCTGCGGTGTATCCTACAACTCCTGGCATCTCCAGGCAGTCTCACATCCAGTCATTAACCAGGTCCGACCCTGCTTAGTCTCCCAGATCAAATGCGATCTGGTGCGTTCAGGGTGATGCGACTGTAGGCCCCTAAGTAGCCCCAGACCACATACTCCCCTGCAGCCCTTTGCAGAGTCAGAACGCCATTCACCCCTATGGAGGATACCATCTGCCCCCAGCACCGAGGTCCCAGAGCCCGCAGCCAGCTAGTCGCAGCCAGTCGCAGCACCCCAGGAGTCTCCGACTACCAGCAGCAAAACAGACCCCCCTGAAATTGTAGGTGAGGTGTAAAGGCATTTCAGCCCAAAGTGACATGAATTGATGCCAACAATCACAAGATCTGTGCATAAAACTAACATGTAAGCAATAGCTGTCAGTACATATGTCAGTTATTGGTTCTGCAACATCATTTATAAGTCACATGGAAGCAGTAGGGTTAACAGACCCCATATAATTGGCACTAGTAGCTTACCTACCTTAGACAATGTACTGTAGAGGATATTATCACAACCAAGCATTAGATCATAACACATTGCATGGAGCCTGCAGGGACAAGCCTTGCTCAGTTCATGGAAAAGGTTCAGCACAGCACAGCAACACCTGTTATCAGCCTAATCATTAGCAGTCCTGCAGACACAACCACAGCCTGAACTGACACCATGACCAAACAGCAGTCTTCACCTTGTGATCTCTGCTTAGAGGTGCAGGTTAATCGCATATACCTGCAGACTTCTAATCACATAACTGTAGCTGCATACTATCTATTTGTGCACCATGTGGTGCCTTACCAACTCCATGCCTTATGGCCAACAGGAAGTCCACTGAAAGTCCATCCATGGAGACATGATGAGGAAGCAATCCTTAGAGACCAGCCGCCTGCCACCCCCCAAACACTGGAACATGGGAAAGGAGGCCTCCCCCATCTAGGAAGATTTACCCCCTGTACAGCGGGGAGCGTCGCTAGCAGGAGAGTTTGAACCTGCGCAGTTGGCCAGATGAATCCGGCAAGGTGAGGGGAAAAAGAAAAATTTCTGCCTTTCAGCATCAGTATAACCAGCTGAGCAGTGAGGAAAAAAAAGGAGAATGCTGCCTGGTGGGAGGTGTTCGATTTTATAGTGTAACCGGATCCTGGAACTGGGCATGGGGGCGGAGCCAGCCCATGCATATATGCTGTCGTGCTTGTGTCAGGAAACAGTGATAGTAAATAAGAATCATTTGCAGAATTGAGTGATAATGATTTTTGGGGAAATTTATCATCAGACACTGAAAGTGACGACAGCGACAATTCTGCAACTGAGCAAATTTCAGTGTTTTTGGTTTGATTACATTATTGAATACATTTTATTACGATTATATTATTATTTTTGATAATTATTTTTAGTTATTTATTATATTATAATTTCTGATTTCATGTTTCAAACTTTATCATACCCGAGATGTCTACTAGACTCTTGTTTGAACAGATTTAACCACTTGCCGACCGCCAACCGCAGGTTGACGGCGGCAAAGTGGCTCGTTATCGCAAATCGCTGTCATACGACGGCGGCTGCGATAACGCGCACTGTGAGCGCGCGCGCGCCGCCGGAGGCGCGCCCGCGCGCTCACTGTGTTCGGGGAGGGCCAGGGAGCGGGTGCGGCGGCTTCGATTGAGAGCGCCTTAGAGCGCCCCCTGCAGGTTAACCCCTTCAATGCCAATGGCATTTACACAGTAATCAGTGCATTTTTATAGCACTGATCGCTATATAAATGCCAACGGTTCCAAAAAAGTGTCAAAATGTTCCGACATGTCCGCTGCAATATCGCAGTACCGCTAAAAATCGCAGATCGCCGCCATTACTAGTAAAAAAAAAAAAATAAATAAAAACCCCAAAAATGGATTCTCATCCTCCGTAAACGCGACCACTTTTGCGCAAACCAATCAATAAACGCCGATTGCGGTTTTTTTTATCGTAAATATGAGGAAGAATATAAATCGGCCAAAAACGGTGAAAAAAAATGTTTTTTTATATTTTTTTTTTGGATTTGCATTCTAGCAAAAAGTAAGAAATTTGGGTTTTTTTGCAAAATTGTCGCTCTTCTTTTGTTTATAGCGGCGATCAGAAATGACGCAGAGGGGATCAAATACCACCAAAAGAAAGCTCTATTTGTGGGAAAAAAAGGACGCAAATTTCGTTTGGGTACAATGTCGCATGACCGCGCAATTTTCAGTTAAAGCGACGCAGTGCCGAATCGCAAAAAGGGCTCCGGTCCTAAAGCTGGAAATCCTCCCAGGGCTGAAGTGGTTAAGTGAGTTATTCCTAAGAATTACAGGTCTACAATATAAAACGCCAAATTTCAATACAAAATAATTGTACCGCTTTCAGCACCAAAAATCTGAAATAATCACACCGCCAGGGAGGTTAAGGGAACTCCTTGTGGACCCCCAGGTCACCAGAACTGGTATCACCATTCGGAGATTTCCCCTCTATTACTTTTCTGGGGACAATCCAAAACTTTATTATACTTTCACTTTCAATGATAATGGTAAACAGGACAAACAGAAATGGTGAATCTCCCTATCTGGTACACAGACAGCAATAAAAACTGACAGGAGTTCCAATGCTTTTCCACTCTATCCAAAACTAAAAAAAAATTGCCTTTAGCTATACTTTAACCGCTTTCTGACCGCGTCACACACATTTATTTCTGCACTGTGGCAGCGCTGCGCAAATTGTGTATATAGACGGCGAATTGCACAGCCAGAGCTGCGGGCGGGTGCCCGCCGCCGTCGACGCGCTCTCGTGCCTGCCGCATGAGTGTGGCTGCGGGTCAGGTGAACTCGATGTCCGCCGGCGACCCGCGATCACCTATTACAGAGGCAGAACAGGGAACCTTCAATGTAAACACGGAGGTTTCCCCTTCTGACAGGGATCTACTGATCCCTGTAATCGGGATCAGTTAGATCTGTCATGTCAATGCCAGCCCAGGCCCACACAGTAAGAACACAGTGAGGGAACACATTTAACCCCTTGATCGCCCCCTACAGCTTAACCCCTTCCCTGCCAGTGACATTTATACAGTAATCAGTGGCTATTTTTAGCTCTGATCGCTTTATAAATGTCATTGGTCCCAAAAAAAGTGTCAAAAATGTCCAATCTGTCCATCGCAGCCAGGATAAAAATTGCAGATCGCCGCCATTACCAGTAAAAAAAATTATAATAAAAATGCCATAAATCAATTCTCATAGTTTGTAGACGCGATAACTTTTGCACAAACCAATCAATAAACGATTTTTCAAAATTGTCGCTTTTTGTTTATAGCGCAAAAAATAAAAACTGCAGAAGTGATCAAATACCACCAAAAGAAAGTAAAAAGGGAAGGGTGGTACCGCGCAATGGACTCACAAAGACGGGGAGGGGGGTATCCCCTATTTCCCCTGAGTGGATGTTAAATTGAAAATGGAAATGAAAATCCTTATAAATGTAAATATGGTGTGGTGCCCTAATCAGCTGTAGCCCTGCCAAAAAACACTATAATATAGTGGGTAAATGAAGACACAAAGTGATATGACAAGTTGGCGCTGCCGAAAGAGATTCCAACAAGAACCTCAGGGAATGTGCAATTACTATAAAGTAGATGTGCAAACAATCCAATTATATCCCCGAGTCGTGTGCAAGATGTGCAACTTGTGCAGCCAAAGAGAATTGCACACGGCCCTAAATGTGCATCAGTAAATATGTGCAAAGAATGTGTACAAGTTTGAATTTAAATCAAAATGGATAAATAAGTAAAAAATGTGCAAATAGTGCTATTAAAATGAACATTTCAGTGCAATACTGTTTTAACAGATTTTACAGCACATTAGGTACTGTTAACCCATTTTTTAAAGCACAATTTGCAGAGCTTGCACAGATATTTATTTGTTAATTTATGCATATTTGCACCAGTCTGGCCAGGATCGGGGTTTGCTTAATCCCCATAAAAGGGAGCGGTGTCACATACCTTATACTAGCTCATTTTAATAGCACTATTTGCACATTTTTTACTTATTTATCCATTTTGATTTAAATTCAAACTTGTACACATTCTTTGCACATATTTACTGATGCACATTTAGGGCCGCGTGCAATTCTCTTTGGCTGCACAAGTTGCACATCTTGCACACGACTCGGGGATATAATTGGATTGTTTGCACATCTACTTTATAGTAATTGCACATTCCCTAAGGTTCTTGTTGGAATCTCTTTCGGCAGTGCCAACTTGTCATATCACTTTGTGTCTTCAACCACCAAAAGAAAGCTCTATTTGTGGGGAAAAAAGGACGTCAATTTTATCTGGGTACAACGTCGCATGACCACGCAATTGTCAGTTAAAGCGACGCAGTGCCAAATTGCAAAAAGTGCTCTGGTCAGGAAGGGGGTAAATCCTTCCGGGGCTGAAGTGGTTAAGGAATTCTTCCCTCTCAGACAAATAAAGCTAGGCTGCAATCACAAAATAGTACCACAAACCATACAATATTAATATTTTTTATTGTTACAGTTATCTAGAGTAAATCGCACGTTTGACCAATCCAAACTGACAAACCCACAAGATGACACATCTGAAAAAAAGCACAATATTACTGGTCATTCATTTTTTAATTATATATTTAAAACGTCTTCCTGAACACCTATACAACACCAGTACAATGTAATGAGGCTGTTAGCGCCAAATGAAACCTTCACTATAAAATATCCTATATTAGTAAATCGCGTATAGTGCTTTCCTGGCCAGCCACATGTCAGCACACATGGTTTACTCCTCCCCCAGGACCACCCTCTCCTAGCCAAATAAAAGAGAGATCCTCCCCTCCCTTCGTTCTCTTTTGGTCAGACTCCAGGCCACCAAAGACATGAAGGAGGAGAAGTTTGGGTCATCAGAAATAGCTAAGATTCATAGCAGGAGAGCGTCACTACCAATTCAGATATTTGCCCTTGCCCTTTAGATATGTAGTGCTGCCCCCTTGAGGGTTGCTTGAAAGTATGCTTCCCCCTTGGCCTTCTTCCCCTTGAGAGTCCTCCACCACCCCTGACACCCTGGGTTCACTCATATTGCAATGTTCCTTTAAAATTGACACATTTACAGTAATGGAGACCACACCAATGTTGAGTTCAAAAGATTTACTTAACTCGTTAGCTGTAATAAATGAAGTGTAAAAAGATCACAGCATTGCGGGGGGTTCTTCCAAAAAAGTGGGGTTCTTTAAATAAGTGAGCACTTCCGCTCTTGCAGCCATCCATCCATCCATCTGAACACTTCTCTCTCTTCACAGGTATGTCTGCACTGACGGTCACTCCACCCAAAAACTGAAACATTGCTATCTGCCTTTGTTCATGCTTTTTAACATTGGTATGTGTGTGTGTTTTATACTAGCTTCATCTTCCTTAAACTGAACACTGCATGACTGTTTAAAAGTGTCTTTGGTAATCTGCTTTTGTCACTGCTGTTTAACCACTTGCCGACCGCTGATCGGCATTTGACGGCGACAGAGTGGCTCTTGTAGGCAAAACGCCGTCATATGACGACGGCTGCCAGATCGCTCACTGGGTCCGCGGAGGGCCAGGGAGCGGGTGCGGCGGATTCGATCTCCACCGGCTACCCGCGATGCCCCCCCCGGAGTGAAAGAACGGAGGTCCGTGTAAGTAAACACGGACCTCCGTTCTGTGAAGGGGGAAGGGCTGTGATCACAGCCTTCCTCTACATGGAAGCTGTGATCACTCCCCTTCCCCTGTTAGGGCAGCCCCCCCACAGTTAGAACACGCCCAGGGAACACAGTTAACCCTTAGAGTGCCCCCTGCAGGTTAACCCCTTCACTGCCAATGGCATTCACACAGTAATCAGTGCATTTTTATAGCACTGAACGCTGTATAAATGCCAATGGTCCCAAAAAAGTGTCAAAATGGTCCGACATGTTCGCCCCAATATCGCAGTACTGCTAAAAATCGCAGATCGCCGCCATTACTAGTAAAAAAAAATAAATAAATAAAAACCCCAGAAATGAATTCTCATCATCCGTAAACGCGACCACTTTTGCGCAAACCAATCAATAAACGCTGATTGTGATTTTTTTTATCACAAATATGAGGAAGAATATAAATCGGGCAAAACTGATGAAAAAAAATGTTTTTTTATATTTTTTTTTTGGATTTGTATTTTAGCAAAAAGTAAGAAATTTGTTTTTTTTTTGCAAAATTGTTGCTCTTCTTTTGTTTATAGCGGCGATCAGAAATGACGCAGCGGTGATCAAATACCACCAAAAGAAAGCTCTATTTGTGGGGAAAAAAGGACGCAAATTTCGTTTGGGTACAACGTCGCATGACCGCGCAATTTTCAGTTAAAGCAACGCAGTGCCGAATCGCAAAAAGGGCTCTGGTCCTAAAGGGGGAAATCCTTCCGGGGCTGAAGTGGTTAATCACTTCAATACTATGCACTTAGAACACTTTACTACCAGACCAATTTTCAGTTTTCAGTGCTGTTGCGCTTTGAATGACAATTGCGCGGTCGTGCGGCGCTGCACCCAAACAGATTTTTTATCATTTTGTTCCCACAAATAGAGCTTGCTTTTGGTGGTATTTGATCACCCCTGCGGTTTTTATTTTTTGCGCTACAAATAAAAACAGACCGAAAATTTTGAAAAAAAAAAGAAATTCTCTATTTTTGTCACAAAACTAGTAAAGTAAATCTTCTCCATCACTGGTGGGCACTGATGAGGCTACACTGACGGGCACTGATGTGGCAGTACTGATTGGCACTGATGAGGCGGCACTGATGTTGAGGCACTTATATGCAGCGATGATGAACACTGTTAGGCGGCACTGATAAGCAGCACTGACGGGTACTGAGAGGTGGCACTGATATACAGCACTGATGGGCACTGATATGCAGCACTGACGGACACTGCTAAGCGGCACTGATGGGCACTAATAGACAGCACTGATTGGCACTCATAGGCGGCACTGGGCACTGATAGGTGGCACTGATAGGTGGGCACTGGTAGGTGGCAATGGTGGGCACTGATATGTGGCACTGGTATGCATTGATAGGGGCACTGGTGGGCACTGATAGGGGCACTGGTGGGCATATACATTGATAGGGGCTCATTCCCTGGTGGTCTAGGGTGGCATCTGAAGGTGGCACTGAGTGCCATCCCCATTGGGCAGTAAGTCACTTACCTGGTGGTCTAGGGGGGTCTCCCTGGTGGTCCAGATCGGCTCCCTGGTGGTCCAGATCAGCTTCCTGGTGGTCCCTGGTCGGCTCTCTGGTGGTCCTGGGTGGGCACATCCCTGGTGGTCCCTGGGCAGGCTCCCTGGTGGTCTAGGGTGGCGATCCGAGGGAGGGCTGTGCTGATAAATCATCAGCACAAACCCTCCCTGTCAGGGATGCAGCCGATCGGCTCTCCCCTCCTCAGGTCTGCAGACCTGAGTACAGGAAAGCCGATAAACGTAGGGTGACCACATTTCTAAACTGCCATTCAGGGACACCCCCCCCACCCCCCCCCCCCCACACGCCCTCGCGCCCACCCAAAAAAAGATGATTTTTGTTCCTTTTTTTCTTTGGAAAACAAAAGTGTCACCTTCTTCTTTATTACTGCCCCCTCAGTTGGTGTTCCTGTGTCGCCTTCATATCCCCCACTTGTCAGCCTCACGTATAACTGTGACAGCAATAAATGAGGCTGACAAGTGGGGGGTGGCGATACATGAGGCTGACAAGTGGGGGGTGGTAATACATGAGGCTGACAAGTGGGGGGTGGCAATACATGAGGCTGACAAGTGGGGGGTGGTAATACATGAGGCTGACAAGTGGGGGGTGGTAATACATGAGGCTGACAAGTAGGGGTCGGGGGCACTTCATTTATTATTGTCCCCCACTTGTCAGCCTCTTTTATTGTCCCCCTCCCCCCACTTGTCAGCCTCATTTTTATTGCCCCCCCTTTGTCAGCCTTATTTTTATTACCCCCTTTATGTCACAGTCAGCCTCATTTACTGTATTACTGTACTGTGTCCCCACCACTCCCCCCCAGCTCCAGTGCCCCGACTTGTCACCTGACCTTCCATCAGGTTCCATTTCCACTGCACTCACCTTCTAATTTGGTCCAGACTTGTGAAGTGACTGGTCTGACTGGTGGTGGACCATGGATGGTGCTGGTGGTAGTGTCGCTGCTGAGCACTGAGTGAGTGCCGGTCCTTGTTCCCTCCCTGGTCCGTTCAGACTCCAGGCCGGGGCCCCTCTCAGGCAGACAGGCAGTCAGGCGGCACAGCCTCAGGCACGGGGCGGGAGGAGCGGAGAAGAAGTCGGGCACTGCGCTGGCTGCGGCCGGCTGGACAGCCGTGGATCTAAGCCAGCCACTGCACTGCAGAATGCCGGGATGCTCGGGTGGGTGAGGAGAAGACTGGAGCAGTCAGTCTGGCTGCTCTCTCTCTCTGCCTCTCGGTACCGCAACCAGGAAAGGGAGAGGATGTGGGTGGACTCGGATCGTGCAGGGCAGCACTGGGTACAGGCCTCGCTCTGGGAGACTCTGCTGTAGTGAATTACGTCACTGGTTGCTAGACGCCAGGCGGGGTGACCCTAGCAACCAGTCTGGCAATTAGCTTTTGGGGTGGCTGACTGGCTGTGTGACTGTCAGTATCATTCCGGGACACTGTATTGTCCCGGAATGAAGGTGCCCGGGACCCGGGAAAGACCTGCTAATTGCGGGATTGTCCCGGGCAATCCGGGACACGTGGTCACCCTAGATAAACGGCTTTCCTGTATTACACTGTGACCAGCCGTGATTGGTCACGGCTGGTCACATGGTAAAGTGCTTCGGATCGAAGCGCTTTACCGAGATCGGTATTGCGGGGGGTCAGACTGACCTCCCACACCACCGATCGCCGCGATGCGCGCCCCCCCCGGGCGCGCGGCGGCTTGTTATCCTGAGGACATCATATGACGTCCAGTCAGGATAACTGAGCCAATTCCCGGCCGTCATTTTGCATACGGTGGTCGGGAAGTGGTTAAAATACATCTGTAGGTATGTCCCTAACATTATGATGTTTATTAAGCCTATAGCCTTACCTAAATTATGTTTTCTCTTATCTTTACAATCTTGCCCTCATTGGCCTTTGTTGCATGTTGATTGCAATGTTAGACGTTTGCTGTGATAGCTATGTGCCTAATATCATCTCCTAATTGATTAATTGTTCACTTCCACCCCCACCAACCACAGTATAAAACCAAGCTTTACTTACGGGGGATAGCATTGCAGGGGGTTCTTCCAAAAAAGTGGGGTTCTTTAACCGGTTCCACACCGCACGGTATATTTACTGCGGCGGTGTAGACGCTTAGCGCCAATCGCTGTAAAAAGGCGGCGATTCGCGCAGGCACAGCTAGGGGGTGATCGCGCGCCACCGGCGGCGTGCTCTCCTGCCCGACACACTGTGGAGCAGTGTGCCCGCGGCTCGGGCGGACCCGATGTCTGCCGGCGAGCAGCGATGAGCTGCTAGAGCCAAAGAGCCGGGAACCGCCAATGTAAACACGGCGGTTCCCGTCTCTTTCAACGGGGACATAAGAGATCTACTGATCCCTGTCACTGGGATCAGTTAGATCTCTTATGCCCATGGTAGCCCAGCCCCGCCACAGGTAGAACACACCCAGGGAACACAGTTAACCCCTAGATCGCCCCCTGCAGGTTAACCCCTTCACTGCCAATGACATTTACATAGTAATCAGTGGACATTTAAATTTCTGATCGCTGTATAAATGTCCTTGGTCCCAAAAAAGTGTCAAAAATGTCCGACATGTCCGCCCCAATATCGCAGTACCATTAAAAATCGCAGATCGCCGCCATTACTAGTAAAAAATTTAAAAATAATAATAAAAACCCCAGAAATGAATTCTCATCATCCGTAAATGTGGCAACTTTTGCGCAAACCAATCAATAAACGCCGATTGCGATTTTTTTTTTACCAAAAATATGAGGAAGAATATAAATCGGCCAAAACCGATGAACATTTTTTTTTTTTTGCAAAATTGTCGCTCTTTCTTTGTTTATAGAGGCGATCATAAATGACGCAGCGGTGATCAAATACCACCAAAAGAAAGCTCTATTTGTGGGAAAAAAAGGACCCAAATTTCGTTTGGGTACAACGTCGCACGACCGCGCAATTGTCAGTTAAAGCGACGCAGTGCCGAATCGCAAAAAGTGCTCTGGTCAGGAAGGGGGTAAAACTTTCCGGGGCTGAAGTGGTTATATAAGTGGCCACTTTTGCTCTTGCACTTCAGCGATTTGCACAAAGCGCACACTAACAAGAAACTACTTTAACACCAGACTACAGGTAACCTCATTTCCAAAAAAACACACTTTCCTCTCTAGAACATGCATACCTTACCTCTCCTTTTCACAATAGCAGCCTCTCTCCTCAAACTATCTTTTCTTCACCCCTCTTCCCCACCCCTCAATCTGTACAAATCATCCTCACTTCTCCCCTCTCCCTGTTACTGCACTCGTCATCACCTCTTTATAACTCTATGCCCACATGATAACAAAACCAGGATGCTCAAGCATGTCCCCTCATATAAATCATATTCCCATGTTGCCTCCCTCTCTCTTCTGCTTCTCCTAGCCTCTGGAGATATTTCCCCAAACCCTGGGCCTCTCTCATTTAACCACACACATCACCACCACCCCACACCCTCTGGCAGTAGTCGCAATCTACATAATTTAATCTCCATCCCCCTTCTTCCCAAAACCACCCTCCCCTTCCGCTTTGCCCTCTGGAACGCCCGCTCTGTCTGCAACAAGCTCACTGCTGTTCATGACCTATTTCTCACTAATTCCTTTCATTTACTTGCTATCACTGAAACCTGGCTCCACGAATGCGATTCTCCTTCTCCTGCTTCCCTCTCCCATGGTGGCCTTCTCTGGACTCACTCCCCTAGGCCTAATGGACGCAAGGCAGGTGGAGTGGGATTCCTCCTATCCCCACAGAGCACCTTTCAGGTTCTTCACTCTCCTCCCTCTCTTTCACTCTCATCATTTGAAGCCCTCTGCATACGTCTATTTTCTCCAACCTCCTTAAGAATTGCTGTGATATACCTGCCTCCTGGACCACTGTCAACTTTCCTTGATGAATTTTCTGCCTGTCTACCCTACTTTCTATCTTCTGAAATTCCCACAATCCTTCTTGTGGACTTCAACATCTCAGTTAACACTAACACTACTGCTACTTCTAAATGTCTTAGTCTAACTTCCTCATTTGACCTGATGCAATGGGTGCAGGCTCCTACTCACACTGATGGGAACACCCTCGACCTTGTCTTCTCCTATCTATGCACTCCATGCAACTTCTCCAACAATTATTTTCCCCTCTCCGACCACCACCTTATTAGTTTCTCTCTCTCCCTGTCTTGCACCACCTTCCCCTCCAATCGCCTAACCGTCACCCGTAGAAACCTTCGCCAACTCAACACTTCTCTCCTCTATTCTGCTACTGACCACCTCTATGGAAAAATCTCACCCCTGTCCTGCCGTCAACTCTTCTTTACCTTCAACTCCCTACTTCGTCCTCCACCGCTTCCGCCCACTAACACACTCACTGCCCAAGAGATTGCTAATCACTTCAAAAGCAAGATTGACACAATTCGTGACGAAATCTCCACTCTACAGGCATCTTCCCCGGTTAACATCCCATGTCAACAAGCACAATCGACACTATCCTTATTCAAACCTACTACTATAAACGAGGCTGCTAAACTCCTTTCTAATGCCCACCTAACCACCTGTCCACTGGACCCTATTCCCTCTCAAATACTACGCTCACCCTCTGACTCTATCCTGCACTCTCTAACTCACATCTTCAATCTCTCCCTCTCTTCTGGCATCTTCCCCAATGCTCTAAAACATGCATTGGTCACCCCCATACTCAAAAAGCCAACCCTGGACCCTACCGATCTAAACATTCTGCGCCCTATCTCCTTGCTCCCCTTTTCCTCCAAACTCCTTGAACGCCTAGTCTACAGCCAACTGAGTGACCACCTTGTTAAGAATAACCTGCTGGACCCCCTTCAATCTGGATTTCGCCCTCAACACTCCACAGAAACTGCCCTTCTTAAACTCACAAATGATCTACTAACCGCAAAAACCATTGTACACTACTCTGTACTCCTACTCCTGGACCTTTCGGCTGCCTTTGATACTGTCGACCACACCCTCCTCCTCAAAAAAACTCTACTCCCTTGGTCTCTGTGACTGTGCTCTTCAGTGGCTCTCGTCCTACCTATCCCATCGCACCTTCAGCGTAACGTACAATTCTACCTCCGCCTCTCCGCTTCCTTTCTCTGTTGGGGTCCCCCAAGGTTCTGTTCTTGGACCTCTCTTATTTTCAATATACACCTCTTCCCTGGGTCGGCTGATAGCCTCCCACGGCTTTCAATATCATTTCTACGCTGACGATACCCAAATCTACCTCTCCACCCCCCAACTTACTCCATCAGTCTCCTCACGTATCACTAACTTATTAACAGACATATCTGCCTGGATGTCACACCATTTTCTCAAACTCAACTTGTCCAAAACTGAACTCATAATATTTCCTCCCCTCGTGCCGTTTCCCCTGACTTCTCTGTCAAGAGCAATGGCACAAACATCCACCCATCCCCACATGTCAGGGTGCTTGGTGTTATCCTGGACTCTGAACTCTCCTTTTGGCCCCACATCCAATCACTTTCTAAGGCTTGCCGCCTCAATCTCCGCAACATCTCTAAAATACGTCCCTTCCTAACCAATGAAACCACAAGGCTCCTGATTCACTCCCTGGTCATCTCTTGCCTTGACTACTGCAACTCCCTCCTCACTGGCCTACCGTTAAATAGACTATCCCCCCTCCAGTCCATCATGAATGCCGCTGCCAGACTCATGCACCTTACAAACCGTTCAACTCTGCCACCCCTCTCTGCCAATCCCTCCATTGGCTGCCACTCACCCAACTAATTAAATTCAAAATACTAACAATCAGCTACAAAGCCATCCACAACTCTGCTCCCAGCTACATCACCAGCCTAGTCGTCCTCTTCGCTCCTCCCAAGACCTCCTGCTCTCCAACTCCCTCATCGCCTCCTCTCATACTCGCCTCCAAGACTACTCCCGAGCATCTCCCATCCTCTGGAACTCCCTACCCCAGACTGTCCCCAAATTTATCCACCTTCATGCGATCCCTGAAAACTTTTCTCTTCAGGGAAGCCTATCCTGCCACCACCTAACAACTACACTCCTTATTTTCTCAATCAGCTCATCCCCCGCAGTTATTGCCCTTTCGTATCATTTAACCCTCCCTCCTAGATTGTAAGCTCTAACGAGCAGGGCCCTCTGATTCCTCCTGTATTGAATTGTAATGTAATTGTACTGTCTGCCCTAATATTGTAAAGCACAGCGCAAAGTGTCTGCGCTATATAAATCCTGTATAATAATAATAATAATAATAATTATAATCGCACTTAAAAAACGGAACAATTGAAAAACTTCTTTAAATCAGAAACTCACACAGCTTCATGCACAGAATAAAGTGGTTCTTAACCCTTTACAACCACTTTTACCTACAGGCAGGCCCGGACTGGGACAAAAAATAGGCCCGGGCATTTTATACTGAGCAGCCCATGACATATTTACCGAGGTGCATGGAGAACATGCGGGCGAGGGGGGCCCAGAACACCGGGGTGATGGAGAGCACTAGGGGGAGCCGGAGAGCACAGGGGGGCTGGAGAGCACTGGGGG
>BLSH010116141.1:1334088-1352285 GCA_018402905.1 Glandirana rugosa
CAACCCCCCCCCCCCCCAAAGGACCCTATTTTGGAAAGTAGACACCCCAAGCTATTTGCTGAGAGGCATGTTGAGTCCATGGAATATTTTATTTTTTTGTCACAAGTGATTGAAAAATGACAAAAAAAAAATTACCCAAAGTTGTCACTGAAGTGATATATTGCCCACATATGCCATGGGTATATGTGGAATTACACCCCAAAATACATTCTGCTGCTTCTCCTGAGTACGGGGATACCCCAAGTGTGAGACTTTTTGGGAGCCTATCCACGTACAAGACCCCGAAAAACAATCACCACCTTCAGGATTTCAAAGGGCGAAAATTTATGCCTTCACCCCACACTACCTATCACAGTTGCAGAGGCCATGAAATGCCCAGATAGCAAAAAAAAAACACCCAAATGACCCCATTTTGAAAGTAGACACCCAAAGCTATTTGCTGAGAGGCATGTTGAGCCCATGGAATATTTTATATTTTGCCACAATTTTTTTTTTTTTACACAAAGTTGTCACTAAATGATGTATTGTTAAAACATGGCATGGGTATATGTGAAATTACACCCCAAAATACATTCTGCTGCTTCTAAGTACGGCGATACCCCATGTGTGAGACATTTTGGGAGCCTAGCCACTTACAGAACCCCAAAAACCAATCACCTCCTTCAGGCTTTCTAAGGGCATAAAATGGTGATTTTACTCCTCCGTGCCTATCATGGCTTCGGAGGCCCTGAAATGCCAAGGTAGCACAAAAGACCCAAATTACCCCATTTTGGAAAGTAGACACCCCAGGGTATTTGCTAAGAGGCATGGTGCATATTTTGCAGCTCTCATTTGTTTTGGGAAATGAAGAAATAAATGGAAAATGCATATTTCTTTCCTTTTTTCAAATTTCAAAACTTTGTGGCAAAAAGTGAGATCTGCAAAGTACTCAACGTGCCTCTCAGAAAATAGCTTGGAATGTCTACTTTCCAAAATGGGGTCATTTGGGGGGGGGGGGTTGTGCTATCTGGGCATTCCATGGCCTCCGAAACTGTGATAGGAAGTGAGGAGTAAAATCACTTTTTTATGCTCGTAGAAAGCCTGAAGGCGGTGATTGGTTTTCGGGGTCCCGTACGTGGCTAGGCTGCCAAAAAGTCTCACATATGGGGTATCTCCATATTCAGAAGAAGCAGCAGAATGTATTTTGGGGTGTAATTTCACATATGCCCAGCCCATGGCATGTTCGAGCAACATATCATTTAGTGACAATTTTGGGGAAAAAAAGAAATGGAATATCCCCGAAACTTGTGGCAAAATATAAAATATTCCATGGACTCAACATGCCTCTCAGCAAATAGCTTGGGGTGTCTACTTTCCGAAATGGGGCCATTTGGTAGTGGTGGTGGGGGGGGGGGGGTTGCTATCTGAGCATTTCATGGCCTCCACAACTGAGATAAGTAGTGTGGGGTAAAGTCAGCAATTTTCGATCTTAGAAATCCTGAAGGCGGTGATTGGTTTTGGGGTACACTGCCAAAAAGTCTCACACATGGAGTATCTCCATACTCAGGAGAAGCAGCAGAATGTATTTTGGGGTGTAATTCCACATATACCCATGGCATGTGTGAGCAATATATAATTTCACTGACAACTTTGGGTAATTTTATTTTTTTGTCCTTTTTCCAATAACTTGTGACAAAAAAAATGAAATATTCAATTGGCTCAACATGCCTCTCAGCAAATAGCTTGGGGTGTTTACTTTCCAAAATGGGGTCATTTGGGGGGGGGGGGGGGTTGCACTGCCCTTCCATTATAGCATCTCAGGAAATAAGATAGGCAGTCAAAAAAAAAGCTGCGTAAATTCCAGAAAATGCACCCTAGTTTGTAGACGCTATACCTTTTGCGCAAACCAATAAATATACGCTAATTGAGGTTTTTTTACCCGAGGCATGTGACTGAATGCATTTTAGCGAAAATTTTATAACTAAAATTTAGTTTTTTGTTTTTTTCTAATAGCAAAAAGTAGAAAATATAATTTCTTTTCAAATTTTTCATTCTTTTTTTCATTTATATCGCAAAAAATAAAGAGGGCAGAGGTGATCAAATACCACTAAAAGAAAGCTCTATTTCTGGGGAAAAAAGGACGCAAATTTTGTTTGGGTACAATGTCGCACGACCGCGCAATTGTTAGTTAAAGCAACGCAGTGCCAAATTGTAAAAAGTGCTCTGGTCCTAAAGTGGGAAATCCTTCTGGGGCTGAAGTGGTCAATATTGAGTTGGCCCACCCTTTGCAGCTATAACAGCTTCAACTCTTCTGGGAAGACTGTCCACAAGGTTTAGGAGTGTCTATGGGAATGTTTGACCATTCTTCCAGAAGCCCATTGGTGAGGTCAGGCACTGATATTGGATGAGAAGGCCTGGCTCACAGTCTCCACTCTCATTCATCCCAAAGGTGTTCTATTGGGTTGAGGTCAGGACTCTGTGCAGGCCCGTCAATTTCTCCATCCCAAACTCGCTTTAAGGACCTTGCTTTGTGCGCTGGTACAAGTCATTTGGTGGAGGGGGGATTATGGTGTGGGGCTGTTTTTCAGGGGTTGGGCTTGGCCCCCTTAGTTCCAGTCAAGGGATCTCTTAAGGAGTCAGCATACCAAGACATTTTGGACAATTTCATGCTCCCACTTTTTGGGAACAGTTTGGGGATGGCCCCTTCCTGTTCCAACATGACTACACACCAGTGCACAAAGCAAGGTCCATAAAGACATGGATGAGCGAGTTTGGGGTGGAGGAACTTGACTGGCCTACACAGAGTCCTCACTTCAACCCGATAGAACACCTTTGGGATGAATTAGGAGACTGCGAAGTGGAGACTGCGAGCCAGGTCTTCTCGTCCACGTCAGTGCCTGGCCTCACAAATGCACTTCTGCAAGAACGGTCAAACATTCCCATAGACACTCCTAAACCTTGTGGACAGCCTTGCCAGAAGAGTTGAAGCTGTTATAGCTGCATAGGGTGGGCCAACTCAATATTGCACCCTACAGACTAAGACTGGGATGCCATTAACGTTCATTTACATGTAAAGGCAGTCCCAATACTTTTGGTAATATAGTGTATATGTTAATATAATAATGTTAAATTATTAACATTTCTATTATCAGCCAAACAGAATTTAAAATAATAATTTCTTGGTACATGCTGACCAAGGCTGTGACAAACCCTCCATGCTGTTTGACAATATGTGACCTATTAGCCTAAAAAATGGCCATTACTGTTTTTCACCATTAGGCCCCCATTGACTTCATTGAGGTTTGGATTTGGCTCCCGAACTTTAGTAATATTAGCTGAAGCTGCCTCAAACCAAACGTTTGACCAGGGCCATCTTAAAAGCATCATGGGCCCCTGGGCAAAGTAATGCATGGGGGACCCCTGCAAACCTGCCGCAATTTTCCCCTCCAAGTGCGACCCTCGGTGGGCCAAGTTGCACAGTCCCCTCTGGGGTATAATCCTCCTATCGCTAGGCAGCTTAGTGGACACCGGTATGAGGTATATCCATAAGGCATGTAAACAGAAGGAACTTACATAGTGCTGAATCATTTAAACAAAACCGCATTTATTATAAAAGATTAAAAACACTCACATTTGTGTGAGTACTGCCACCAGTACACTCGGGCAATACATATGTCAAATGGTCCCCAGTAGTCCTAGTAGGTGCAGTATGCACACGGCTGCTGACTGGCAGAGATCCCGCTGACTTGGTATAACGCCAAGAGGCTCCTCCTCTTGAGGAAACAGAGGGAAACTGACGAGTTTTGAAAAAGTTCTTCCTCAGGGTTAAGTGGTCATATGATTTAGCAATATCGTGAAAGAAGACATTTGCATCCAAAACGAATCAGTCTAAAAGCATCCAAAGATTCCAAAAACAGGCTACCCACTGTTCTTCTGTATCCCCATGGGACCAATGATAGGTGAAAAGGGGGAGAGGAGGGGCAGAGAACTAGATATTCTGTTTTTGGAATCTTTGGATGCTTTTAGACCAGTGGTTCTCAACTCCGGTCCTCCGGACCCACCAACAGGCCAGATTTTAAGTATTACCTTGGGGAGATGTAGACTAGAATATTGCAATCACTGAGCAGCAAATTATATCACCTGTGATGTATTTCAGTTATCCTGCAAACCTGGCCTGTTAGTGGGTCCCGAGGACCGGAGTTGAGAACCACTGTTTTAGACTGATAAGTTTTGGATGCAAATGTCTTCTTTCACGATATTGCTAAATCATATGACCACTTACCCCTGAGGAAGAACTTTTACAAAGCGCGTCGGGTTCCCTCTGTTTTCTTTGAAACAGAGAGTGGTGGTTGTATCAATATTACTGTTTCTGTATTTTAAATGTATGTTGTAACCACTATGCATCCCATGTACCTGTATGTATCCTTTTTGTCTATGTGTAGCCCAATGTTTGGGCAGTTTAAACATGAAATAAAAATAGTAATTAATTGTTTCCTGAGGGTCACTGACGTGACACATGTTTTACAATGCACTAAAACATCTGTCACTGTATATATAGTGTGCATTAAGCTACATTCACCCTAGTGATTAAGGCCGTGGTGCAAAGTGTAGCGGCAGTTCCTCCTGTAGCTCTCAGCGAATAGGTGCGGTCGCCGGCCCTGTTCACTATAGTGAACATAGTGGCTGCACCTATTCACCGATCTCTGAGAGATTATCTGTGGAGATTGTTGCTGGACACAAAGTGCATCCAGCAGCAATCACTGTAGTGAACAGGGCCGCATGGCCGGAGGTACTGCTGCTACAATGCACACTGGCCCTAATCACCAGTGTGAATGTTGCCTAGCCTTCAATCAGAGACTCAGAGCAGAGGGAGCCCCATCTGCAATTAACAAAGGGGGGGGGTAGACTTTGGAGTTGAGCGAACACCTGGATGTTCGGGTTCGGTGGGTTTGGCCGAACTTCGGGAAAAAGTCCGGGTTCGGTACTGAACTTGACCCGAACTTTACCCCGAATCCCATTGAAGTCAATGGGGTCCCGAACTTTTCGGCACAAAAATGACTGTAAAAAAGTCCTGGAAAGTGCTAGAGGGCTGCAAAAGGAAGTAAAATGATTTTAGAACAATAATCTGTCCCTTACAGCAACAGCAGGAACCTGACCCTATAGGAGTAGGCGATGATTTTAGAACAATAATCTGTCCCTCTAAGCAGTAGACTCTACCTAGTCCAGTCAGATCGTTCTGTAATGCAGGATGAGATGTTATTAGATCTGCAATCTGTCCCTCACAGCGCCAGCAGCATCTTCTCCCTACACTACCCAGAGAGCATGTGACATGCAGCACTAAGTGACTCCAGCTTATAAAGAGGCTGGGTCACATGATGCACTGGCCAATCACAGCCATGCCATTAGTAGGCATGGCTGTGATGGCTTCTAAGGGCAAACCAGTGAAAAACGCTTGTTGATTGGCTGCCCTGCAGCTATTCAACATGCGTGTTCAAACACCTGAACCCAGAACCCGAACCTGAACTTTTTTCAAATGTCCGGGTTCGGGTCCGGGTCACGGACACCCCAAAGTTAGGTACGGACCTGAACTTTACAGTTCGGGTTCGCTCAACTCTAGTAGACACTCACCAATTATTCAGCCAGGATCTACCACTATTCATGTACTATAGTGTGTTTACTCCAATATGGCATCTGTCCTGCACAGAAAATCCTATCACAGTAAGATTTGCACCTTATTATTTACAAATATTCACGAAAACTTGCACTTTATTGATGGTTTACAGTAATTGTGAGGAATAGGACTAATTCTAACAGAATCCAGATCCGATTTGTATGCTGAATTAGCCATTACTGTTCGAACAATCACCCTTTATAGCACTTTTATTATGTCATAGTATTTGCACAGGTGGAAGTTTTACAATAACGGAAAATCTATACCTTTATGATTTTCTTATGATTACACCACTTTATTAAGAGCGCTACACTTTACTTAGCAATATTATCAATAAGCAACTTTCTTTGTTTGGTTGTCGTGCAACAGCTTCTTTTTTATAATGCTTAGCGCGGTATTCAGCACATCTCTTTACACTATGTTACCGATGACATCCGTCGCTCCATAGAGGAGAATGGAGCGTCCGATCAGGTCCGCTTGAAAAACTGACAGATAGACCTGATTGGTCTGCATGTGTGAAAGGGGCCTTAACCACTTGCGCTGCTCAGCAGATGCCATGCTGAGTCTGTCCCATGAGAAAGGGACCTTATTGATGTCTTGTTTTGTCCCCATCTCCTTTGCTCTGTCTGCCCCATGTTCTCTCCTTTTCCCTTGCTCTGTCCTTATGTCCCCTTCTCTGCCCCATCTATTCCTCCTCTATCGCTAGATGGGCCCCATTGTGTTCATGCAGCAGGCTGTGTAATAGGTAGAGTCAGACATGATAAAGCACCTTACCTCTACCATAAGGTACCAGGGAACCAGTGACACAAATACAATGATCAGTGCTAAAAAAATATGCACTGTCACTGTATTAATGACACTGTCTGGGAAGGGGTTAACATTTAGGGCAATAAAAGGGTTAAATGTTTGCCTGACAAGTGTTTTCTCACTGTGGGGGAGGTGCGTTTACTAAGGGAAGGCATAGATCCCTGTCCCTGCTTTGCAGGGATACAAGATCAATGTCTTCCATACTGACAGAACGGCGATCTGCCTTGTTTACATAGGCAGATCGCCGTTATGCCTGTGTACAGAACAATCGACGGGTACTGGCGGGCATTGAGTCCATCTGACCCACTGATCAGCTCTGATACCCAGAAATGCAGGGCAGAAGAACATGTGAGCGAGAGTGAAATGGGTATGCACCCGAAACTGAAGAAATCCAACCGTTCTGACCAGCACATGATCATCAGAAATGGGCACAGATACTGGAAAAAATACCCCCCCAAGCTAGTAGGAGTGGTGGAGCAGGGGGTGTAATTCAGAATTTTTTTTTTACTTCTGCACTGACTGTCTTTGAAATTGCCTGGGCCCCTGTTCAAATTCAATCCGGGGACAACACCGGGGACAGACTTGGTCCGGGGACAATGACCTCAGTCTGGGGACTGTCTCCGGAAACTGGGGACATCTGGTCACCCTACTCTACCACCTTTCTCTGAAGATCCATGCCATTCATGCTATTGTGCCTGCTGACCCCTCCCCCTGGTCTCACTAAACCCTTTCTCCCTCCTTTCACTTACCTCCAGTTCACCAAAGAGTGTGTTGGAATGGAGGCGGTTCTGGAACCACCCACGTGGGTAGGCATTCTCTTGGGGAGACACAACAAGTGACCGATATGCTGAAACGAAAGGCCACTGTGTGCCTTTTCATCTGGGGAAGGAGGAGGGGTCGTGAGAGAAGATGAAAGTTAGGGAGGAGGCAGCAGGTGGAACTTATTTTCAATATACACCTCTTCCCTGGGCCAGCTGATAGGCTCCCATGGCTTTCAATATCATTTCTACGCTGACGATACCCAAATCTACCTTTCCACCTCCCAACTCACCCCATCAGTCCCCTCACGTATCACTAACTTATTAAAAGACATATCAGCCTGGATGCCACACCACTTTCTCAAACTCAACTTGTCTAAAACTGAACTCATAATATTTCCTCACCCAGGTACCGTTTCCCCTGACTTCTCTGTCAAGAGCAATGGTACAACCATCCACCCATCCCCACATGTTAGGGTGCTTGGTGTTATCATGGGCGTCCGCAGAACTTTTTTCAGGGGGGGGGGCATCATTTTAAGGTCACCCATGCTCCGCCCCTTTCGACAATGTCATGAAGGGGAGGGGCTTAGCCGCAACTCACAATTATTTATTTTAAAGGGGGAAATGGCAGACTTTATTCCAGGCATGTGCTTTGAACAGGGTGCAGATTCCAGGCGTGTGCTTTGTACAGGGTGCAGATTCCAGGCGTGTGCTATGTACAGGGTGCAGATTCCAGGCATGTGCTTTGTACAGGGTGCAGATTCCAGGAGTGTGCTATGTACAGGGTGCAGATTCCAGGCGTGTGCTATGTACAGGGTGCAGATTCCAGGCGTGTGCTATGTACATGGTGCAGATTCCAGGCGTGTGCTATGTACATGGTGCAGATTCCAGGTGTGTGCTATGTACAGGGTGCAGATTCCAGGCGTGTGCTATGTACAGGGTTCAGATTCCAGGAGTGTGCTATGCCAGTATACATATCCAATCCCCCGCACAGAGCTCTCTTCCCCCCACAGAAAAGAATTGTCTATAACTCACATTGGCAGGTCAGGCTCCTGGCACAGGCTTCTGCAGGTCAGTGCTGTCTTAACATCGGACGATGGAAAGCCCTGCCGGCTGCCGTCCGCAGTGTAATCTTCCTTCCTGTGCCGGGAGCTGGTACATGGAGTGTTCCAGCACCTGCTCACAATCTGCGCAGACACCTTGCGATCCCTGATTCCAGGGGGGGCACTTGCCCCCCCTTGCCCCTACCTGCGGACGCCCATGGGTGTTATCCTGGATTCTGAACTCTCCTTTTGGCCCCACATCCAATCACTTTCTAAGGCTTGCCGCCTTAACATCTGCAACATCTCCAAAATCCGTCCTTTTCTAACCAATGAAACCACAAAGCTCCTGATTCACTCCCTGGTCATCTCTTGCCTCGACTACTGCAACTCCCTCCTCATTGGTCTACCTTTAAATAGACTGACCCCCTCCAGTTCCATCATGAATGCCGCTGCCAGACTCATCCACCTTACAAACTGTTCAGTGTCTGCCACCCCTCTCTGCCAATCCCTCCACTGGCTGCCACTCGCCCAACAAATTAAATTCAAAATACTAACAATGAGCTACAAAGCCATCCACAACTCTGCTCTCAGCTACATCACCAGCCTAATCTCAAAATACCAACCTAATTGTCCTCTTCGCTCCTCCCAAGACCTCTTGCTCTCCAGCTCCCTTATCGCCACCTCTCATACTCGCCTCCAGGACTTCTCCCGAGCCTCTCCCACCCTCTGGAACTCCCTACCCCAATCTGTCAGACTGTCCCCAAATCTATCCACCTTCAGGCGATCCCTGAAAACTTTTCTCTTCATGGAAGCCTATCCTGCCTCCTCCTAACAAACACACTTCTTAGCTTCCCCCACAGTTATTGCCCTTTTTGTATCATTCAACCCTCCCTCTTAAATTGTAAGCTCTAACGAGCAGGGCCCTCTGATTCCTCCTGTATTGAATTGTATTGTAACTGTACTGTCTGCCCTAATATCGTAAAGCGCTGCGCAAACTGTTGGAGCTATATAAATCCTGTATAATAATAACTCACAGCACCCGGCACTGCGCTGCTTGTCACAGGTCTGATGTCTGCTGTGCTGAGCAGGACGGTGCCAGCATAAGCAGGCTTCAGTGCCCCCCCTCTCCTGCCCCCCTAAGGTGGCTGCCCCTTGTTGGTGCCGGCTCTGCCGAGCGGCTCTATCTGTGATCCGGAGCTGTCAGTGAGCTCCTGCCCCCCGGTGAGCTGGTCCTGAATGCAGCCCTGTGACCTCTCCCTTGAGTGGACTGTAGCACTTACAGGACTTGGCACTTTGCTAATGGTGGGGAGATCCTTTCTGCCAGCCTCAGATGCGGCTCTTTAATTAGGCAGATCAGGCAGCCCCGAGGCCCAGGTGTGCCCACTCGATAAGACGGCCCTGCGTTTGACTCATCACTATTGATCACCAAAGGCAAAAGGGCCACCTCCATGAGCTGGGAATAAGTTTAGTAGCATAGGTTCTATCCTATCTTTTTTGCACCCCATGTACTGGAAAGTCCAAAGCGGACTCCTCTTCTGCCTACCCTTCGGCCCAGCCAGTGTTGCCAACCTCCCGCAGCGTTTTTTACTGGCAAAACATAGAAAATTTACTGGCGGAGCACATTTTTTTACTGGCAACTTGAAAAATAATAGAACTCCTATTAAAAACGAAGACAATTGATATTTAAACACAACATGGAAATACTGACAATACCCATATCAAGTAATTTGTCTGATTTACACTTAAAAAGTCAGCACAGCATGGCAAATTATCAGACCCTGATATTTATAGACAGTTGTAAAAATCACTGATTTTTACAAACTGTCAGTAAATTTACTGGCAGTTGGCAACCCTGGGCCCAGCCCTGTAGTTTAACTTCAGTAATGTTTCGATTGAGAACTGAGAAGCTGAAAGGGAGATTTTGGGGACAAGTTGTGTCAGGTAGAAGAAGAGAGAAAGGCCCCTACCATGGAATGATCTGATTACCGGAGACTTCCGCCCTGTAACATACAGCTGCAGACACGGCACAGGGGCTCCCAGCTACCTGGATGAGTCCGGAATCTCAGAATGAACCGGAAACTCCTCTTTGGCCTTCTATAGGAGAACACGCCTTTCCTGTACTGATGTTTGCTGATGGAATATTTCCCCAACTACAACATAAAGCACTGAGAGCAAAGTACAAGGCTTATCATCAGAGTGCATTGAATTTATGCTATTGAAGAGAAGCTGATTGGGTGCTCTGTGTTCCACCACCTCTGCCCTGTATATACTGACTCACTGTACAAATTATACTGGTTCTGACAGATTAGATATGATTTTATTATCAAATCTGCATAGCCTACAGGCCATGGGGGTCATTTACTATAGCGCGATTCTGCCTTTGTGCGAATTTTAACGCGCAGAATCGCAAATTTGAGCTAATTAGCGCGAAAATGGAATTCACTAAAGCCCTGAGGGAGAAAATAGTCCCAGAATCAAATTCACTATAACGCCCAGACAGCAGTGACTAACTGAAAAACTAGTCGTGGTAGAAGCAAGGGAATTACACATGGAAATAATGTTTAGAGCATGATAGGATCACCTAAATGATTCTTAAAAATGTAGTATTTTATTTAACCACTTACCAACCGGAAGGATTTCACACTTTAGGACCAGAGCACTTTTTGCGATTTGGCGCTGCGTTGCTTTAACTGACAATTGCGCGGTCGTGCGACGTTGCACCCAAACAAAATTTGCGTCCTTTTTTTCCCACAAATAGAGCTTTCTTTTGCTGGTATTTGATCGCCTCTGTGTCATTTCTGATCGCCGCTATAAACAAAAGAAGAGCAACCATTTTGCAAAAAAAAATTAATTTCTTACTTTTTGCTAAAATTCAAATAAAAAAAAATATAAAAAATAATTTTTTTTCACCGTTTTTGGCCGATTTTATATTCTTCCTCATATTTGTGATAAAAAAAAAAAATCGCAATCGGCGTTTATTGATTGGTTTGCGCAAAAGTGGCCACGTTTATGGATCTGCGATTTTTAGCAGTACTGCGATATTGCAGCGGCCATGTCGGACATTTTTGACACTTTTTTGGGATCAATGACATTTATACAGCGATCAGAAATTTAAATGTCCACTGATTACTGTATAAATGTCATTGGCAGTGAAGGGGTTAACCTGGGGGGGAGATCTAGGGGTTAACTGTGTTCCCTGGGTGTGTTCTTACTGTGGGGGGGTTGGGCTAACATGGGCATGAGAGATCTAACTGATCGCAGTGACAGGGATCAGTAGATCTCCCATGCCCCTACCAACAGAGCGGGGAACCGCCGTGTTTACATCGGCGGTTCCCCGTTGTTTGCCTGTGGCCGCTCATCGCGGCTCGCCGGCGGACATCGGGTCCACCCGAGCCGCAGGCACACTCCTCAGGAGTGCGGCGGGCGTGCGCGCCCCCTAGTGGCTGTTCGCAGTTCGCCGTGTTTTTACGCCGATTTGCGCTCAGCATCCCGACTGTCGCCGTGAAAACACGGCACATGGTCGGGAAGTGGTTAATGATGATCTGCTTTTAAATTGTTTAAAAAAATGATGTATAACCTGAAATATCATTGAAGTACACATGCGTACGTGTGAAAAACACGCATTATTTGCAGACCCAGACGCACCTTTGTTCCTTTTTCTGAGCACATTTGTTAGCGATACAAAAACACAGCCCCATATGTAGCTGTGTGCATGGGGCCATGTATTTGCATGTGCAGCATATAGATGAGTGGTTCCAGGGAGTGGCACTTGGAGAGGTTCGACCTCTGGAGCCACCACAGGAGAGATTGTCTCATGGGTGAAGTTACATGGATGCGTTGAATCTTCCTGCTGACTCCCACTGTTATAAAAATCCTCCACTGGGCCCACTTCACCATGGGAATGGATGCTGTCATTGTCCCAATTACCCTCAGACACCAGAGAACCGAGAGCCAAGGTGACGAGAGGGCTTGATGGACTCAGTCCCGGATTACATCGATTTTTTTCTTTGGGAAGCGAGATGGTGCCTGTCTTCATATTGAAGAGCGCTCAGAGGAAAACTACAGATTGGGACGGCTGCAAGTGACTTGTCTAAGGTCAGTAGCCACCCGAATTCTTGCAAGGTGCTGATGACTAAGTCCAGATCCAGCAGCTGCCCTTTGTCTTGGGCCAGCAGAAGGAGGTCATCCAGATAGTGATAAAGACGGACTCCTATGACTCTCAACAGCGATACCACTGCTACCTTGGAGAAGACTCTCGGTGATGTTGTCAGGCCAAAGGGGAGGCAAGTAAATTGACAGTGTAATTGGCCTATGGCAAACCGCAGATAGCCCTGGAATTCTGCTGCTATGGGGACATGGAAGTAGGCATCCTTGAGGTCAATGGAGATCAACCAGTCTCCTGGTTGCACTGCTTGCTGGATAGAGTGCAGAGACTCTATTTTGAACTTTCCCATTTGGATAAATTGAGATGTGTTAAATCAATCACGGGTCTCCATGAGTCATTCTTCTGTACTAAGAACAAGGGGGAATACACCCTGGCCCCTCTCATTGACTGGGATGGGTTTGACCGTTTCCTGTTCTAGTAGAGATTCCACATATGCAGACAGGATCTCCCTCTTTTCTCTTGAGGACCGAATGGTCGAAAACGAATCTTAGCTTGGGACTTTTGCTGAACACCCAAGCGTGGCCTGTGGACACTGTCTTGACTGTCCAAAAGTCCTGGATTGAGGCCGCCCAGACATGCCGAAAGTGATGCAAATGAGCACCTACCGTGCCTGCCTGAGAGGGCCCAATCTCAAAAGGATTTAGATGGCCCTTGTCCACCTGTGGAACCGCCTTTCGAGGCTTTCTGGTTTGTTGACCTCCTGACCCTCCAGGGCCTCCCGAACTCACGCCCAGGTTTTTAACTGCACGGTTCCTTGACCCAGTCGAATCCTTGTTTCTTTGCCAAAGGATGTCTTTGACTTGGCTGGCACCAATCCTGGGGAAGAAACCCAGACTTTCCTCCCGTGGCCCAGGTTACAGCCTCATTGAGCTTGCTCCCAAAGAGCCAGAGAACCCTCTTAGCTGTGACTGATGCCAACATCACCCGGGCCATGAGACGGATGATGTCAAGGGACACCTCCCCCATGAAGGCTGATGCCATCCTTAGTTCTTGTATAGGCGAACATCTGGCTGCTTCAGTGGAAAACCCTGCCATGGTTTCATCAACACCATCGGACCAAACCTCCATAGCTTTGGAGAGTGTAGCTAGGGCCAAGGCCTATTTACAGGCCATTCTGGCTGTCAGATATATTCATCTGAGGTCTGTGCCGATTCTCCTCTCCAGGGGGTCCTTGAAGGAGACCGTATCCTCTAATGGGAGTGTCACGTACCTTGCAAACCTCATCAGTGCCGCATCCACTAGTGGAACTGCCTCTGTTTCACCTCTTCTTCTTTGAAAGGGTACAGCTTTTGGACTTTGGTTGCTAATGGGCCCCTTCTTTCCACTTTGCTCCATTAATCCGAGATAATTCCCCCCTAGCTCCACTAGAAAGGGGAAATGAGAGTGCTCCCTACTGAGCTGTTTAAACGTTTTTTTTTTTGTTTTGGAGGCGATGCGGCCGGCTCTTCCAAGTCCATCGCCTCTTTTACCGCCTTCAGCAGAGAAAGAACTAGGGCGTATTTGAACCCTACTTCTGGCGCTTCCATCTGTGACTCACTGTCCGATTGAGCCAGAGACTACCAATCAGGCTGGAATGGGTTCCAATTGATCATCCCACTGGCTCTCACCCACTAGGCACCTTGGAGGATCTGCAGGGGGCACGTGAGGTTGACTGGCTTCCCTTTCCTGCAGGGAATTATTAACAACCCGTTTGATCAAAGCCTTCAGGTGCTGATCTGGGTTCTTCCTTTCAACCACCGATTTTTCGTACCAGTGGTTACACAGGGACCTGTCCGCAGACACCACCCTCTTGCACCCCCAGCATAGTTTCTCCTGGGAGCATGGAGGAGGGGGGCGGTGTGTATCTCTACTGTGGTGCCCTGACCCTGAGCGGGATCCATGAAGACCAGTTCTAGAAGACGACTGATGATAATGCTGATGGTGAGATTTAGATGAGCTGATCCTTTTCTGCGAGCTTCGGGGTAAGTCAGACCTATGAGGGCTGAGGGAAGAAAGAGAGTAGAAGAAGCTTTAGGTTTACTGCCGCAGTCTCACCATCCCCTGCCTAACCCTTTCCCCCAGCCATCTCCCATCCCAAGGAACCTGAGTGGTACCTGTCGAGCGAGGCAACCAGGGGGTAGAGAGGCATCCATCTGCAATGAGAATCTGCAGAAAGAGAAGAAGAATAAAATGCCAGGGTACAGCATCCAGAGCCTGGAGTGGCCAGACTTCAGATCCAGATCCCCCCTCTCCCCCGCCGCCCACCTTACCTAAGGAGGTCACCCACGCAGCCCAGGGAAGCTGCTGCAATGCCCGCATGCATTCCTGAGGCTGTGTGGGGCTACCCGGCCATTTACAACGCAGCGTGACGTCATCGCCCGGTGCCGTCTGGAACCCGCATGTGCATGCACGAGCCGGGCCTCGTTCTCGTCCCGCGGACACACATGCGCAGAGCGGCCAGCGAGACACAGGGAGGCGGAAGCAGTGGCCGTAGCACCGGCCCGGCCGCCATAACTGTCAGCAAAGAAGGCACACAGGGCAAATAGATAAAACTCAGACTACAACACAACCAACACTTGCTGCCATAAACCACTCCACCACGATGCACTCCCCAGGGATCGCCTTGTGTTCTTGTGCAGATAAGGGCCATCCGCTCTCAGCTGGGTTACCTGGCCAGCGCACACATCCCCCGCTCTTCAGTGCTACTCTGCACAATCCATACCCTGCTCTCAGCTAGGGCTTATTGGAGGGACATTCTCCTGGCACCAGCTGTATTTCTGCTGTAAGGAATCTTCAGGTAGATGAACCATCTACTTGGTCCAAACGGAGGACAAAAAAGGAACACGGCAATCAGGACAGAGCAAAGATTTATGGGAGAGGAGTGCTATAGGGTAGCTGTGGAAGCGGAGCCACCCACACGTCTGCTGCCATGGAGTCTGCCAGGAAAAGAATGTTTACTGGCATAGGTGTTTTTCAAAAAAAGTAATTTACAAAGAGCTGTGTGAAGATGGCAGTTATTTTTGCGGCACAAATCAGCGCAAACGTGGCACAAACAAATGGTATATTTTTATTCAGGTTTTACAAACATGGGATGCCAACTTCACACAGCTTTAAAAAAGAAGAGACTTCTATAGGAGAATTTGCTGGAGTGCTGTTTTGCTTGGTTAACACCTGGTTTAAACTTTTGTTAAGAGAACTATGGCCCAACCTTTTTTGGCCTTAGTTCTCTTTTTGTTCACAAGATGACATATAGAAAGTATGTTCCCCTGTGACAAAAAAACTCAGCATGTGGCGGGCTATTGCCCACTATATGCTGATAGCGCACAGCCGCGCTGCGGCCGGGACAGATCCCGACAATACTGTCGAGATCCACCCTGCCGCCTGATTGACAGCTGGCTCTGCCTCACTAGAGCCTGAGCCAGCTGTACCTGACCCTCCCCTGTCCTGGGGGGGGGGGGGGTGGTCGGATTCCTGTGGGGGGTGGCAAAACTACGCATGTGAAGTAAAACCTTGTGTACAATATCCACCAAATCTGCGCAAACCGGGAACAAATAAACCTGGTTGTACGTAAGATTTAATAAGGAGGTGTAAAGTCAGTGTGGTTTGGCAACATATAACGCACAATATCTCCCAAACGCGGTGCAAACGAATGGCGTGTTTGTTTTTAAAATTCAGTAACATGGGGTGCAAAGTGGGCAGTGTTTCTGCAAATATAACGCACAATATCTGGGAAACCAAAGTGGCGCAAACGTTTATTTTTGCGGCGCAAACCAGCGCAAACGTGGCACAAATGAATGGCGTGTTTGTTTTTAAAATTCAGCAACATGGGGTGCAAAATGGGCGGGGTTTCTGCAACTATAACGCACAATATCTGGGAAACTAAAGTGGTGCAGACGTTATTTTTTGCGGCGCAAACCAGCGCAAACACGGCACAAACAAATGCCGTGTTTGTTTTTCAAATTCAGCAACATGGGGTGCAAAGTGGGCGGGGTTTCGACAACTATAACGCACAATAACTCGGAACCCAAAGCGGCACAAACGTTTATTTTCGCGGCGCAAACCAGCGCAAACGCGGCGCAAACAAATGGCGTGTTTGTTTTTAAAATTCAGCAATATGGGGTGCAAAGTGGGCGGGGTTTCGGCAACTATAATGCACAATATCTTGGAAACCAAAGCGGCGCAAACTTTTATTTTTGCGGCGCAAACCAGCGCAAACAAATGGCGTGTTTGTTTGTAAAATTCAACAACATGGGGTGCAAAGTGGGCAGGGCTTGCATTAAATTGAATGTTTAATATCTCAGAAACCGAACCGCCGCAAACGCTCATTTTTATGGCGCAAATCAGCGCAAACGCGGCGCAAACGAATGGTATATTTTTATTCAGGTTTTACAAACATGGGGTGCCAACTTCACACAGCTCTGTCCATCTCATAAAAATCTTTTCCCAAACTCACACAGGTATCTTCCCAAAGCACAAACAATACCATTGCTGTTGCGATAATATCACTGTTTTACACTCCAAGCACCACCAAATAGCACAGCATAAACTCCACACTAATGTAATTCCACCACCTATATGTGCAAAGAAATGCAGTATATGTGTATTTATGTGTAGGAGGGTTGCACACTCGGCAGACTGGTGGCTAACAGCTTAATGCTTCTACCTAAGAACATAGAGGTTCTGGGTTTGCATCCTGAGCATGTCACTTCGTGCAGAGAGGTTCTCTGTTCTCATAACGCATGTTCTTACCAAAATTATGTCTAAGTAAGAAGGCCGACCATTGGTCGGCCTGTATTTGTAGGAGGAGTCTGGCATAATTAAGCCAGCCTCCCCCTACCCATAGGACGGCGATTCTCGTGGCGGGCGGTTCCTCATGCTGGCGTCATTTCCGGTTCCAGTCTTCAGACGCACGGCATCATTCTCTTCGACAGTCTGCAAGGTCGCATCCGCCGTGGAGGGGGTAAGCCAGGCTGGGGAGCCTCGCACGCTGCAGGTCTCCCCGGTCATGTTACGATTCACTGCAGGGGGGGCACGAGCGCAACGGCGCAGTGACAGCTCGGCATGGCCAAATAAGGGTGTGTGATAATAAGGGTGTGTAATACAGAGCAGGGGGGGATTAAAGCCTTTACCTTACCTCACCCCATGTACTCCCAGCTCGCAGCACGTTTCTCACACTGGCCACTGCTCAGCAATATTCCCTCCTGAGGCTCTGCGGGCCGCCATGCTAAGGATTTCAGGGCTACAGCTTCCATAGACATGCAATTGGACCTGTCATCCCGAGTGCTGATGTTCGCATTCTCAGCACTGGTTGTGTGCCTCCTATGGTGCGCACAGCATCCGGTCCCATGTGGTCGTTGGTGGAAGCAGTTCTTTGAGGCTGTGCTGCATTTCATTTTGTCGTGGCTGCATTGCCCAGCGGGTTCGGTTCCCTGATGGGGGCGGTGCAGGGGCGGAGTCAACGGGCAGGGCAGTGGTTACTTCATGTAACTTCCAATCCCGGGTAGCAGGCTGGGCCTGGGTCCCGTCACTTGGCCACCAAAAAAAAAAAAGGGGGGGTAGTCCCTTGGCTTGGGCGACCCGTTACGTCGGTGCTGTTTTACTTTACGTCGTGTCGGAGTTTCTTGACGAAGGTGGTTGCTGGTGTACCCTGGCCTACGACACGCGTGGTATCCTCCGTGTGTTGGTCACGACTCTTACGCTTGTAGTCGTGAGCCCTACTGTCCAGGTTAACGTACAGATACCTTCGACATCGGGACTTTAGGAATCGTACCGCCGGGCGTCTCGGAGTCCTCCCT
>BLSH010116141.1:1360539-1370818 GCA_018402905.1 Glandirana rugosa
TCCAAGTGTATCCACGCTACGTCCCTGGTCGTACTAAAGTCGTGGACGTAGCGTGGAGAGGGTGTCCGTCAAGTGTGACGGAAGACACTTGGCGACGCCCACAGTCATGTTATAATTACTGTGGGGGTCTAACCAAGTATCTAGCGTCACGATTGACACCTAAGGCTATCCTTAACCTAGCGTCCTCATTCTTGTGGGTACGTTAGACTAAGACCACACCCTTTTTTCTAGGGACGTGACGATATCGACGTTTCCGAACCGATTTAGTTTAAACTTGGGGTGTCTGATTCTGACCCTACGATAATTTCAAGTACACAAATATTTACTGTACAGGGGAGTATATTTAGTATAAGGGTATAATGAAGGGAAAGAGAAGACATGTTGGGTGTTGAATGAGAGAGGCCCAGGGTTTGGGGAAATATCTCCAGA
The DNA here is from genome assembly GCA_018402905.1 of Glandirana rugosa. Classification (NCBI taxonomy): domain Eukaryota; kingdom Metazoa; phylum Chordata; class Amphibia; order Anura; family Ranidae; genus Glandirana; species Glandirana rugosa. The sequence continues at coordinate 1,360,969 of BLSH010116141.1, forward strand.
GGCTAGGAGAAGCAGAAGAGAAAGGGAAGTAATATGGGAATATGATTTATATGAGGGGACATGTCATTTATAAACACATGAACTTTAATAGCATCCCAGTCTTAGTCTGTGGGGTTCAAATTTGATTTAGCCAAGCCTTTGCAGCTATAGCAGTGCAGGGATCTTTTTTCCCACACCAGAATCAGATTGCATGGGTGTTCTTACTCCTGCGATCCAATTCCTATCGGAATCCACAGTTAGCACTGCGATCTATGAACCAATCTGGGGGTGTCATTAATATTGTACTGACACCCGCAGCGGTTCACAGAAGGCAGTGTGAACTGCCTGTGGGAGAGGTGCGATGCAGGTGCTGAAATCATGCTGGTCCCTGCATCGCACCTATGTGAACCTTGGCTAAGGCCGCTTCACACTTTCACACTTGAAAGGCGCATGACTTTACCGTGAATTGCCGCAATTTTTTGCCGTCATTTTGATGTGACTTGAAGCAATAGCTGTGTAATTCTGAGGTCTATTGACCTCAAGTTGCTTCAAAGTCAGACCAAAGTAGTTCAGGGACTACTTTGAAGGAGCACAGATATGAATGGTGCTCATTGGAAATCATCTTCAGGCCCCTTTCACATTTGTGCGACTTTTCCTGCGACTTGGGCCTGCAAAGTCACATGACAGGTCGTTCCCCATTATTTTCAATGAGTACCATTCATATCTGTGCGGCTTCAAGTCACAGTGACTTCAAAGTAGTCCCTGCACTACTTTGGTCTGACTTTGATGCGACTTGAGGTCCACAGGCCTCAGGATTACACAGCTATTGCTTTAAGTCACATCAAAATCACTGCAAAACATTGCAGAAAAAAATTGCAGCAAATCATGGTAAAATCGCACAAATTTCAAGTCACACAAGTGTGAAAGAACAACCCCTGAAAAAGAACCCCACACATTAATCCCCCCTCCTGAATTTGGCCAGTGCACAAAGCAAGGTCCATAAAGACATGGATGAGTGCGTTTGGGGTGGAGGAACTTGACTGGCCTGTACAGAGTCCTGTCCTCAACCCGATAGAACACCTTTGGGATGAATTAGAGAAGAGACTGTGAGCCAGGCCTTCTCATCCAACATCAGTGCCTGACCTCACAAAAGTGCTTTGGGAAGAATGGTCAAACATTCCCATAGACACTCCTAAACCTTGTCCACAGCCTTCCCAGAAGAGTTGAAGCTGTTATAGCTGCAAAGGGAGGGCCAACTGAATATTGAACCCTACAGACTAAGACTGGGATGCCATTAAAGTTCATGTGTGTGTAAAGGCAGGCATTTTGACAATATCACGTGGGCTAACACATTTGCAAATTGTAAGTGTTTTTGTTTATCAGGTGTAATCACTATAGAGTTAGACAGACATGAAGAGACAAATTGAATGACACTGGTGGGCATGTACTTCCATTGGGCGTGTCGGTGTGCTAACAATACAACCTATGTTATATAAATAGCTGCAGTAGAGGGGTTGGTTTGCCCTGCGAAGAGGCCATGTTATTTACTGTGGTTTTTGGGGGAGTAGGGCTGATATTGTGCATAATGACAAATGCCCCACTTGGGCTGTTAGTTGAAATTCTTGTGCATTTTGTCCATCAAAAGTGTGGCTTTGCTGCCAGTGTTGTGTATTGTTGCTGTCTGACCATGCATTCATGGTTTGGGAGCATCTGCTGACCTTCTACTCTTTGATCTCATTGCTTAATCATGTACACAGAAATGCATCTTCCAGCAGAACCGTCACCAATGTATGTGTGTGGAATGTGGGGTAGTAGGTGTTAATGTTTGGAATATGCGTCTTTTTAATATTTTGTATTTTTTTTAAGAATGACTGACTTTTTTGTAATTTTGTATAACCTTGCAGCTAAACATTTGTTGGTGGTTTGTGTCTGTTGAGAGTAGTTGTACTATGAAATGTGTAGCCTGCTATACACTGTTAAATTAAAGCTATGTTCACTGTAAGGCTTGGAAAAATTTTAGATTGTATGCTCCTATGAGCAGGGCCATTAGATCCCAATTGCTAATGTTTGTCTAAATGTACCACCTAATATACTAATGCCACTAAATGAATGTACATAATTGTGTTGCTGCTGTGAAAATAAATGTAAATTCTTGAGCTTTTTTTTTTTTTTAATTTGTTTTGGGGGGAGCTGGGTTTGGAGAAGTGAACTGTCTTGCTAATGACAAATTATGAGAAGGTGTAATCATGGATTAAAAAAACCTAACCGCTTCAGCACATCTGCAAGTAAATGATAACGGTTGTTTAAGTGGAGTCTTTCCTTTTAACAGGTCTGGAGGATTGCAGGTAAGTGCCGGTTCACACTGCTGCACTGTGCAAGATTGCGTCTGATTCACACCGCAGTACAAGTCACATGCGCTATCCATGCGGTGCGATTTCAGCCATACAGATAGTATGGCTGAATTTGTATTGCATTCGGACCAAACTCGCACAGGACCCTTTTTTTTTTGGTCCACACCAGAATTGGATTGCATGGATGTTCACGCCCATGCGATCCGATTAATGTCCAAACTGTTAGTTTGCACTGTGATATGTGAGCTGAAATGGGGGTGTCATTAACAATGTATTGGCACTCCCAGCAGGTCACACATGGCAGTATGAAATGCGATGTGGGAACCCGCAGTGGATTTGCCGGGTTCCCATATTGCACAAGTGTGAACCAGCACTCATAATGAATTTAGCTGGTGGATAGGCAGTGGTGTATGTCCCAAACTGAGCCTTTGTCATTCACCTGCCTATTACTAAAAAAAAAAATTGTGATTGCGATCAAATATTCGCAAGCAAGTGTGGCTTTGTCCTCTGACCTGGGAATGTCATTGTGTTCACCCGGAAGTGCCTTTGCTGGTCAGGATCTCTATATAGGTGGCTATAGCGAGGTTCCATTTCAGCAAAGAGGTGCTACTCATTTGACGGGTAAGTGTAAGAAATATACTTGTGCTTACACCGTGTGGGGGAGGATGCGGTAGCTATATTTGGTAGGAATGAGGTTAATTTATTTGTTCATGTGGGATCACCACACATTCCCTTCCTGCCAGGGCAGCCATCAGAAATTTTGGGGCTTCTTAAACTGCTTTAGACCTGCACCCCCCTTCTGACCACCAACATTCCCCAGGGCCTTCCCACTGGGCCATTCCACCACATCTGCCCACTGGCCAGGGGTGTACACATGTCGCAGCCCCAGTAGGAATTATACACCCTGTCACACTTACCGGTTGTAGCCTACCAAACATGACTCATTCAAGTTAAGTGTGCAAAGCATGCTAGTGTGGGATCCAAGGGGTTAAAAAAACAGTGCACAGGCAGCACAGCCTCACACAATGCTTGCAATAAGACCTCATGCCCAACCACAGGTGCTGGAGGTCCCAAACGTGGACCAGTTATGGTCCAGGGGGCCCTCTGCATGTGACCCAAGTTTGGTATTTTTATCACCTATGGTTCAGGAGAACGGTGTCCCCAAACTGGGCGCCCCTCCATAGACTCCAATGTTAAGTCCGAAGTTCACCTGACAATTGCTGGGCAATGACTGGTACCTTTGAGGACCTGGTACGACCGAACCATAGATGCCGGAGGTCCCAAACCTGGCCCAGTTGTTGCCCAGGGGGCACTCTCTGTGTGACTAAAGTTTGGTATTTTTATTGGCTATGGTTTGGAGGAACGGTGTCCCCATACCGGGTGACCCCCTCCCATAGACTCCAATGTTAAAGACTGCTAAAGTCTTTGTTGTAAGGGCCCTTGAGACACTGGGGCCCCTTACAACAGTACTGCCTGTACCCCCCCCCCCCCGATGGCGGCCCTGTTTAAAGCCCATACGCACACATCACTTCCTGGTTACAGGCACATTACACTTCCTGCATGTATTCTGCTGATGTAAATCAGTAAGGAGTGTGTGTGTGTGTGTGTGTGTGTGTGTATATATATATATATATATATATATATATGAGAGAGCTACTTTTATATTTTATATATATATATATCCAAGAGAGTTACTTATATACACTCCTTTTACACTTGGCCGACTTTTCCTGAAACTCTTCATATCTGTGCTACTTCAAGTGGCACCAACTTCAAAGTAGTCCCTGTACTACTTTGGTGTGACTTGAGGTTCCTAGCTCTCAATATTACTCACGCATTCCCTGAAGTTGGGACAATGTCGTGGGCAAACTGCATTACTTTCAGGACAACACCTTTGACTTAGGCCCCATTCGCACTTGTGTGACTTGAAAGTCATGCAACTTTGATGTGACTTGGAGCAATGCCTGTGTAATCTTGAGGTCTAGGGACCGCAAATCATATCAAACTCGGACCAAAGTAGTTCCGGGACTAGTTTGAAGTTGATAACACTTGAAGTCAGACAGCTATGAATCCTACTCATTGGAAATTGCGGGGTCCAACTTGACAGGCGACTTTGCAGTCCCAAGTCACAGGACAAGTTGCACAAGTGTGAAAGGGGCCTTAGATATCCACCCAAAAGTGAAAGTTCTGCTTATCTCTCTCCCCCCTTCTGATGCCACGTTTGGCACCTTATCGGGGGGGGGGGACCGGTTTTGGACATTTACCTATCCCCACTTCCGGCAGACCTCACTGTAGTGAGGTATGGCAGGAATTTGTCACCCCTCCTCCTTCCCTGTTGCCAGGCCATTCAGAAAGCGCAGTGCCCTTTGTGCATGCGCAGTAGGGAATCGGCATTGGAGGCAACAGCACCTGAGAGCCAATGGAAACATGGGCTGGGGTGCCAACATCACTAGCTTCCAGGACAGTGTCCTAATAATTAAAGCCAGCAGTTGCAGGGTGTGTAGCTGCTGACTTGTACATTTTCTGTGGTGGGGGGGCTGAGGTACCACTTTAATATCAGCTTGGTTACCTAGATTGGTGAACTGGGATTGAGCCCCAGCTATCACATGGTACTTGGGCTTATCTCAACAACCTGTACCATGTGAATAGCTTCAGCTAATCACAGATCAGTAGTAAATCCCAGCTGACATGAATGTCAAACAATTCTGACTGTTCAAAATTTGGCTGGTACAATGATTTGTGTGGTATCAGCAAGCCTACATGATACATTTAAACAAGGCTATCTAACTCACAGAGTAGTTCAATGGTATGGATGGTATGACCTTCTGAAAGCTTGCATTGTACTCAGCATTAGATTCTGAAAATATGCGAACACATATTCACCAATTAGCCAATGCACATAAGTTTGATTACTTCCATACTATGAATTCTTTAAATGCATGCAATGGTATGTACATATTCAATAATATTATGATGTGGAATTGGAATAATCACACACTAGTTAACGTGCCGGCAGTTCATTTGTAGAGAATTAACAGAATCCAAGATTAGTAAATGTATTTTCTATGGCTGGTGTAGTGGTTCCTTCTAATACCTTCAAAGCTTACAGCTACAGGTTCGGATCCTACCGGTGTCATCACTACACCTTGCATTGTGATTGGCATTATATTCTGAAAATATGTGAAGGCATATTCGCCAATGCCCATAAATTTGATTGCTTTCATACTATGAACTTATGCAATGGTATGTACATATTCAATAATATTATAGTGTGGAATTGGAATAATCACACACTAGTTAACGTGCCGGCAGTTAGTTTGTAGAGAATGAAGAGAATACAAGATTAGTAAATGTATTTTTTCTGGCTGGTTGCGGTCAACTCTATAGCGTAGTGGTTTATTCCGATACGTTCAAAGCTTACCGCTCCAGATTCAGATCCTACAGATGTCATCAGCACACCTTGCATTGTACGCAACATTATGCTTTCCATTTTGCTGCGGTAGTTCCCATACATTTTTTCAAGCACATCATGTTCATACAAACCTTCAATGGATTCTGCACGTTCAAGCCCAATTGATATTCTAATTGGCATAAATGGGCATTATTTTTAAGCGTCGCATATTCGCGATATAGTGAATTAGCCCCTATGTGTCTCCTGTGGTTTGTTTCTTTTTTTGGCACTTTTGGTAAAGTAGTAGGGGTACGATGTACCCGATACTAATTCACACGGGGGGCCGGGATCTGGGGGCCCCCTTATTAAAGGGGGTTTCCAGATTCTGATAAGCCCCCTGCCCGCACACACCCCCAACCACAGCCCTGGGTTGTGGGGAAGAGGCTTTTGTCCCCATCAACATGAGGACAAGGTGCTTTGGGGTGGGGGCAGAGAGCCCCCCCTGCCCCAAATTACCCATACTCCCTATGTTGAGGGTATGTAACCTGGTACGATACAGGATGGGGGCGCTCCATGTTGTATGCTCGGATAAGGGTCTGGTTTGGAATTTAGGAGGGGGCCCCCGACAATTTTTTAAAAATTTTGGCACGGGGTTCCCCTTAAAATCCAAACCAGACCTGAAGTCTGCCTTTTACAGGCAGATTATGGGACCCCCCCCAGGCACGATATTTAAAGGAATATTTCATTTTTATTGTTTCACTTAAAGCATTATTAAAATCACTGCTCCTGAAAAAACTATTGATTTAAAACCTTTTCTTGCATGATGTCCCATAGGGCAGGACCAGGGTCCCCATACACTTTTTAGGGCAATATCTTTGATTTTTCATGTTTGGGTCCCATAGACTTTGATGGTGTTTGAATGTTCGCACAAATTTTTTGCCTGTTTGCATGTTCTGGTGCGATCCGAACCGGGGTGTGTTCGGCCCATCCCTACCCTTCACCAGTCTACCCAGCTGCCTCTTCACCAGTCTACCCGACTGACTCTTCACCAATCTACCCGACTGCCTCTATACCAGTCTACCCAGCTGCTTCTTCACCAGTCTACCCGACTGACTCTTCACAAGTCTACCCGACTGACTCTTCACAAGTGTACCCGACTGACTCTTCACCAGTCTACCCAACTGCCTCTTCACCAGTCCACCCGACTGCCTCTTCACCAGTCTACCCGACTGCCTCTTCACCAATCTACCCAGCTGCCTCTAAACCTGTCTTCCCAGCTGACTCTTCACCAGTCTACCCAACTGACTCTTCACCAGTCTACCCAGCTTCCTTTAAACCTGTCTACTCAGCTGCCTCTTCACCAGCCTACCCGCCTGATTCTTCACCAGTCTACTCGACTGCCTATTTACCAGGCTACCCAGCTGCCTCTAAACCTGTCTACCTGCCTGATTCTTCATTAATCTAACCCAACTGACTCTTCACCAGTCTACCCGACTGACTCTTCACCAGTCTACCCGACTGCCTCTTCGCCAGTCTACCCAGCTGCCTCTTCACCAGTCTACCTGCCTGATTCTTCACTAGTCTACCCGACTGCCTCTTCACCAGTCTACCCAGCTGCCTCTAAACCTGTCTACCCAGCTGCCTCTTCACCAGTCTACCGGCCTGATTCTTCATCAGTCTACCCAATCACTCCAGAGATCTCCCAGGGCATGGTTAAGAAAGATTTAAGCACACCGCTGTCTTCCAGAGAGACCTGCTACATGTGCCAGTCTCTTTGTCTCCCCTTGTAAGTCCCTGACCATGCTGTAGTACTCACACTGTCCTCCTTGCTCCTGCTGCCTCTCAGGGACGACACCCTCCAAACTGATTCTGTTGTCAGGATCCTCCCAGGCCAGCCCAAGCCCCAGCCTGAGGCAGAGCATTCCCCCCCCTCAGACTAGAAAGTTCACCTCAAGGGCCACCAAAGTCCCCTCAGCACTCCATCTCCATCTTCAATCAAATTTCCCTGCCAGCATGACTCATCCATAATTAAAGGGATGGTTTAACCACCCTGCAAGGCCCACTGCCCGGGGATTGGCCAAGCTCCTCTGAGTATGCAGAGCAACCCTCCTAGCCTCCGCCCTCCAGTTTCCAGAATGTTCTCCAACTTTCTAGAACTAGGGGGAGGCACCAGAGAGTTGCCTACATGAGTTATCCAGCCCTGACCTAAAGTAAACCCATGACCCAATTAAGACTCACAGTACATATATTTTCCTGCACTCACACTAGTAGCACACTAGAGAGCACTACATTTATATCACAGGTGGGCCGGCTGAAGCTCCAAGAGAGCTCGGGAAACTGGAATGCAGGTGTTAACCCTACCCAACCCAGACTGGGTTGGTACCTAACTCCTTAAGCAGATTTCAACCTGCTTACACTTGTACAGAAAACAAAACTCAACACACAACGCTTCTCGATCTTCTTATCAGAAAAATACTAATTTTATTTTACACTAACAAGAACTTAAAGTGGTAACAATACAGTATAAATGGAATGATATGATGAAATTACAAAGTCACTGCGCAGATCATTCTGGAATAATGATGCATGAAGATCAGTCAGAGGAAGTCTTGACAGTCCATGGGATCTAAAATTCAATCAGATTTAGGTATGAGCCATTGGAATCTGGACACACAATTCATACCGGAAGGAAAACGTCACCTTCACATCTGCAGACAGATCCGCAAGGTCAGTTTTCTAAACTCGATCTTCGGTATTTAATTTCAATTCGTGTTCTTGATAAAAAAATAGAATGAACACGTTAATGTTATAACAGAAAGTGGCTTCATACTCTGTACAAATGTCATAAGCATTTAGATACTAAGTGGTAATTTGTCCTACATGTGCAAATCAAATGTTATTAGGCTATTTTCTCTCCAAGTCGAATGTCATTTATTCATAGGAATCAGGAAAAATAGGAATCAGGAAAATTCCACATTATGGCCCCTAGATGGAGCTGGCAAACAGAGCAAATAACTATTTACTTCCTGTGATCATTACCGCCATCTAGTGGCCATGATGCAGGATTTTCCAGATTCATGCTCTTCTGTATGAATAATTACATTTGATCTGGAGAGAAAATAGCCTAATAACATCTGATTTAGCCCCTATTCATACAGAACACACGTACATGCAGTTTTCATAGTTGCAACAGGAATTTGAGGAACATCCCTGGTAGTCGCCAGAACCAGTGTCCCCATTGGAAGATTTCTCCCTCTATTCCTGCCCTGGTGACCTCTCAAAATTTGTTGTTCAATAATGTGGGTCATTAGGACAAAAAAGGGGTAAATTTCCATAACGGGAGCATAGACAGCAATGAAAACCCGCCAGATGTTTGAATTTCTTTCCACTATCTGAAACTTAAAAAAAAAAAAAGTTTTGCCTTTAAATATTTACAATATTAAAAAAATAATTACACTTCTTTCTCCACAGCGCAGCCTAGCTGTTGGAGGACCTCACACCAATGATCCACTTCTGAGTCTGATGTCTCTGTATCAATATTCAGCCTTGTCTCGAGTTTGGTCAAAGTTTGATTTGTAGTGATAACTGAGCGGAGATCATCACAGCACGGCAATGTTGCTTCACAATCATCAAATCTGGGGGGAGAAAGGGGAATCAACAAAGTGTTCCTAATTTAACCTTCTCCCGCCCGCGCTATAGCCGAATGACGGCTACAGCGCGGCTCTAAAATGCCGGGAGGACGTCAATAGACGTCCTCCCATTTGGCTTGTGCTGGGCGCGCTCCCGCGGGCGCGAGCGGCACGTGCACGCGCCGCTCGCGCCCGCGGGAGCGTGCCCGCGGGTCGGGCGGACCCGATGTCCGCCGGAGACCCGCGATCTCCTTTCAGAGAGGAGGAACGGGGAACCGCCGAAGTAAACACGGCGGTTCCCCGTTCTGTGAATGGGACATGACAGATCTGCTGATCCCTGTCACTGGGATCAGTTAGATCTGTCATGTCCCGAGCAGCCCTGCCCCCCCCACAGTTAGAACACAGCCAGGGAACACTGTTAACCCCTTCACTGCCCCCTGCTGGTTAACCCCTTCACTGCCAATGACATTTATACAGTAATCAGTGGACATTTAAATTTC
>BLSH010116141.1:1448584-1460024 GCA_018402905.1 Glandirana rugosa
ACTTAAATCCGATTGAGAACCTCTGGTGGGACTTAAAGAAAGCAGTTGCAGTGCGCAAGCCTAAGAATGTGACTGAACTGGAGGCTTTTGCCCATGATGAATGGGCGAAGATACCCGTAGATCGCTGCAAGACACTTGTGTCAAGCTATGCTTCACGTTTAAAAGCTGTTATAACTGTAAAAGGATGTTGTACTAAGTACTAAGATTGAATGTCACTTGGGGGTTGAATAAAACTGATAATGATGTGAGCTCAGAAAAGACATTTGTGTTATTTCATTATAAATGTTATGTTATATTTGTCTGACCTACACGTGCCTCTTTGATTTAATTGTAAGCAGGATGACTGAATGATCATAATCAATGTCAAACCGACCAAAACAATCAATTTCAGTGGGGGTTGAATAATTTTGAACACAACTGTACATATATCCAATTATGCAAGACAACTGTTGGCCAACAATGATCTCTGTGGTCTTCAGCAAACACACCAAAGCATTGGTGCAAGTGACCAATGCGGTTTGGGGATGGGGTAATGCAGACAGTTCTTAGAACTTGATATATAATGGTACCCAATTACATAAGACAACTGTTGGCCAACAATTAAGTCTATGATCTCAGCAAACACTCCTACATGATGCAGAAGGAGACCTAGACTGTTGGGGATGGGGTAGTTCAGACAGTTTTAAGAGGAGACACCTTGATATATAATGGTACCCAATTAGCCAACAATAATCTCTGTGGTCTTCAGTGGCTGGTTGGGGATGGGGTAGTGCAGACTGTTCTTAGAGAAGACTCCTTGATAAACAATGGTACCCAACTGTTGGCCAATAATCATGTCTATGATCTCAGCAAACACTCCTAGGCGATGGTGAAGGAGACCAAGTCTGGTTGGAGATGGGGTAGATCAAACAGTTCTTTTAGAAAGACACCTTGATATATAAAATAGTACCCAATTACATAAGACAACTGTGGGCCAATCATGCCAGTGGTCTTCAGCAAACACTCCTAGATGATGGTGAAGGAGACCAAGGTTGGTTGGGGATGGAGTAGTGCAGACAGTTCTTAGAGAAGACACCTTGATATATAAAATGTATCCACAGACAAAAGACAATTGTTTGTCCAACAATCAACTTTGTATTGGAATAAAGTCGCAAATTAACCTTCCAATAATCTTTTTTTTTTTTATCTGACAGTTTGTTTTTGAGTGGGGAAACTTGATGGATTATATAGGCCCACCATTTATTTCCTCCAACAGAAGGGTAGCTTTGGGGGTCAACAGAAGATCTTTACTTTCTAATCCTGTTCTCCTATCTGGCACCATGCAGTCCCCACAGTCAGGTTAAGGCCCCGTGTGAATTCCTAAAGGAACATCTCTTGCCTTAGGATTAGGTAGCTGGCTTCTCCACTCTGTGGACGCGGAGATGGGTGATTAGTTGGGCCTTCTGTGCAAAGCATTTCCCACACTCGCTGCATGAGAAAGGCTTTTCACCCGTATGTGTCCTGCGGTGCCTCACAAGGTCAGAATTCTTGGTAAATCCTTTCTGGCACTCAGGACAGGCATACGGCCTCTCTTTTTCGCTTGTGTGAATCCTCCGGTGCATAACTAGGCGCCCTTTCTCCTGGAAACACATCCCGCAGTCCGAACAGGAAAAGAGCTTGTCGTCTGGATGGAGTCTGCGGACATGTATGGCAAGATTTTTCTTGTTGCTGAAACATCGACCACACACAGTGCAGGAGTATGGCTTTTCACCAGTGTGGACCCGAACGTGGCAGATGAGTTTGGATTTCACCTGAAACCGTTTCTCACAGTCAGAACATGAAAATGACTTCCTGGTAGCATGTGTCCCCTGATGTTTATCACAAGTAAAGCCTTTCCCACACTCTGAACATCCATAGGAGATGTTGGTTTCCACCTTCTGATCTTCAGCAAAACCAGATTCCCACGTAGAATATTCACACAGTTTGGAGCAGGTTTCTGATTTGCCATGAGATGATCCCTCAAGATTGATGTCTGGGATTACAGGGGTTTCACCTGGAGAATCGTGTGTGATGTCAAGATGCCCTTCCAAGATATTCCTCATGTTCAGGCTCCCTGGAAAGAAAATAAAAAGGAGGACCGCCACTTTCCGTTAACAGTAACATTCAATGTTCTTCAGATGAGGCCAGGCCTTTTCTGATACTTTTTGTTTACATGTAAAAATCTGTACCTTTTTTTTAGAGCCGGTGATTGGCTCTCTTGTAAAAGAAATCCTAGCCACTAACTAGCCTCTGGATTGCTTTTACAAGCAGCCGGAAGGGATGCCCCTCATGTCACCTTCCACGGCTTTCTCAGGCTCTCCTGTCCTACCAGGAGACCCAATTAACCATCCGGCATGTCAGATAGCCGAATAAAGCTGGGATCGGCTTTGATCTGCTCTCAACTATAGTGACCCAGGAGCGATGACCTGACATCACTTCTGGTTTACCCGGATGTCATCTGCACCATTTTAGAAAAATCAAAAGCATTTAAAGACACTGTTTTTTGTGGTTTCAATGCTTTTAAGAGCAGATGAGGGATTTGGGGTCTTATAGACCCCAGATTCCTCCATAAAGAGTACCTGTTACATGCCTATTGCTGTCACAAGGATGTTTACATTTCTTGTAAAAGCAATAAAAGTGATAATATAAAAAAAATAAGCAACAGCGTAAAAATAATATAAATAAAAAAAGTAAAGTCAACCCGTGCTCGTGCCGTCATTGGTCCTGCTTGCACGCAAACAGCGATTGTCCCACACATCAAGGTCAGATCATGGGTAGTGCTTCTACCACCAGACCTCCTCTGTAAATGTAAAGTAGTAACCTGTAAAAGCTTTTAAAACGTCACCTATGGATAGTAAAATGTACGCCGTTTATTGCCGTTGCACAGGCATGCGCTATTTTTTAAAGTGAGACCTGTTTAGTATCGGCATAATATCTTTTATATAAAAATTGGGTTATGTTTTGTGTTTTTTGCATTAAAATTCACAAAAAAATGTATTTTTACCAAAGAAGTTGCGATTGAAAAACTGCCATGTGACATAAAAAATTGCAATGCTCGCTAATTTATTCTCTAGGGCCTCTTCTTTAAAAAATATAAAGTTTGGGGGCTCTAAATAATTTTACGATAAAATAAAAAAAAATGCTGATTGTTACATGTAAACAAAAAGTGCCAAAAAAGGCCTGGCCTGGAAGTAGATAATCATTTTGTTTTCCAAGAAAATGGATATTATGTTACGCTGAATGAATGGATACCTAACATCTCATACTTTAAAATTGCGCACACTCGTGGAATGGCACCAAACTACAATACAAAATCTCCATAGGCGACGCTTTAAAAATTTTTACAGGTTACCAGTTTGGAGTTACAAAGGAGGTCTAGCACTAGCATTATCGCTCTTGCTATAACGTGTGGGGCGATACCTCACATGCGTGGTGCGAACACCATTTACCTATGCATGAGAGACCTACAGAACCTACAGTTCGCCTCTGCACGCGAGCACGGGGAGGTGCTTTAAATTTATTTTTTCCATTTTATTTTTACACTGTTTCTTTAATTTTTCTTTCTATCACTTTTATTGCTGTGACAAGGTATGCAAAGACAGGTACTCTTAATAGAGAGATCTGGGATCAATTAGACCCCAGATGTGTCCTCTGCCCTTAAAAGCATCTGATCAAACCAAGATTAGATGCTTCCACTATTTAAAAATAGCGCCGTTTACATCCGAGAAACCAGAAGTGGGGAAAATGCTCGTCGTTTCCGGTCTCCAGGACCATAGAGGTGATCAGAGACAATCCGGTCTTTTGTCACCTCTATTGTAAGCCGGCCCAACCACCAGCTCAAGTTCTGGGCTCCCCGCTAGGACAGGTGGGCCCAGACAGGCACCATAGGTGGCAGGAGGAGGGGACCCCTTCCACCACCTATAAGAGCAATCCAGCAGTGTTTTTACAAAACACATCATTGCCTGTCCGAAAAAAAACCAAAAAAACATTATCCCGGTATAACTACTTGCAGTCAATCACGTGCGTGATTTGGCGGCAAGTGGTTAACTGCCCTCTAATGGTCAGTTCATTGACTACCAAACAGTTCTCCAATTCAATGGTGCTCCAACTTAATGGCAGTTGGTCCATCGGTCTTCTTTAGCAATCCTGACTAATCAAATAAACTTCTACCAGGGGTGTAACGGTAGGGGTTACAATTGCAGCCGGGCCCCATGTGCCTGCCTTGTACACCTGGATAGGAGGGATGGCAGGGGCAGCATTTAGAGAAACCATTCTCCTCCATTTTCCTCCTATAGGAGGACATTGGTTCCTCTCTATGCTGCCCCCACCACCCCTCCTATCCAGTTTACTTGTCTTCTGCTGCTCCCAGGGTCCCTGTGTCCCCCCACAGAGCTGCTGTCTTCACCCCTCCTCTCTCCTGCCTGCTCCTGTAGAAGATGTGTCATGATGGAGAGATGGGAATGGGTCGGTAAATTTGTCATTTACCGGCTCCTTCCCTTTCTGAATGAACAGAGTCACTGATTGGTACCAATTGGTTCATTCATAACTGAAGCATAGTAAATGATTTTTACTATACTTCCATTTCTGAATTAAAGTGAGGCTCGGTACACAACTATTCCTGTCCATTCATTCTGTTCAGCTGAGGCTACACAGATAGAGAGATTGAGGTCTGAGGTTTGTTTAGACTCCTGATATCTCATCAAAACCCCACAACAGAGCTCCTAAAATAAATTGTAAAAACATACAAAAATAAAATTGTAAAAGAAAATGAAATGGTTAAAAAAATAAAAATTTAAAAAAAAAATGCATTCAATTAAAATGAAATAAAAATTAAAAACTACTGACACCAGTGAGGGAACTATCAGGATTGCAAAGGTTGCAATTGGGACCGGGCCCTGGCATTTCACCACCATGGGGAGGCCCGAAGATGGCAGAAAGGGGGCCCGCTGCAGAACTTGTGAAAGGGCCCCACTGCAGGACTGTAATAAAAGGGACCCGCAATGGGAATAAAGGGCTCCAAGATCAGTGGGAAGAGGGAAGGGCCCTGGCCAGGGGTCAGAGGGGCACTTCATAATTTCTTGCACCGGGGACTTGAAGGTTCTAGTTACGCCTCTGACTTCTACTGCTTATTACAGATCTTAATTAGTCCTACTTTAGACGAGTTGGCACACAGCAAGTCCCACCATTTAAACACCAGGTCTCAAGAAGGGCAAGGGATGCTGCTATTTGCTTGTCTGGACTGCCAGATGGCCAAGATTTACTGTAATTTTACTTCCCAGTATGGCTAAACCACCAAGGGAACAGCAAACACAAAGATTTTCCAACATGTTGGAAAGATGAAAATGTTTCAAATAGGTAAACCACTTTTGTGTTCAAGATTTGTTACTCACTTGTGCCAGTCTGCATGGAGGATTCCTCTTCTTTAATCCTCACCACCATTTCGACCACCTCTTTAGACTGCTGATCAGCCCCCACATACATCTCAGTGCCCTTTAAAACTTCAGTTTTCACGTCTCTGAGATCTTCACTCTAAATCCAAGAGGATAGGAAATCTTTAAATGGTAAACTAGCTTCATCCACGCATCATCTCAACATGTCATACAGTGTGGAGTCTCTTTGGCGTTTGCCAAGATCATCAATTCTGTCTACCTGAACATGGTGAGGGATGTTGTGATGTTCCTGTGTGGAATCCTTAGAATAAGTAAGACCAGGACATCTCTTTGTTGGAATCACCTCATCCTTTTGTGGCTGATCCTCCATGATTTCCCTTTCTTCTCCACTGCCAATCTGTAAAAGATTAATACAAAGGATATATCAAGCCTGCTCTATTTCCAAGGATGTGATGATCTTGTAGAGATCCCTGTGTCCTTCTAAATACTCCCAATTCTTCATGGAGAACAAGACAGTGACACCCCAACACCTTATAGGAGTCTTTCTGGACCTTTTTATCCAAGAGAAACTCTTGAAATAATTTTCAGGTCTCTGGGAACCCTTACTAAAACAGATGTATTGCTGGTCAGTTGGAAAAATGCATCTTACATTGGTGGCCCATTAGAGAAGAATGCCCCCCCCCCCCCTTTACAGTGGTGTTCAGAATTCCCCTTTACATACAGCTAACATGATTATTGGGTTCATACAGCTGTCACTTGCAAGTGGCATTGACCCAGGAACTTTGCAGGTACCATCAAATGACAGGTCAATCAGCCACAATTCAAGGAACCCATAGCAACCTCTGGAGGAACCCTTGTTGAGAATGGCTGCTTTATAGGAACCTAATGTAAGCAAGGACACAGTCACCATCCAGACCCATCCCTTGTCTTTTACTTAATAATGTTCCAGACTTCCCTGCACAGCTCACCTCTCTGGCCAAGAGCTCGGTCATCTTGTTTACCAGTTCCAGGATCTTTTGCACATTGGCACTCCTAGCTAGCATGGACTGTGATGGAGGCAGTGTGATAGACACTTGGTGGCCAGACTTCACAATGGGATAACTCTATGTATAGAAACAACAATGATGTCATGTAAACTATCCAGAACACCCTAATGCCTCTCCACTCATCTTTATATTTTATTATTATAAAAAGGAGTGGTGTCATGACACTCCCAAGTTTTGTTACCTCTCCAGTCAGCAGGTAGATGATCTCCAGTGTAAGATCCAACATCTCCTTTATTCGTATTTTGCCCTTGTTCATTTTGACCTTTGGGACAACAAAAACAGTTTATCAATAAGATGGATAATTGGCCTAATACGACACCACAAGAACAAACACAGCACCACAGGACCCAACATGAAAACACAGAACCATATACAACACCACAAAATTCAAAAGCAACACCACAGAACCCAACACAACAGGACCCAACCACCACCCCACAGGACCCAACCACCACAGGACCCAACCACCACACCACAGAACCCAACCACCACACCGCAGGACCCAACACAACACCGCAGGACCCAACACAACACTGCAGGACCCAACACAACACCGCAGGATCCAACACAACACCACAGAACTCAAAACACCACAGATCCCATAGCACAGTGGTTCTCAACTCCGGTCCTCAGGACCCACCAACAGGCCAGATTTTAAGTATTACTTTGGGGAGATGCAGACTAGAATACTGCAATCACTGAGCAGCAAATTATATCACCTGTGATGTGTTTCAGTTATCCTGCAAACCTGGCCTGTTTGTGGGTCCCGAGGACAGGAGTTGAGAACCACTGCCATAGCAGCAGCAAACATCAGGATGGAAGACTTGGAACATTAATACAACCCCATCTCCAAAGAAGTTGGGGCACTGTGTGAAATCGCCATATAAGCAGAATGCATTGATTTGCAAATCTTATAAACCCATATTTTATTCACAATATACAACAGAAAACATATCAAATGTTTAAACTGAGAAAATTTACCATTTTGAGAAAAAAATAAGGTAACTTTGAAGAGGGTGGGATCAATACGCCTCAAAAAAGGTTGGAACAGGGTAATAAAATGCTGGCAAAGTAAGTGGTACTAACAAGAAAGATCTGGAAGAACATTTCACAACTAATTTGGTTAACTGGCAACAGGTCAGTAACATGATTGGGTATAAAAAGGGCATATTAGAAAGTCAGAGTGTCTCAGAAGTAAAGATGGGCAGAGGGTCACCAATCTGTGAAAGGCTGTGGAATACCTGATGCGATGGAGGGGGGCCTCTGATGAGAAGGGAGAGCTCTAATGTGATGGGGGACACCTGGTGTAAACTGGAAACCTCTGATGTTGTGGGGAAACCTGATGTGATGGGGTGACCTGTGGTGTGAAGTGTTGACTCTGATGTAAAGGGGTACTTTGGTGTGATGGGGGGACCTCTGGTGTGAAGTGTTGACTCTGATGTGATGGGGGACTTTGGTGTGATGGGGGGACCTCTGGTGTGAAGTGTTGACTCTGATGTGATGGGGGACTTTGGTGTGATGGGGGGACCTCTGGTGTGAAGTGTTGACTCTGATGTGATGGGGGACTTTGGTGTGATGGGGGACCTCTGATGTAAAGGGGTACTCTGGTGTGATGGGGGGACCTCTGGTGTGATGGGGGGACCTCTGGTGTGATGGGGGGACCTGTGGTGAGTGTTGACTCTGATGTGCTGGGGGGACCTCTGACGTGAAGTTAAAGTTGAACCAAAGGCAAAACTTTTTTTAAATTTTGGATAGAGTAAGGGAGGGTTATAACCCGTCAGTTCTTTTCTGCTATCGGTGTCACAATGAGTAGATTTCCCTTCACTTCCTAGCCCAAGGTGTCCACTGGAAAAGAAAAAGGGAGGCGGGAGAGCCCTTAGTGTAGTAAATTGCTTCAAAAAGCAAAATGACTTAAAATGTGGTTCCACAATTGGAAGAAAATAAAAAATGACTTACCTCTGTTGAGGTTGTGGTCACTCTTAGGGGTGGGAACACTCAACCTTCCACGCATGGTAAAGGTGGTCGCTCTCTATGCTTCGGAGATCCCATCCTGGATCCTCTGCTAGGAGCCTGCAATAATAACCTATCGGTGGTCCAATCTGCAGAGGTGCCTGAAGTTATAGGTCAAAGACTGGGTTGAAGTCTTCTGCTCCAAACCATTCTTCAACATATATCCTTAGGTGTCTATGCCGCTAGGACCTCAAATTGGTTATTTTTGCAGACTCCTCTTGAACTTACCGATAACCAGTTGTCTCATTCGATACGTATATGTTTTATATTATAGGAAAATGGCAGTTTGATCTGCTCTGAACTGCAGATGGAGAGGACCTGTCATGACACTGTAATCGCAGATGACGTACGTTCTATGTAACTCGTACCGTATCATAGAGCAGATTATCAGGGCAACCCACCAGATGAGCCAAACATACCTTCCTATCTTGCCGTCAGCTGGGCCCTGACTGATGATATCACACAGCTGGAGGTGCAGGGAACTCTGGGTAATTTAGTTATTGCCATGCGGATGGAGATTAACCCTCACCCTCCTATAGACCTAATATCAGCCATTCTCCACCAGGGTTCCATAGAGTTCCTCCAGAGCAGCCATTCCCAACCAAGGTTCTCTAGGGAAGTGGTTCTCGACCCTTTCCTCAAGTACCCCCAACAGGCCATGTTTGCAGGTTGTCCTTTATCTTGCACAGGTGCTTTAAATTAAAGTCAATGGCTTGGAATTTTGGACAGCTATTTAATCTAAGGGCCGGTTCACATTGTAGCGAGGCGGAGCGGCGCGACTTCGCTGACAGTTCACATCTAGGCGAATTGTCAGGCGACTTGAGTCGCCTGACAATTCGCCTCAATGCTGTGCAAATGGGACCGTTCTAATAGGAGCGAATCGCTTCGCTCCGCATTAGAAAAATGGTCCCTGCACTATTTTTAGGGCAATCTCAGGCGGCTTGCATTGACTTCTATGATAGAAGTCGCCTAGCAAGCCGCTTTGAGATCGCCTGGAGCGCCGCATCGCGCCGCTCCGCGCCGCTCCGCCTCGCTACAATGTGAACCGGCCCTAAGAGAAATTCCCAAAACATGGCCTCTTGGGGGTACTCGAGGACAGGGTTGAGAACCACTGATGTAGGGTTCCTCCAGAGCAGCCATTCCCAACCAGGGTTCTGTTGACAAAGCCAATAGGGGGGACACCAATTATCTTTGTAGCTGTTTGTAAGGGTTGTATTCTTTTTATTGCCCACCAATGTAAAGGACATTTTTTTACATTACCCCCCCCCCCCATGGAATTGGTTTGCGTCAGGGTTCCCCAAGACTTAAAAATTATGTGAGGACTTCCTCTCTGGAGAAAAAGGCTGAGAAAGGCTGTTCCCGTAGGAGTGCGCAGGGGGTGTGCCAGGTGTGCCTGAGCACACCATAATCACTATGTGCGGTGCTGATTGCCACTACTTCCTGGGTTTCTCCCTGTGTTGCCCCACAGTGCTGCTGGATTCCCTCCTCTCCCCTCCGGCTGCTACAGGGGATGTTTCAGGATGAAGAGTGGGGAAAGGGGCTAATAAATAAGTCATTCACTGTTACCTTTGTTTTCTAAATAAACACAGTGAACAAACTCACTCACTGTGTTCATTCACAACTGAAGCATAGTAAACTATGTTTGTGAATGTGAACAGGAAGCCGCTCAGCACAGAGCCCTTCCCATTCATTCGCTGTCCTGTGCAGTTAAGGCTGCAGAGAAAGGCGCGCGTGTTTACATTTTGAGGTCTAATAGGCTGCACACACCTATGGGCCTGCTCCAGAGATTCCTGGAGTCTTGGCTGATTGACCTTCCATATGATGGCCAACATCGGTTAGCAGAGTCAGTGGCATGACACCAATTAACCAACATGGATTAACCCTTATCTTGCTGTGGGCTCACTGTACACTGTAATAATGAGCTCACAGCAAGGCAAGGGTTAACCCACACCGTACCACTGAGCCTACAGCAAGGCAAGGGTTACTCCCTGGTGTCTTACATGTGGCTTAACCCTCGCCATCCTGTGGGCTCACTACACTTTACAACATGGATTACCCCTTGCCTTGCTGTGGGTTAGGCCTCATACACACGGACGTTTTTTGACGCCGGCGTTTTCTGGCGTTTTTTGCAGCTCTCCATGTTAGTCAATGGCCCCATAAAAACGTCGGCGTTTCTGAGCTGTAGGTGGCGTCGGCGTTAGTGAGCAGAAAGTAGAACCCATGGCCATCGCGTTCTGAGGCTGTAACATTTTGACGTTTTTTGACGCCGACGCCACAATATGCCAAGAAACGCCAACATATGCCACCATATGCCACCTATTATTATACCGGCGTTTTCCGGCGTTTTTTGACGCCGACGTTTTTAGGTTGAAAAATAGCAGAGGGATGATTTTTTTTAAAAACCGCCTATTGACGCCGACGCTCACTAACGCCGAAAAACGTCAATACATAACGCCAAAAAACGTCGCCTTTTTTTCCTTGACGTCGGGCCCGACGTTTTGTTTATTTTTTTATATACGCCCGTGTGTATGAGGCCTTATGGTGTGAATTAACCCTCACCTTGCTGGGGGCACACTATAGGCCTCATACACACGGACGTTTTTTGACGCCGGCGTTTTCTGGCGTTTTTTGCAGCTCTCCATGTTAGTCAATGGCCCCATAAAAACGTCGGCGCTTCTGAGCTGTAGGTGCCACAGTTTTTTGCGGCCTTTTGCGGCCATATTATTATCCACCGTATACCACCGTATACAACCGCAAAGAACCGTATAACACCGCAGCCGCAGTTTTTTGCAGTTTTACAATGTCGGAGTCTTGCGCTACCGGTACCCAAGATGAAAGACGAGTGATTGCGGCTGCGGTGGATGTCGAGTCTTCGCGGCTGCAAAAATACCCCGGTAACTGATTGTACCTCTCGACGTTTTTTGCGGTCTTTTGCGGCCGCAGTTTTTTGCAGGCACACATACTCCGGATATCACA
>BLSH010116141.1:1473786-1489735 GCA_018402905.1 Glandirana rugosa
GGGAATGGTTCACTTGTACCTTCGACGGTAACCAATGGAGAGACCGACAGTCCGACTAGGTTACCGAAGGTATAAACTCTGAGACTGGTTCTCGCAAAACAAAGAATGATCAGGGTTTCTGAAGAGGTGGCAAAAGAACAGACACATGTGAAAAAAGGAAATGACAATAAAACATTAGGAATCTGCTTCAATAGAGGGTCACTGACCTGGAGCAAGTCTACATGCAGGAAAGCCAGAGGAGGGTTCAAACTTTGCATATTTGCTCTTGGTCAGAGTCTCAAATATGGAAGCCATTGGATCAGCCTGACAGCCAGAGAGGTAACCAATGGCAGCTTCCATGTTCACTTGGTAAGGGTTGACATAAGGCCAAGGAGTGAGCTTAGAACTCTTTTGGGGATTTTTATTGCTCTCTGTATTCCCATTTAGAAGATTTGTTCCCACTTCCTGTGGAGACTCTGGGACAGGAAGTTGGGGGGGGGGGGGAAATCTCTTCAACAGGGATGCAGGCAATTTTATAATACAGGGTGGGCCATTTATATGGATACACCTTAATAAAATGGGAATGGTTGGTGATATTAACTTCCTGTTTGTGGCATATTAGTATATGTGAGGGGGGAAACTTTTCAAGATGGGTGGTGACCATGGTGGCCATTTTGAAGTTGGCCATTTTGAATCCAACTTTTGTTTTCTCAATAGGAAGAGGGTCATGTGACACATCAAACTTATTGGGAATTTCACAAGAAAAACAATGGTGTGCTTAGTTTTAACGTAACTTTATTCTTTCATGAGTTATTTACAAGTTTCAGACCACTTATAAAATGTGTTCAATGTGCTGCCCATTGTGTTGGATTGTCAATGCAACCCTCTTCTCCCACTCTTCACACACTGATAGCAACACCACAGGAGAAATGCTAGCACAGGCTTCCAGTATCCGTAGTTTCAGGTGCTGCACATCTCGTATCTTCACAGCATATGGTTTTTATATGGTTTTTATGGTCAGTAAAAACCAATACCGGGTGAGCTGCTCCTTCCAGAAGGTACTGCCATTCCTCCAAAGCCGACTTGATGGGCACCAATTCCCTATCACCGACATCATAGTTCCAGCAAGATGGTGCACCCCTACATTATGGGTGTCAGGTCCGAGCATTCCTAGATGAACAGTTTCCTGGAAAGTGGATTGGTGGTCGTGGGCCAGTTGAATGGCCCCCAAGGTCTCCCGATCTGACCCCCTTAGACTTTTATCTTTGGGGTCATCTGAAGGCAATAGTCTATGCTGTGAAGATACGAGATGTGCAGCACCTGAAACTACGGATACTGGAAGCCTGTGCTAGCATTTCTCCTGCGGTGTTGCTATCAGTGTGTGAAGAGTGGGAGAAGAGGGTTGCATTGATAATCCAACACAATGGGCAGCACATTGAACACATTTTATAAGTGGTCTGAAACTTGTAAATAACTCATGAAAGAATAAAGTTACGTTAAAACCAAGCACACCATTGTTTTTCTTGTGAAATTCCCAATAAGTTTGATGTGTCACATGACCCTCTTCCTATTGAAAAAACAAAAGTTGGATTCAAATCGGCCGACTTCAAAATGGCTGCCATGGTCACCACCTATCTTGAAAAGTTTCCCCCCTCACATATACTAATGAGCCACAAACAGGAAGTTAATATCACCAACCATTCCCATTTTATTAAGGTGTATCCATATAAATGACCCACCCTGTAGATTAGGGAAGGGTCAGAACCTGTCTTTTATTACTATTGAATTTTATGGAAAAAAAATCCTCTAACTTATTGTGCAATCACCAGAAAGAAAGTGAGGGAAGATCTCCCAAGTGGAAGAACAAAGAAAAAACAACTAAAGCCCAGTAGAGGTTCTAGCTCTAGTTCTATGCCATTTTGCCAGTTTATGAAGTCTGAGGAACATCAATTACGGAAATTTTGCAAGTTTATTGAGCGTGAGGAACATCAATTTATGGCAATTTTGACAGTGTATGAAGTGTGAGGAACATACATTTACAGCAATTTTGCTAGTTTATAAAGTGCAAAGAACATCAATTTACAATTTTGCCAGTGTATGAAGTGTGAAGAACATTCACTTATGGTAATTTTGCCAGTTTTGACATACAAGGAACATCAATTTCAGCAATTTTGCCAGTTTATTAGAACGCTGTAAATGTGAGGAACGACGGTTTCAGCAGTTTGGCCAGTTTATGAAGTGTGAGGAACATCAATTACAACAATTTTGTCAGTTTATGAAGTGTGAGGAACATCAATTTACAGAAATGTTGCCAGTGTCTGAAGTGTGAAGAATATCAACTACAGCAATTGTGTCAGTTTATTACAATGTTGAAAGTGTGAGGAGCATTGGTTTGGCCAGTTTATGAAGTGTGAGAGACATCAATTACAACAATTTTGCCAGTTTTTGTGAGGAACATCAATTATGGCAATTTTGCCATTGCATGAAGTGGAGGATTGGCAATTTTGCCAATTTATATAGTGTGAAGAACATCAATTTACAGCACCTTTGCTAGTGTATGAAGTGTGAGGAACATCAGTTTACAGCAATTTTGCTAGTTTTTGACATGCGAGGAACATCAATTTCGTAAATTTTGCCAATTTATTACAATGCTGTAAACGTGAGGAACATTGGTTTCAGCAGTTTGGCCAGTTTATGAACTGTAAGGGACACCAATTAAATCAATTTTGCCAGTGCATGAAGTGTGAGGAACATCAATTTATGGCAATTTTGGCAGTGTATAAAGTGTGAGGAACATCAATTTATGGCAATTTTGGCAGTGTATAAAGTGTGTGTAATATCAATTTACGGCAATTTTGCCAGTGTATAAAGGGTGAGGAACATCAATTTATGGCAATTTTGGCAGTGTATAAAGTGTGAGGAACATCAATTTACGGCAATTTTGGCAGTGTATAAAGTGTGAGGAACATCAATTTATGGCAATTTTGGCAGTGTATAAAGTGTGTGTAACATCAATTTACGGCAACTTTGCCAGTGTATAAAGTGTGAGGAACATCAATTTACAGCAATTTTGCCAGTGTATAAAGTGTGAGGAACATCAATTTACGACAATTTTGGCAGTGTATAAATTGTGAGGAACATCAATTTACAGCAATTTTGCCAGTGTATAAAGTGTGAGGAACATCAATGTATGGCAATTTTGCCAGTGTATAAAGTGTGAGGAACATCAATTTACGGCAATTTTGCCAGTGCACGAAGTGTGAGGAACATCAATTTACGGCAATTTTGCCAGTGTGTAAAGTGTGAGGAACATCAATTTACGGCAAATTTGGCCGTGCATAAACTGGGAGAAACATCAATTTACGGCAATTTTGCCAGTTTATTAAGTGTGAGGAACATCAGTTTTGGGGGTCTAGCCAGTTTATAAAGCCATTCTTCACCAAATTCCGATACAGGTGGAAATAAACAATTTTAAAGAGATCTATTTTGTTGATAGTCCCCTCCAATTTTAAAAAAGACCTTCTACTGAAGGCCTTCACTGAACTTTTTTGACACATCGATGGTCATTTTTCTTTACCAAATAGTTTCACACTCTTAGTATGCTGCACATCAACATCGTAACGTTCCACCTCAAAGTTTGATGATTAGAAGGAGACTATTTGAAATTCGGCAACCGAACAGAAAGCTGCCATTTTTCAACGACCTTTATAAATGGGCAAAATATTTTACAAAACAAGATTTAAAACATTCTCTGTGCAGAAAAACGTTCCCGTAAAACATTCTAAAATATCGAGAATTGGGGTAATCCGTGCATAAATCCGCACAGCGCCAAAGGGACCGAACATTACAGCTTGCAGAAAAGGGACCAAAACCTCGACACATATAATACTCCAGGCAGCCTGGATGTGCAGTGAACAAAACATACCTTTCCCGAGGATTTGGGCTCTGGCCGATGATGTCACAGGAAGCCGGTGTGGAGGACTATGGGTAATGTAGTTTCTCCAGTAGATTAACCCTTTGTTAATGACGGTTTTGAGCTTACATTTGGGAGGTCCCAGGCTCACGGATGAGGCAACAACGAGGCAAGGGTTCAAATTCTGATACAAAGGGATTAAGAATCTCCAACCAAGACCAGAACAGATTAACCGCTTATGGCGAACGGACATCATTCACTAATCTTTCCTTGGAAGGGCTTGTATCGAACGCTACCGAGCGACTTAACCCTTTGTTGCCCGATTTGCAGTTTGGCGTACCGCTCTTTAATGTGGATTAACCCTCACCTTGCCACAAGTTCTTAATGGCTCCTTGGATTGGCTTAGGCTGCCGATCAGAATGTGGGTTAACCCCTGCCTTGCCGGGGACACACTAGGATACCATGGATTAACCCTTTGTTATACAGCAGCACGCTCCCGAAGGCGTTATTTCCTCACAAATGAACCCTCGCCTTGCTGCGTCTGAGCGTTTTTACTGTGAATTAAGCCCATCTTCGCTGTAGACGCCTCATTGTGTTGCTCTCTGTTTTTATAAATTGTTATACGGTTATTATTAAACCTAAACCTTCAGTTTTGCACAGTTGTGCAGGTTCTTTTCCTGGACTGAAATGGTTTACTCTGATTTCACCGCACACTGCGAGCTTCTCACCATGTGCATGAGAAGCTTCAGCAAGTCAGATAGAGTCTGCCTCGTTTCTGTCCGGAGGACATCCAGCATCATCTAGTTCTTTCCTCCCCGCCCTGGCCCCGTCCCTTTTGCTGATTGGAATTCACTTCTTTCAATCATGAGAGGTTAGCATCCCATGTGGGCGTTATCTAGGGTGGCCTGTTTAGGAAAGCCCACTCCCCCACCCATCAAGGCATAACTCCTCCCAAGAGCCGTCCCATGAGGGCTGAGGAGCACTGAGGCAGGGGGCTGGGATGTTTTCAGGAAGCTATGTACAGCCCCCTGCTGGCCCCTCCCACCAGCCATGATCTGCCTGCATTGCATAGAGAAGCACAGAGACCCAGTGGTTACATCACTGGGTCCAAAATAACGTATATAATGGGAATGGAAAGGTTGTATTTAATAATTTCATTAACATATTGTATGGGAAAGGGGGGGGGTATAAACAGTTTCAACTATAACTTTAACGTTATATTTGCACCGTAGATGAACACTGGAGATGTTTTGTATGTTGCTATGGCTTTGAGAAGGATAAGCCTTTCTCCAGGTGACCTCTCTCCTCCAGCCATGAATTGCAAAGTCTGATCCTCCATAATGAAGAGGACCTGTCTACATCAACCACAAAACCTCTTGGTCATATGCAATAACATTTTATGGTACAATCTTCTTTAAATTTACCAAAACTAAGGACAGCCCTAAACAATCCACTAAATGTGTATCCACTCAGGAAGGCCCTTGCCCTAGTTGCTGGTAGATGTAAAGGAAATTGTATAATCAGATTGTATAGCGTATGGGCAGCTTAAGTCCCAACTGTGTCCTGGATTGGGGGGGGGGGCTCACTAGACAGTTCTTCTTCTATACTCCTTTATATCTTCCAGCAAGCCTTTCATATATGCGGCTCAGACCTAAAGGCAGAAATCACTTCTATTGCCGAGTAAAGAGCAGTGGAAAGTCACTTATTTTAGCATGCTTTATTTACATCTCCGATTCCCCGGCATTGAGGAAGGGTTTGTGAGCCTGTAGGCTGCAGATTGGGTATGAGAAAGGTCTCCCTTTGGCCGAACATCTGAAAAATGCCTCTGATTAATGTGCTAATGGCAACCTCAGCCTGGACTCCAACCAGGCCACGTCCTCAACGCGTTTCGCTCCGCCCCTCGGCGCTTAATCATGGGGATGTAGGCTGCAGATTTGATATGAGAAAGGTCTCCCTTTGGCCGCACATCTGAAAAATGCCTCTGATCAATGTGTTAGTGGTGACCTCAGCCTGGACTCCAACCAGGCCATGTCACCAACGCGTTTCGCTCCACCCTTCGGCGCTTAATCATGGGGATGTAAGCGGCAGATTTGATATGAAAAAGGTCTCCCTTTGGCCGCACATCTGAAAAATCCCACCAAACAATGTGTTAGTGGCAACCTCAGCCTGGACTCAAACCAGGCCACGCCGCCAACGCGTTTCGCTCCATCCCTCAAAGCTTAATCATGGGGTTGTAGTGACTGCAGCGCTATATTGACCTATATGGCAAGCAGTTTATTTTATTGATATTTTTTTTAGTTGTAGCACTGACTTATTTAGTTATTTTTCTTTTTTTTTTTCACAACGTCATGATGTCACTTCCTGTTCTGGCAGATGTAAACACTACCATTTTTTTTCTGGAAAGCAGAAATCAAGTTTTTTTTTTTTTTAATCTCATGCTTGCCAGGGTAGAGGAGAGATTTGGGGTCTCAGATGGACCCCAGATGTCTCAATAAAAAGGACCTGTCATGCCTTATTACTATCACAAGGGATGTTTACATTTCTTGTAATAGGAATAAAAGTGATCCAAAAAATTAAAAATGAAAAAGGGACAGCGCAAAAGATAAAAAACAAAATAAATGTAAAAAAAAAAAGTAACGCTCCCCCTTCTCCCGTGCTCACGTAAGAAGTAAACGTATACGTTGGTTGCTCCGGCATATGTAAACGGTGTTCGCACCACATGTGAGGTATCGCCGCAAACGTTACAGCGAGAGCAATAATTCTAGCACCAGACCTCCTCTGTAGCTCAAAACTGGTAACCTGTAAAAATGTTTAACACACTGTAGCCTGGCGGCATTCCACAAGCGTGCGCAATTTTAAAGCGTGACATGTTAGGTATTTATTTACTATATATCTTACCAAAAATTGGGTTATATATGGTGGCTTTTTCGCATTCAAATTCATTAACCACTTGCCGACCGCGCAATAGCCGAATGACTGCTGAAGTGCGGTCGTCCAGTCATGGGAGGGCGTCTATTGACGTCTTCCCAGAACCACGCCTCCCACGTGCCAGCTGTGGCATGCATCTGGCACGCTCTGATTGCTGTGTCTTTCGGACACAGCTGATCACAGATCAGGGTAAAGAGCCAATCACAGCGGCCCTTTACCATGTGATCACCTGTGTCCAATCACAGCTAATCACAATGTAAACACACGCTGTGAGGAGAGGAGTGCCGATAACCGGACAGTGTAAAAGGGGACATCTACACTGATAATCAGTGCTGCCTATCAGTGCTGCCAACCAGTGCTCATCAGTGCTGCCTATCAGTGCTGCCAACCAGTGCCCATCAGTGCTGACAACTAGTGCCTATCAGTGCTGCCAACCAGTGCCCATCAGTGCTCATCAGTGCCCATCAGTGCTGCCAACCAGTACCCATAAGTGCTTCCAACCAGTGCTCATCAGTGCTGCCAACCAGTGCCCATCAGTGCTGCCAACTAGTGCTCATCAGTGCTGTCAATCAGTGCTCATCAGTGCTAACAAACAATGCCCATCAGTGCCACCTATCAGTGCCCATCAGTGCCTCACGAAAATCAAACGTTCTGTTAACTTACGTTAATTTTCTAGCTTGCACCTCCCTTTTTTTTTGTCCAAACAGTTGGAATCACCTGTCGTTCCTCTTATGGAAATTATCATCTGAATTTCTTATCATGTGTACTGGCCCTTAGAGTAGGACCCCACTATGATTACACCTAAGCAGATTATATGGAGGGTGCTCTTTGCATGCAGGGTATTGCCTTCTCTGAATTTTTGCACCATTGGAAGAATAAGGCATGGACCTGATCCCGATAAGGAGATTAGGTCTGGGAAGAGAAGTGAAGGAGGAGGTCAGGTTGGGTCAACAGTTTTTTATTACATATATATCGTTTGTACAAAATCGGAACACATGAAAGAATGTGGTCTTCCTGAGGAACAGGAAATGACCTTCACTAAAAGGACAGTGGCTTCATGGTGGTGTGAACTTTCTGATGGGTGACCAGTTGGGCTTTCTGTGCGAAACATTTCCCGCACTGGTTGCAGGAAAACGGCCTCTCACCCGTGTGTGTCCTCTGGTGCCTCCGCAAGGCAGACTTCTGGACGAAACTCTTGTAGCACTCAGAACAGGCGTACGGCCGCTCGCCCGTGTGAATGCGCTGATGGATAGCTAACTGTCCTTTATCGACGAAGCACCTCCCACACTCCGCGCAAGAGTAGGGCTTTTCGCCTCGGTGAAGGCGCTCGTGGATGACTAAAGCCCACCTCTGGACAAAACACTTCCCACACTCCGAGCAGGAAAACGGCTTCTCGCCGGTGTGGATCTTCTCATGGATTCGCAAATAATTCTTGAAGGCGAAGTTCTTCCCGCACTCGTTGCATGTGAAATCCTTGTTGCCATTGTGAGTCTGTTGATGCATCAAAAGGGAGGACTGCCTGGAGAAACACTTTCCGCACTCCTTACATGGGAAAGGCTTTCTGTCCGTGTGGATGATCTGGTGGGAGGCCAAGTTGGTCTTGGTGGTGAAACATCTCCCACACACGGGGCAGGGGTAAGGCTTCTCGCCTGTGTGGACTCTGACATGCTGGATGAGTTTTGATTTCACCGGAAACCGCTTCCCGCAATCGGAACACGAATATGGTTTTTTCCCCGTGTGGGTTTGCCGATGGTCCTCCAGATCACTTTGCAGTGCAAAGCTTTTTCCGCAGTGCGAACAGATAAATGAGCTGATGTCTGTGTCCATCTTCTGGTCTTCAGGAAGGCTTGACTCCCACGTAAAACAAGCCTCATCCTTCTCTGGTTTGGAGACAGTCTGCTCTTCAGCATTAAAGGGGTCCGGAGATGTAGCTGAACTGGGAAGTCCTTCATGTGTATCTGGGTTATCAGTATATGGTCTATCGGGAGAAGATCCCTCAGAACTAGAAGGATCAGGTGGTCTGCCTGCACCATGAAGTCCTTGATTTGGGCTATCAGGAGACCTATCTGAAGATGGCCCCACAGGGTTAGGGGGATCTGGTGACCTATCTATGCTGTGAAGTCCTGCATTTAACGTAAAGTTTTCTCCGGAATTTCCTTGGGTGGTGACATCATCTTCACCGTCACAGGTTGGAGAGGAGGGAATCCAACCCTTAGAGGTTTTCCTGACGTAGCATTCCTCTGCTGGGGATATAAAGAAGGAAACATGATGACTTTTCAGTAAAGGCAACCTGAAAACTTGCCAAATTTTTGGCATCAGACCAGTACCGGGACAGGGTCATCTAATGCCCAGGGCAAGGATCCAGAATTGCACCCCCTCCCCCACTGATAATACATGCTGTAGAATTGGTGGACCACCCTGCAACTATTCTTTGCTCCCTTGTTTCACTGTGCCCAGGGCAGCTGACCCTCCTGCCCAGCCCTTGTCCTGCATCAGATCATCATCATCTAAGCATTTTTTGTAGTCCACATATATTACCCACCTGTGCTGATCTCTGCAATAACTTCTTCCTCCTTAACGGTCACCTTCATTTCAGTGTTCTCCATTACATACTCGGGATCCCTCAAAAATGTGTCGTCTTCCTCTTCTTCACCTTCATTCTTCATTTCAGACATGGCTTCATTCTAAGGATCCCAAAAAAAAGGGACAAATTGTATAACATAATCTAAGCCTATATAGCAAAATGTGGGTGCAGCTCAGGCATGGGGTGAAGTCCAGGCTACTCTGTGGAGAGTGCTCGCCAGAAAGGAGCTCGTCCAGGCACCAAGCTGCAGCAATATTGAATAAAGAAGTCCATGCACCACACATGAATTGCAGACCCATGTATGGAGAGGTGAATGGCAGCCTCTGACCAGGCCACACCCCCAATGTGTTTCGCTCCACCCCCTGGAACTTACTCATGGGGAAGAATGATGGCTTGTTATATCCACATATCATTCCTATGGACTGTACAGTGAAAAGTCACGTTGAGGGTCTCCGCTCCACCTACCTGATGATGGGGAGGGGTGGCGTGACCTTTCTGTGTGGAGTCCCGGGAATACAGAGGATGGGAACATCTGTCTGGTGGGTTCCCATTACTGGATCCATCTGTAGGAAACACACATTGACTGAATACATGTGTATATCAGATGATGGGGGATCTAGGTGGTGCTAATTCAGTGGTGGACAATCTGGGGGGCCCCCAAAACAGACTGTTGGCACAATGCTGGTTGCTAAGACTAATGCTCAATTCTGCAGTATATCAGGGGCCAGGGGTCTCCAAACTTCGTTCCACGGGCCAAACTGTCCTTCAGCTAGGGTCAGGGTCATGCAGTAATGGGGAAATGATGGAGGAGGAGATCTGATGGGGACTTTGATTTAAGAGGGGCTCTAATGAGGACTCTAATGGGGCATTTTGGTGGATCTTATTTTCTTACCAGGTGATAGGAATGAGTGTTGACTCTCCATCTTCTCATCCTCGTATAAATCCTTACATTCTTCTACATATTTCCAACTAGGAACCTGACACACACAATGATACAGTCACCATCCAGACACATCCCTTGTCTGTTACTGGAAATGTCCCAGAATTCCCGGCACCGCTCACCTCTTCTGTCAGCAGTTCAGTAATCCTATTGATGACTTCTAGAACCTTCTGCTTGGTTTTAATTTTAGATATCAAGGAGTGAGATGGAAACGCCGAGATGGGGCTCTGTCCATCATCTGATGTCTTCTTAACTACCGTGTAATCCTGTGTATGGCAAGAGAGATACAGTTATTACTTTGCAGAATCCCCCTCACCTCTCCGGTCAGGTCTGTGTTTTATTAATAGAGATAAGAGTGATGTCATGTGACCTCCCAGAATCCTCACCTCTCCGGTCAGGTCTGTGGTTTATTAATAGAGATAAGAGTGATGTCATGTGACCTCCCAGAATCCTCACCTCTCCGGTCAGGTCTGTGGTTTATTAATAGAGATAAGAGTGATGTCATGTGACCTCCCAGAATCCTCCTCACCCAGGGCCAAGACAAGGGGTGGGCAGAAGGACCATGAGCCCTGGACACAGAGGCGCTACATGGAGAATGGACACTGACAGCCAATGAGCGCTCCGCTCTCCAGCTACCTGAATGACTGGAGTGGTGGCAGAGCACAGGAAGTAAAAACACAGGACTGGAGCAGGCTGGAATTGAGGAAGGGGTTAACTGAATTGCTGTGACCACCAATGCAGATGGGAGATGGAGGGTTAACTTTCACTGCCACATACCCCCCCTGCATTGCTGGTCAATGGTAGTGAATGTTAACCCCCTTTCCCCTGTTCCCCCACCCCACCTTGCATTGGTCCTAATGGCAGTGAAATTTGAACCCACCACCCCCCTCCCCTTCTGTATTTGTGGTCATGGCAGTGAAAGGTAACTCCCTGCCCAACATGATCACGGGAGGGGTTACATTTCAATATCACCAATGCTGGGGGTTGTTATTCAGTCCACTGGCACCAATGCTGGAGGTTATTATTGTGTCCACTGGCACCAATGCTGGAGGTTATTATTGTGTCCACTGGCACCAATGCTGGGGGTTATTATTGTGTCCACTGGCACCAATGCTGAGGGTTATTATTGCGGTTCACTGCCACCAATGCTGAGGGTTATTATTGCGTCCACTGATACCTATGCTGTGGGGGTTATTCTTGCGTCCGGGGGGGTGGAATTTGGCATCTTCACCCTGAGCATTGGTTGACCTTGTCCCACCACTGTCCTCACCTCTCCAGTCAGCAGATAAATGATCTCCAGCGTAAGATCCAATATTTTTCTGATTTCATCCTTGTCCTTGTCCATTTTGTTGACTCGTAGAACAGACTCTGGCCTCTATAGGAGTGGGTGACCTTGAGGAAACCAAAAATTATGAAGTTAAAAAAAAAAAAAACTTAAATGGAGTGCTCAGTAAAATATTGGGTACATCAAAAAACACTGGCAAGTAACATGGACACACCATTGTCAAAGCAACTTTGCATATTAAGAGATCCAAGGCAATTATGGAGACGTAACTCTAGAGCATTTAAATAAGGAACCACATATTCAAGCAAAAACCCATTGCCTTGTAGAACCTTAAAAGTGGCATCCAGGTTGCGTGCTCAGATAAGGGTCTGGTATGGATTTTGGGGGAGACCCCACGCTTTTTTTTTTTTTTAATTTTGCTGTTTATTTTGTATTTTTTAAGCGGAATTTTTTTTCTTTTAGCTGTCAGCAGGGAAGTCCGCTGACAGCTGATGACTGTGTTCAGCGGGGGCAAATGGGCAACACAAACAGCACATGATATCTAGCTCCTCTATATCCACAGTGACCCACACACTCTGGTCTACTATACCAATCCCAGTGTAGGGAAGGCACTTTCCATGGCTGATGCGTTTTGAGGGTATGTACCCTCTTCCAAAGAGCCAAAAATGAACAAGAGTACCTACCCTCCAAATGCATCAGCCATTGAAAGATTGAGCCATTGAAGGTTCAGAAGGGCTGCTCTAGAAGATAACACAGTCTAGCCATGAGCCTTGAGGACCTACCACCACTATGACCCTTTTGTGGTCTTTGGTGAACTTCAAACTTGGAACCTTACCTCCAACATCTCTAACTTTTCCTTTCTCCTTCTCCCTTTCTCAGTCTTTGTTTTGCCCTCTTGCACAGGTCCTCTCCAGCTAGGTTTCTTGAGATAAGGCCAAAAAAATTCTCAATTTTTCTCTTCAATATTCCTTCTACTAGACCTGGTTCGGCTTCATTGACTCTTCATTCATGACCATGTTCCTCCAGACAATTATGTGGCTCCTTCTCCTACCCTCCGCCTTTGAAAGGTTGAGCAAGGCTGCTCTACAAGATATCACATTCCAGCCATGAGCCTAGATGACCTACCACCACCATGACCTCTTGTGGTCGTTGGTGAACTTCCTACTTGGAACCTTGCCTCCACCATCTCTTTCCATGTGGCTTTGTCTTTTTCCAGGTTAGTGTTCTGCTTTACGTCATGGCAGCCATTCATTTCCTGGATGTCATCCATCCACCATGTTCTTCTTCTCCCTTTCCTGTTCTTTGTCTTGTCCTTTTGCACAGGTCTTCTCCAGCTGAGTTTCTTGAGATAGGGTCAAAAATTGGCAATTTTCTCTTCAATATTCTTTCTACTAGACCTGTTTTGGCTTCATCGACTCTTCATTCATGACCATGTTCCTCCAGACGATTATGTGGCTCCTTCTCCTACCCTCCGCCTTTGAAAGGTTGAGCAAGGCTGCTCTACAAGATATCACATTCCAGCCATGAGCCTAGATGACTTACCACCACCATGACCTCTTGCGGTCGTTGGTGAACTTCCTACTTGGAACCTTGCCTCCACCATCTCTTTCCATTTGGCTTTGTCTTTTTCCAGGTTAGTGTTCTGCTTTACGTCATCGCAGCCATTCATTTCCTGGATGTCATCCATCCACCATGTTCTTCTCCCTTTCCTGTTCTTTGTCTTGTCCTTTTGCACAGGTCTTCTCCAGCTGAGTTTCTTGAGATAGGGTCAAACATTGGCAATTTTCTCTTCAATATTCTTTCTACTAGACCTGTTTTGGCTTCATCGACTCTTCATTCATGACCATGTTCCTCCAGACGATTATGTGGCTCCTTCTGTAACACCAATGTTCAAAGCCACACATTTCTGAGAAAGGAGTGGAGTTGCGTTGGTAGCAATCTCTTCTACTGCGTGTTCCTCACCAGCTCTTTGGCCATTCCAGCTCTGACATCAGCATCGTTCTTCAGGATTTCATGAATCCATTGTCTGATTGGTTAATTCATAATTCATAAAATGGGCTGAATAACATTAATTGTATAAAAAAAGACAAACAAACAAACATGATGAATCTGTACCACAGTAGCCATGCCATCCTCCTTCCTTCACATTTAGGTTTGAATGTTCTTCTATGTTCCTCACCAGCTCTTTGGGTTTCCAGAAGACTTGGCCATTCCAGTTCTGCCATCATCATTGTTTTTCAGGATTTCATGAATCTATTGTCCGATTGGTTAGTTTATAATTCATAAAATGGGCTGAATAATATGAATTGTATAAAAAAGTCAAACACGATGAATCTGTGACACAGGAGCCGTGTCCTCCTTCTTCTTCCACATTTGTCCCACGTTGAGTTTGGAATGGAGATCTGTAGAAGTGACTGTCCTATGAGCTCCCATTTAATTATGATGTCAGAGGGCACCATGAAAATGACATCATTGTGTTGGAAAACAGTATAGATAGCGGTCACAGCGAGCGGTCGGACAATGGCGTTGTGTAGTCAGGAGGGAACACTGGAAGAACACATACCTGCACCTTTCCTGCTGCTCTGGGCTCCGGCTGAAGATCTCTCAGGGAGGGGGAGGGGAGGGCCGCACAGGAGTGTGGGTAATGTAGTTTTCTTCTATAGGCTCGGTCACATGACAAGCCTTAGGATGTGAAGATTAACCCTCACCTCCCTGTAGACTAGTAGATGGGGGATTAACCCCTTCCTTGCTGTGCACACACATTTATTATGGATTCATCCCAGGGTTATACTGAATGCAATAGGTCACTGTGGGTTAACCCTCACCAGGCTGTAGATGGATGAGTCTGTTGGGGATTAACTCTTCCCTTGCCACCTATGCATGGTTTTAATGTGGGTTAACCCTTGCTGTCAATGATTGGTTCAAATGTGGATTAACGCTCACATTGTCAGCTATACAATTTTTTTTTTCACTGTGGATTAACCCTCGCCTTGCTGTCTGTGCATTATTTTACTGTGAATTAACCCTTGCTTTGCTGTCGGCGATTGGTTTTATGTTTGGTTCTATTATAGATTAACCCTTGCCATCCATGCATGGTTTTACCGTAGGTTAACCCTTGCCTTGCTGTCGGTGATTGGTTCTATGTTTGATTAACCCTCACCTTTCCAACTATACTTTTTTTAAAATACTGTGAATTAACCCTCCCTTTGCTGTCTGTGCATTATTTTACTGTAAATTAACCCTTGCTTCTCTGTCAATTATTGGTTCTACTGTAGATTAACCCACACCTGGCCATCTATGCATTGGCTTGCTGTAGATTAATCCTTGCCATGCGGTCTATGCCTTGCTTTACCATGGGTTAACCCTCGACTTGCCATACTATGCAGTGTTTTAAGGTGGATTAACCCTTGCTTTGCTGTCAGTGATTGGCTCTATCTTGGATAAACCCCCGCCTTGTCATCTAGGCATTGTTTGACTGTGGATTAACCCTCGACGCCCTGCCTATGCCAGTGTGTTCATGAAGTTTAACCCTCGCCTTGCCATCTATACAGTGTTTTACTGTGGATGAACCCCTGTCTTGCAGTCTATGCATTGTTTTACCGTGGGTTAACCCTTGCCTTGCCATTCTATGCATTGTTTTACAGTGGATTAACCCTTACTTTGCTGTCAGTGATTGGTTCTATCCTGAGGTTAACCCTTGCCTTGCCATCTATACAGTGTGTTACTGTGGATTAACCCTCGACGTGCTGCCTATGCCATTGTGTGCACGAAGATTAGCCCTCACCTTGCCATCTAGTTAGCGGTTTACTATGGATTAACCCCTGCTTTGCTGTCTATGCATGGTTTTACGGTGGGTTAACTCTTGCCTTGCCATTCTATGCAGTGTTTTACTGTGGGTTAACCCTTACTTTGCAGTCAGTGATTGGTTCCATCTTAGATTAACCCTCTCCTTGCCATAAATGCATTGTTTAACCGTGGATTAACCCTCTCCTTGCCATCAATTCATTCCCAATTGGGTGTCATTTTGTGACGTATCTTACCGTTCCGTTCTCAATTGGGTGGCATTTTGGTACGTATCTGTCGTTTCGTCCCCAATTAGGTATCATTTGGCGATTGATCTACCGTTCCACTCCCGATTAGAAGCACGTGTGTTACCGTATCCGTCGTGCAGCTCCCAATTAGGTGTCATTGTGTGACATATCTACCGTTCCGTTCCCAATTGGAGTCCTATCTTGGTTAGTGACTGTCGTTTCATTCCCAATTAGGTGACATTTTGTTACGTATCTTACCGTTCCGTTCCCAATTGGGTGCCATTTTGTT